>BROG01000020.1:522500-872500 GCA_030159075.1 Atrina japonica | reverse complement strand
TTGGTAGTATATACATCATGCATTAATGTATGTAAATTCCTTTTGTTCATTGTCAACTCTTTCTCAGAATATCAAAATATTGGATTAAAAACAGTAGTCATCAGATATTTCTTTGATTAAAGAGTAGGTCAGCTATCAATGTGGCACTAAAAATGTCCATGAAGAATTCCATTTTGTTCAACATGCTAAAAGGCTTTATAGAAACAAACATTTCAATAGCCAAATCCTCAGGAAGAGTCTGAAGTAATGATATACTTACATACGTGTTAACTTATCCCTTGTGGTCACACTTAAACTCACCCAATTCAATAAAAAGTATGCTCTACTGTCATAATTCAGGAGGGAACAAATTCATATTGCATGTAAAATTATTATACAATCTTTATTCTAAATCAAAGTACTAAAAGTGCTGAATTGGGTTGTTATTTTGACAAAATCACCCTTGGATTCAAACTAAACTACTTATTAAGAAATTAAGAAAAATATATTTCTGAATGAAAAGCAGGGTAAAATGAAAACAAGAGGCCCAAGAGGACCCCAATGGCTCACCTAAGAAACATCTACAAATATAAAAAGAAGACCAAGAAGAATATGTACAAGTAGGCTGACCTGGCCAAGAAACAAAAATATTGCTGTTTTAAGAAATTCATCAAAAATTCTAGAAATCAAGTTTCTGCAAAATTCTTGCACAGAAACATTTCTTCAACTAGTATATACAAGTAAAATTTTTAATGCATCGTTGTGAATGCAAGGGCAGATAATTGAGGAAATCATGCAAAAATTAATGAAAATGACAAAGTCTGAAAAGACTAAAAAAAGCATCAAAACTAAATATTGTGATTTCTATGAAAAATACAAACTTGAATCATACATCCATGTAAATCACTCAGAAACAATCCGTTTTTTTCAATTCATGTATTGGTCCTGGAGAAGAAGATTTTTAAGGTGGGTACCATTTGGGACATATTCTGCCCCACCCTGGATCCACCCTAGGCCAATCTTGCTGCAAACTTGGTAAAGGGACCTTGAGCACTTGCTTCCTGTAAAATTTCGTCAAAATTCCTTCGGTAGTTTTGAAACAAAAGCTGATAGTGTGAAAAATGCAACCCCCTTTCTTTTTTTAGTCTTAAAAACTTCATAAAAAATTCTAGAAATTAAATTTTTGCAAAATTCTTGCACAAAAACATTTCTTAAATGAATGCATCAAAGTGAATGCATGGGGAGATAACTGAGGAAATCATGCAAAAATTAATGAAAATAACAAAGGCTGACAAGACCTCAAAATGCATCAAAAATTAATATTCTGATTTATATGAAAAATACAAACTTGATTCATACATCCATGTAAATCACTCGGAAACAATCCATTTTTTGAATTCATGTAGTGGTTCTGGAGAAAAAGATTTTTAAAGAGGGGTACCTTTTGGTACCTATTCTGCCCCACCCTGGATCCACCCCTTGGGCAACCTGACTGAAAACTACAAACTTAGCAAAGGAAATTGAACACTTGCTTCCTGCAAAGTTTAGTCAAAATCTTTCGATACTTTTGAAACAAAAGCTGATAGTGTGAGAAAATGCACACCCTTCCTCTTTTTTGCAATCTTAAAATATTCATAAAACATTCTAGAAATTAAATTTCTGAAAAGTTCTGGCACAAAAACATTTATACACAAATTTACAAGTAAAACACATTATATGAATGCATCAAAGTGAATGCATAGGGAGATAATTGAGGAAATAATGCAAAAATTAATGAAAATGATAAAGACTAAAAAGGTCTCCAAAATGTGTCAAAAATGAATATTCCAAATTTTTCTGTGAAAAATACATCCATGTTGATCACTCAGAAACAATATAAAAATTTCAGATACCAAAGTATAAATCAATAGAATGTCCAGGACATAGATACAAATCCGGTAAAAAATGGACAAACACGGACCTCTGGAAACCAAGAGGTGGGATCAGGTGCCATGGAGGAGTAAGCATCCCCTGTCGACCGGTCACACCCGCCGTGAGTCCACAGTCAAGTCCAATGAAACAAGTGAGGAGTGTATCCTCGTCACAATTGGTACAGACGTCTCAACAACCGGCAACGAAAAGGCAACTAAACATTTCACTTAGTGAAACAGAGTAGTCGCAAACAAGACTATTATATCGACCGTAAAATTTGCGGAACGTTGACATTAAATGCGGTTTTCGATATCCCTGTGTCAATAATTTGTCAGAGTAGTTTACCTCTGTATATGAAATCTTCATATGTTGTTCAATTCATGCAGCAGTTCTGGACAAGATTTTTAAAGAAAGGTACCTTTTTGGAACTATTCTGTCCTGCCCTGGATCCAACCCTAAGCCAATCTGACTGAAAAATAGAAACTTGGTAAAAGATCTTGAGCACTTGCTTTTTATCAAGTTTCATCAAAATCCTTTCGGTGGTTTCAGAAAAGAAGTCAAAAATATGAAAAGTTTACCGACGGACACCGTACGGGGAGTAATCACAATAGCTCACTTGAGTCTTCGGCTCAGGTGGGCTAAAAAAGATACCTTACCATTTATGCATAAGACATTTGAGTTACTTAGGCTTACCACACCTATAAACATTTGAATTTCTTATCACAATTTACACGTACATGCATTAAACTTAACAGTAAAATGTATCAATGTTACAGAAGTCCTTATGTTTTTACTTGATATGATAAACCAAATATAACTATAGTAAAATGTATCAATGTTACAGAAGTCCTGATGTCCAAATATAACTTATAAGTACAACAACAAAAAAATACAATTTACCTTTCATAAATTTGAACTTATCATATAGGGCAATAAATATATCATTCTTAAGACAATGTCACATTTAAAAAAAACCCAAAATATTAATCAGAAGTCTAACTCACTAAAAAAATTACAATAAATTACTGTATAAGTTTAACTGGCAATTTCCTAGTTGCAGATGAACTTTGTTATGAAACGTTGAAAGTGAAACAGGTACGGTCATGACTGGATTACAATATATCCCTGTTGTTTACACACAAAATGTCAGCTCACTGGCATTTGTTTCTTATAGAGAGATAGCTAAAATTGTCCCTCTATATTCATATGCAAATTCTTCCACTTCCAATGTCATTGACACGTTTTTGTTTATTACAATATTCATCACGTTGGACAGTTTTGGCATCCATGACAGTATCGCGAAGTTAAAATGCTTACAATTGGTTAAATTGATATCAGGAACGAATGAAATTGTGCCTAATAGTTTGCATATTTTAGTACATTATAAAAATAAAAACATGCTTTAAACAAAATGAAAATGCATACGTTTTATATGTTAAATATTTTTAGGAATGAAAAAGTAGATTTCATCAATACCTATGACAGATAATGTCTAAAAACAATACTGACAACAGTTTTCAAATACTGTTAACTGAAAAAAGCTGTGTATTCTAAGTATAAAATGATGTCCATTTCAATCCGTTTCTTCTAAGTAGCTTTTCTGCAATATTGTTTATACTTAATAGCGGAAGGATACAATGTTGATAATTTTCTTCTATTCACGAATACTAGAATCTAAATTTAGCTCTGCTGGAGAATCGGTATCAATCAAAAGATGTTTATTACGTAATGTTAATAGAAGTACAGACACACAAGAATTGTATTTCAAAAGGAATAAGTAGAATAATGTTGTATTTTATCAAAAGATTATTCAAACTTAATTGAATTTTTTTTTCACCAAAATATTTTGCTCTTCTGTAAAAATTCAATTCAAATATCAGACTATATTTCCTTGCATAAATCTACGAGGAACACTTCACTACTTAAGGAAGAGCCCTTGATGAAAAGTAGAAGTAAACCCATAATAGGTTGTTTTTACATAATAACCAATAATTACACTCCCCTGAGTTCTGACAGTGGACTTAACCATTCTTTGAAATGGGCAGGTCCAAATGTTCAGGGGTTGACAAATTAAACATAAAAATAACAGAAACTTTTTTCAAAAAACAATCAATCTTTATTAAATCTACTTACATGAACAATAACCCTCCATATTAAAGAAACTACACAAACTAAAACTTTATATGTCAAAATAACAGATAGATGAACAAAGTATAGAAATAAAAAGATAACATTAAGGAAACTCTAGTTGATTACAAATGACACATCCTCATCTTTTACACCTGAATAATTCACATCAAATTTCATATTTTGGTTTTGGAAACCTTAGCCCCCCCTCCAAAAAAAAGGATTTGTTTGATTTGACTTTACTGACCCACCTACAAAGCCCCTCAACCAAATATTTTAGGAAAGTTTGCCCAGTTTCCATTTCATTTTTTTTTTTACATTTGGTTGAATTTAAATCTAAGAATAAAAATGAAAATTTTTTCCTACCAACTACTCCACTTGGTTAATAGGAAACATCAAGCAACTTATTTCCAATGATGCCCTCATCCTGGAGAGATACAGTTTCCTGATGTTTCATATGTTTGTCAATTTACAAATGCTGGAGTCAACAATCAACATAATATCAACTTGTTCAGCTGTCTATGCAGTCTGAAATCTGTCTGTTAATCTGCCAATGTTACTCATCCAAAAACAATGTTTTATATCAAATATGTTGTTTAATAACAGATTTTTGAAAAATTCAAGATCAATGTACTTGCATTAAACTAAAATAAAAAGCAATATTAAAGTTCAATCCCATTTCAAAATACATTATATTACTATATCCCAAATTTGATGAAAAAAACCCTATTTGGATACAGACTGCAATAGTAATAAAAAAATGCATGCAGGAGGGAATGCATTTAAAAAGAGATGCCATCAAATTTAGACTTACATGTGTTCGAAATGTTTTTCACAAATTGACAATAAAATTCCCACTTGTGTCTGGCATTTTCCCAAAATTGTCAGAAAAAACCTGGTAAATGTAAGACTCTCTCAGGTATAAGAATTTTAGAGATTCCTATTTTGTCACAGACAAATCAAAGAACCAAATTTAGAATCTCAATTCCGAATCCACATATCCAGGGTAAGAATATGTAGCATTTAAATGAGAAGAAACAAAACTACACTATAAAGAAAAATCGGATGAAACAATTTAACATCTACTGGAATACACACAACAATTGACAGATTGTACTGATAAACAAACATTTAATGTAATGATAAGTATTGAAAAGAGCAGAAAATAAACAAAATTATTTACAATTAAATCAACATAGCACTAAAAACAAAGGACAGACATTAACATAATTAAAAATATATACCAAGTCAAGTGAAATTGGTTTTTATATTCAGTTTTGGTGGTTGGAAATTGATTGAAAAAAAAATAAAAATAAATCTAACAAAAGAAAATTAAATAAATAATTTAAGCAACCATTTCAAGTTTAGGTTGCAACAAAAACAAGATAGATTTCAATATTTATAGTTATAATTACCTGAAGCTTTGGTTTGATTACGTTTAAAATAGATGAGCATTGACTACTATAAGTCATATTGCAAATATTGATTATCCTCCTTATTGATTCTAAAATAAACCTAGTTCCAACTCTGCATAAAACAGTGACCTTCCAGAAGACTGCTGTAACAACCTTAAAATACTTGACACAAAATGTAAGCTAATGTTATTGAATGATAGCCTAGGTATTGCAGTAATAGCATTGCATACAGTGGAACCTTGCTATTAAGACCACCAAAGTGGACTGATTAGTGGTGTAACAGTTGAACCTTGCTACTAAAACCACCACACTGACCGACCCGATGTGGTCTGATTAGTGAGGTGTTACACTGGAACCTCACTATTAAGACCATCAAACTGACTGACCCAAAATGGTCTGATTAGTGAGGTGTTACAGTGGAACCTTGCTATTAAGACCAACTAACTGATTGACCCAAAGTGGTCCGATTAGTAAGGTGTTACAGTGGAACCTTACTATTAAGACCATCAAACTGACCGACCCAAAGTGGTCTGATTAGTGAGGTGGTCTCTTAAATGAGGGTCAAAACTTATTAATATTCATTAAGAAAATTTCAAGAGACTGAATATCTAGGGTCTTAAATGCAAGGTGGTGTTTAGGTGATGTTCCACTGTATTAATGACTTAATACTTGGTGACATATGTTGTTATCAGCATCCTTGTCAAATGAAAACTTGGTAGTATATAAAGACTAAAAAATTGATAACAATCTAAAAATAACAATAAAGGCCAAGATCACCATTGTATCCTGTAAATTGTGTAAAAATGTGAATAGCATTAAAACAAAAACAACGGAAACAGGAAGTAAAATATAAATACTTAAAAGTTGTACTTATATCAGTCTTGATACATAGCCAATGGAATTAGATATTAAATAAAATACATAGAATTATTGGAGATATCCCCACATATACATGACGTATGTACTGTAACATATAATCTAATGAAATCACACAAGTTTTACAAAGCTTGATCTAAAAACAGTTTTTAAATATTGCTTAGTTTTACAGTGTGTCATATAGTCTATTGTGAGAAAACAATTTGTTCAACAATACCCAGACACATAACCACTGATTATAATTTTGTATCTTTATACCACTGTCAACAAACTAAGAAACACAGATTTACCAAATAGATCAAAACAATGGTATTGTCACATCCTGCTCTAGATAAGGATCCAGAGGAAATATTAAAACACACAATCTCAGGTATCATTACTTTCTGTTGTAGTATGATGCAAATGTTCATCATAAAATAATGTCAATTCACTTTAGTGGCAAGCTGTACAGTTTGAAGTTGTTGATTCTGTGGTAAAGGTCTTCTGAACAGTAATACATGAGGTTCTGAAACATATGACATATTTATCCATGAAAATCTAGATATCAATCCTACATAAGGATTACTGTTTACTGTTGTTGATAAAAAACTGGATGAAAATCCTGAAGACTGTTGGGAAATACAAGGGGGATAACTCAAGCTGGTTTACATAATTTTAAGTACATGATGATTACTTAGAACATCTGATTGTCCCTTCATGAATAAGGTTAACATTGAAGGTGTGGGTTGCACATTATGTTATTAACATTTTTCTGCAAACCTCTGGTCATTTACTTGCCAATTTAATTAAATGCATCATTCATAATATATCAATGCAACATTACGCTAGAACTGTTAACGATTACAATTTCATTATATGGTTATATGTCATTTTACCATTTAACCATCAGAACTTGAAATGTTTCGTCACTATGGATTACATGTATCTCTCAAGTAAAAAAAGTACATAAATAAACTACAGCCAACTCAAAAAGAGGAGGGAGAATCTGCTTCTTTTCAGTATACAAGAGGGTCTATTTCCCAAAGTAATTAATAAGTAATTTGTGATTACAAGCAAGTAAGTGCACTGTAATTAATTACTTTCAATCATGTGTAACTGAAAATATGTTCAAAACAAATGTCCTCAATTTACATGAATTATTGTGATTAATTATATACAGAACAAAGGGTTGGAAATTCACAGAAAATTTTATTTAGCCATCTGGGCTCATAGGATATGAGAATCATGAGCCCATTTCAAAGTGAATGAGCCTGTATTTTTATTACATAAAAAGCTACTAATGTAAACAGATCGAGACAGTAATTTGTCTTTCAAATAAGGACTAGATAATAAACCACTAAAAATTGTAAACAAAGTGACCACCAATTTATTTCTGTAAACTTGTTATTGTTTCACTAGATGATTATTAGTAATGGCGGAAATCGTTAACATGTGCTTTTTTTATCTGGGTTACTACTGTAGCAGCCCCAGCTCTAAATCTTAAAGTGATCTACCTAACTTAATATTGTAATGATCTTGTAGAGCTAATTAAACCCTTTCCAAAACAGTTTATGTTTGTTTGTTTGTTTTTGTTAAATGTCCCACTCAAAAATCTTTCACTCATATGAAAACATCACCAAATGCTGGTGAAGGGCTTCAAATTTTGGCCTAAGCTTGGCACTTACGACCATTGAGCATTGAGGGTTCTTTAATGTACCGACACCTACTTTGACACGGTACCTCGGTTTTTACTCTCTCATCCAAAGGACAGTAATCCGACCGGTCATTTTCTGGAATTTGTTCTACTAGATCACTACATAAGGAGGCTGGCGCATCGTGGAACTGGTGACGAATACATTTTCAGGTTTTTTTTTCATGTAATATAATCCTTACTACTTGATATATCTCTCTAAATTTTGCACCCAGCATGATTTTTCCATGCTGAATCCATTTCTGCAGTCAAAAAACTTTTATGACCACTATTTCTTATTTAAAAATGAACAAGAAAAAGCAAATAATTGTATGCTGCGGAACTGTCGATTTATTGCACATTTACAGTTTTTTTCTGTAATTTCCTTATTACTTGAGATATCTTTCTTAACTTTTGCACATAGCATGTTTTTGTTCATGCTGAATCCATTTCTTCAGTCAAATAACTGTTATGAACATTCCTTCTTAGTGCATAAATGAACAAGGAAAGCAAAAAAAAAAAAAAATAGATAACTATCATTTATCAACAGTGCTATTGTCAGAAGTTTATAGAAGTCCAAACTTCAGAGCAACAGATTAAATTCATTTCTATCTAACTTTATACATTAATTTGTGTATTTTATATATCAGTAAATGTGATAATGGCAACATGCACATACTTTGGCCATGTCAAAAGATATTCTGGTTCTCAGACAATTAGCCTTCCAAAATGGGCAAGGTAGGTAGGTATTTTATTTTTATTTTTCATTTCCAAATTATTGTTTATATACCTTGAAGGCAAGAAGATAAGAAAACTTTATGTAACAAAAAAATGTCTTTTATTGAGACCTTCAATAAATTTTAACAAAAAATTGTGTGATTGTCTTGTTCATTTGGTTTTAAAAATGAAATATCAACAAAAACATAAAATAGCTAAAAGATTATATATTTATTGAAACATAAAAATGTTTTGAAACTACAAGAAATTTCAAATTAATTGTAAATGCATCATTATAATTATCATCAATCATTATCATTACTTTTTTACATAGCTGTACAGAATGTAACTACTATGTGTCTAAAAATCATTGCAAATTCCAAAAGTTTCATTTTTTGAAAACAATAGCTATCCATTTTTATGTATTTCATTAAAACTTTTATTTACAGTAACTTATTTTACTTTTACTATTCACCTACATTTAATTCAGATTTTAAAACTTTTATACACTATACAGTATTACATGTATCATCATTTTAACACATTCTGAAATTCAGTTCCATTCAATATCGGTTCTTTCATTTAAAACCCAACTTTCACTTCCTCCATAAACTGCAAGCAACAGCAGAAAACACACGATGTGTTCTGTGACATTTTTGGGCATGAGGTAAAGATTTACATGTTGAATTCTCTATAAAATAATTATTTTAGTTTCTAATTAGGTTTTAGAAATGCATTTTGAACTACAAATAGAAGGAAACAAATCATTTTCGAAACTTGAGCCTTTTGAAATGACTGACATTTTTACTTGTCGCGTGGCAGTGATTGTTTTATGAAATGTGAATAAAATGGTTTCATCGGCGATTTCTTTTTGCGTGCGGCAGTGTCTAAGAACCAGAAGTATTTTTTATTTGGCCTTAAATGTAAATATATATGACCAAAAAAAAAAACTTCCATAAACAGGTAGTTCATGTACATGTTTCTATTTATTTTCATTACTATTTAACACTGGTATGTCACAAAATGTATAAAATATATGCAAATCCTTTAATTACAGAAGCTCATACTTCTTTTGAGTGGTTTGGAAACATTATTATTCATCATTCACATTTAAAAAATTTGCATCACACTTAAACACAAAAAATGTTTTTTTAAAAAACCGCAATGTTGAAAACCACACTGGTATCGAGATATTTACCTTTAAATGACTAAAAATACCCATGCCCGATTGACTGCCTTTGGTAACGATCAGTAAATCTTGGAGCACTTGGAGTTTGACGTAAGTATGGTGGTGTCCGCTATTCTTACCAGTGTAAAAATATTAATACTGACCTAAGTATGTGAAATGCGTAATTGTTTACAGCTTTTAGCATTTAGATGTAAGAAAAATTGATGGAAAAAAGAGGTGTTTATTCTTTCCAAAAATATTCAAGTTTATTATGTTTGATAAGTGACAATAGATAAACACATTATTATACTGTCCTCAAAACACTCTAGGCACATAGAGAATTTTATAAGTCGTCGTTCGCAAGGTTCCCACTGAAAATTGAAAACTAGATATTTCCAAGATATTCCAGGATAAAAATCATCCAATTTCCAGGACTCTGAACGGAATTTCTGAAACAATTTTCTCATCAAACTAATCTTTCTGACCTCCTCCACCCCTAATAGCCAGCCGATTCCACCCACTTTATTATACTATACAGTCTACCTGTGTTGAATAACAACATTAAAGTGTCAGGTAAAATACCAACTACAAAAATGAAGCAAAATTATTGTGCACACTACTAGGCTATAGATGCTATTTCAGCAGAACAGAAAGCAGACCACCACCTTAAGGGAACGTTTCTACAACTACGTAACAATGCACCAATCTTTCCAGAGCCATGGCCACATAAAATTGTACATGATACTATTATAGCCTACTAATATATGTAATGTAATAGCCTACTAATATACATAATACAAAGTGAATAATGGAACATTCATAATCAGTAACTGCACATAGAATTCATCTTTTGATCTTTCTTGAAAATAGTCACTCCAGTGATTTCAGTTTTTGCTTGAGGTCTTCTAGTTTAATAATATATATTACATATAATATGTACCACCACCACCACAGACAGTACAGTAGGATGACAAGCAGCCACTGTATTGCCTACAGATGTGTGAAAATTAGCTCTTGAGGCAAGGGACGCAAACCCTTTCAGCATTCCAGCTTTTCTAAACTACATACTACACTAAACCAAAGACCCAAACAAGGTTACATGTACAAGTATGGAAATAAGTGCACTGCATAGGAGAGTCCACTGCATAATGTAATACAAATATTAGAAACTGGAAGGCTGCCATAGCCATGTGATAGGTGCAGACATGACACACTGTAGAATATTGAGCACAACCAACATCCATGCAACACTGAATTCAAGGACTTTCAATGATTTTTTTAGCTGATAATCCTAATTCCAGGACCACCTGATTTGTGGCAGTATTTCAGGACTTTTCCATGACTTTCCAGGATCACTTTTTTTCCAGGACTTTCTAGAATTTTCAAGGACCATGGGAACCCTGCGTTCGCCATGATTTATTTTGCCACTTATTATTTATCATGATATCCTTTCCAAGCTTAAATGGGAACTTTTAAGGGTCGTCCCCTACCTGTACATGT
Source organism: Atrina japonica (assembly GCA_030159075.1). Taxonomy (NCBI): domain Eukaryota; kingdom Metazoa; phylum Mollusca; class Bivalvia; order Pterioida; family Pinnidae; genus Atrina; species Atrina japonica. Next base: position 861,138 of record BROG01000020.1, on the reverse strand, counting down.
AACTCAGTTTCACGGTTAATCACCTGTCAATCACTGTATCAATTCAATTAGCTTTAGTACATATACTCTGTGGGACGCTTGTCTGTTCAGTCAAGTGACAAAATACAGAACTCATGTATGTCCATTTCATCTACTATTTTGGTGTTTTGATAATGATTTTAGCAGTGATATATAAAATTAAAATGTTAGGGTTTTTATATCTTATTCCCTTGATATAAGTTTAAATATATTCATATTTTTTAATTAAATGTATAAATTCAAACTATAATCACTTTATGCAGTCTATTTTATCATCTGTGAACAAAGGTGATTAGTTTTACTAGTATCAAAACCCAAGATAAATATACACGTTGGATGTACAATTTAAAACCAGGGACCGGTAAAATTAAATGATAAAAAATTGTCAAGTTTTGCTTCATAAATAAAACTAAAATGAGATATTAATTCGAGAAAAAGGTTTCAAATAGACCAAGTTTTTAAGAAAATATTTCTGAAGTTCATGTATAATTTTGAGTCATTATTTTACACGTTCTATTTTATCATCGACATAAGTTAGGCACTTGTATAATGACCAAGTTTTAATTGTTTCAAAAGCCGTGGTAAACACACATGTTGGATGTACATTTTAATGATTCGTAAAACCTGTGACGCTCTTGGTAAAACTAAAAAAATCAAAATTAAAACAAAAAAACATGAATTTTTTTTTCAGAAAAGAAACTTAAGTTAAGTAGATCTAAATACAAAAACTGTATACAAAATATAATTTTATTCAAATAGACATTGTTTGTAATGTAGAAAAGCGAACATAAAAAGTAAATGAAAACATCGATGTTTCTATTTTTAAAATAAATTCAATTTCATAAATTTATGCAAAAGGTAGTAACAAATGGTAGCCCAACTGATTATCAAAGAAATATACCATACATTTGTTATGCGCACATTAAAGTTAACTTCATTTGGATATTGAAGACTATTGTTTTTAATTTATTGTTGTTGTTTTATTATAGATCTATGTCTTATATTTCATCGGGGAAATTTTAAGTTTTGGATGACAAATTCCTGTCGAGATACTATATTTCTCCTTCTTAGGGCTATAACATATACGTATGTCCATACACTAAAATATATATACACAGACAACATATCAATGGGATTATATCTTACTACCTGTACCTGAAAGACCCCGACTGAGACATCCTGTAGATCTTCTCACAAATAACTTCATCAGGGAAGTGTGAAAACTGATTACACAATACTTGATTATAGGTATAGATCCACTTTAGGCTAATGACTAATACGTCACATAGAAAATAGTGGTAGCCTGTAGATCCAGAGATATATGTTAGGCTTTATATATCGCTGATAGCTCTAAAACAAAAATAATAACAGGTAGAAAATAAATAATTCAGCTACTAAGAATGATATTCTAAAAAGAAGAAGAAAAATACAGTAAATCTAGGCCTTTAATCTTACAATATTAAGACTTGCACCAGACTAGCTATGCGATGTATATACAGCTTTTATCTTAATAATGCTGACCACCACATGTACATCACTTCCTGTTTAGTAGACCTAGGGGAGTATTTGGTAAAGGGAAACTACTCTTTCTAACCTAACATTTTGTTATCTTTTTCCACCTGGTATGCATAAACAAAGGGGTAAAAAAGCTTTATATATATCCCTGCTTTTATCCTAGACTGATGATCAGTGATGTTAACAGGCCAGTTAACAGGCATATACTGTCTTAAAATATAAGCTTACTAGAAATTCTAATTTTCAACAGTGCAAATTTGACATTTATGATTTGTGAAAAAAAAATCTCTGGAGATATAAGTAGATCTAGATCAAGAAGATCTAGCTAGGGTTCTGAAAATTAATTCAAGTGCAGATTCAGTATTAAATTATATTTTGTTTTCTTAATTTAAATACATATAGAGTCTACTGCAGCAATTTAAAATCCTTTAGATACATGTATACCTAAAATTACCTAAAATGTCAATGTGCTACTGGTTACTGTAGAATAAAAGTTTATAATTTAGTCTAGTCACAGTTCACCCAGACTTTTGGCCTTTATCGGTCATAAATTCAAAATATGAATTTAAAATTTACCAACGACAACCATAATTTCTCTCAAGATTTATTTCTAGTTCATTGACATGGACAAAACTCATAATTATCCTAATTATCCTTTTGTCATATGCAAATTAGTGATAGACGCTGATCACTGTCCGATGTCCAAAAAGCTCATAAAAAGACATAAAAGCACTTTGCTAGAAGCCAAAACATTTTTAATTGATTGAATTAAAACATGATAGATGCGAATAATTGGTTTCAAATGTAGAGAATTCCGATAGTCATTTTGTTAACCTTTCACCCGGAGGTTAAATCCAAGATGGCGCCAACTAAAGTGTGGGTCGTATTCAACTGCAATGGTGCACTGAAAAAGTTTTATGCTCGATGCGAGGTTGTAAATCATATCGTAGAATGTTGATAAATATTTCAAAATTTAAGTTAGTACACAATCTTTTTAAAAATGGGTGAACAAAACTGCAATACCTATTGATGATTATGCATATCGCCATCAAAGATTCACTTCTGCAACTTCTACAAAAACATTTTTTTATGAAGATCAACTTCCGTGGCATAGAAAAATTCATTCGTTGATTGGACATAAAATTTCATGAATATTCATTAACATCTGGGAACTCACAAGTGAGTTTGTTTACACAGCTCATCGGACTGTGCAGTCGACACTGCAGTCAAAGCGGTATTGATGAAAAATGTGCCCATTTTATTTTTAACTCACAAAATCATCACATTTACACAAATAAATAACAATAAAATATATATCATGGAAAAGTACATTTATTTCTCTTTCAGATGATAAATAATATATAAATATTCTGAAATAAATGATGCCTGAAATTGAGACTTTAAAACAACACACATTAAAATTTGATTAATTCCAGTGCATTACAGATAGGAGCTGGGGTTGCTATTGTTATATAGGTATTGCAAGGCAAGTTTGGTTACTGGAATTCCGGATCATGTATTAAATATGCTTTAAAAACATGAAGTAACGAGTGCTTCATATTTGTTGTCTTGGTACGAGACAAACAGGTTGATAAGTTTATATGCCAGTCAGGTGAATTTTATTCGCCTTGGTTGAACTCTTATTTCCAACTCTGGCTAATTAAAATGACATTTTAACTACCCTAAGTTTCTTTCCCTGAATGTTAAGTTATCAGATTACAATGTACCAGCAAGAGACCACCAGCCTTGGCAAGTAAACTGGCAACTTTCTCACAAAAATCAGCTTGAGCTCCAGCGGGGCTCGGAAACCTGTGCTGACCAGAAGTGAGAAACCTCATGGTTCAAAGCTCTATGCTCTAACCATAGAGACCCTGCCAGATTTAGAAATGAAGGGCAAGTTGAATGTGTTTTATATGTATTCCATTTCATAATTTGTTGCACACCCTCCTCTTTGGTGATCAAATGAGCTGTTTACATAAGGACTCTTACCTGGAGAATGCACCATATAATGTACCCATCCTGGTGACTGCTGCACCCCCAAATTTCGCCACTCTGTCTCTGTCATTAAGTGATTTTTGGGAACCAGCTTAGTAATGTCTGGGGGCAGAATGACATGTCTATGAAAAATAAAGCAGTCATACAGTCAGATTCATATAAAACTAAAACCGGGTTTTATTAGATAAATTTAGTGACTATGTTGTAGTCATTAATGATTTTCCACTTCAAGAGGGAATAAAACAAATCTTTGTATATTTGGTACTACAGTTTTTGTTTATTATGTAACTGATGGATTTCTAGTCTGAAATCTCATTGCACTGTTTTCTTTTCAGACTTTTGGAATTCCTGCAAAGGTGCAAACATCACAGAGAATTATTTTTTAGCGTTTTATTGACCACTACAAGGTACAACAATTATACAAAAAAAGACAATAATGCTTAAAATAGGTTGGTAGGTGTGCAGTATATGTATGTGACTCTCTGTCTACTTAAGCTGTATACATACATCAAATATGGGGAGCCTAGGTTAAAAAATAACTTAGATATGGCTTGGACAAATAAAATCAACAAAGGGGAATAACTCAAAATTGTTGACGGTTGTAGTGCAACTTTATGTATGCCACACTCCATCGTCTTAAAGAGGAAGTTTTAAGGACCACCCACTTTCGGTCCAGGTAACCCTTTTGACAGTTAGTTGCCTGTCAATCACCATATTGATTCAATTAGCTTGAGTATGTATACTCTGTGGGTCACCTGTGTGATCAAGTCAAGTGAGAAGATACAACAGACTTGGTATAGAAACAATTAAAATTGTAGGTCAAATTCATCTCCTTGATTTTGTTATGGTTAGAGACATAATTATGTAACACATTCTGAATGAGGGAAGATGTTTGTCTGTGCAGCAATTTATATATATAGCTGGTCTGTGATGTGAATTTCCAAAAACAATTATATGGGAATATTGTAATGTATTTTAATTTAGTAAGAAAAAAGGTAACTTGATAAATTTGTTCCTAGGTCTCAGAGTAAACAAACAAAAAATCAGCATGCAAGCTTTTGTACATGACACTCTGTCTTCTTAAGATGTATATCTGCACCAAATATAGGGAACATAGTCATTAGCTGAATAAATGACTTCAATATCGCCCAAGCAAATAAAACAACAAAGGGGCATAACTCAAACATATTTAGGTAGTACTTAGTGCAATTTGTTGTTTGTGAGTCTTCTTAAGATGTATATATCTGCACCAAATATGGAGAACATAGCCATTAGCTGAATAAATGAATTATATATGGCCCAAACAAATAAAATCAACAAAGGGAAATGACTCACAAATTAAAGATGGCAGGAGCAATATTTTTTTATGACTATGAGACACTACCTTTTTTTAAGATGTATACTTCAGCTTTCTTGAAGAAATGAGGAAGATACTGTCCTAATAAAGCAAAAGGAATGATGGATGGAGGGACAAACACAACACAAAACTAGCTCCCAACTCCAAAAACTGGTGGGGAACTAATAACTAAAGGGACATAAATGGACCAATATGAAATCACCTGCAACTGTAATTTTCTTACCAATTATAGTAGTCCATATTTACCCTGAATTTCCTAAGTAAATATGTGTAGTCAAATACAGAAGATAAATAGTGTGATAGAAACCTGACCAGGACACATTAAACACACAATTCTTTAGGATGACCACAACACTTTTCTGGAGAAAACAAACATGCTCAGAACTTATACCTACCTGTATTCAAATTTTTCATCATAATATTTTTCTGAATACGATATTTGATCCACAGGCATGTTGATTGTTTTACCATTCAAAATATTTCATCTGAAAAATAAGAAAATACAATCTTTTATTTCTTACAATATATGTTAAAGAAATGAATTACTTGTGGAAATAATGAAGGACAAATGGACGGTCACCTGAGTAAAACATGATTACACATGATAAAATGACATTATCAAAGTCCAAAACGTCTAAAGTCATGAAAATTATTCCTCATATTATAATAAGAATGCTAAATTTGCTTTTTGGGTAAATTGTGCTGCACGTCTAAGCAGCTCACTTAGGATATCAGAAAATCTTCGATATTTTGAATTGAACAAAATTTACTATTTATAGCATATAATAAAGGTTTCAATGGCTGAAATGATTTGTCTTATAATTAATAAATGTGATCTCTGATCCTCATCCTTTTCTTTTCAAATAAATGACCAAAAACGATTCAAACAGAGAAGGGATGGTTGTTTGCAATGCTCAAATAATGTCGTAAGCTGTGAAGGGAACTCAAGCATGTACTCAATTATAATTTATATGCCAGTTGAAGTGGTTCCAATTTTCAACAGGTATGCAACGTTGAATGTACATGTACTATCAACTGCAAAAACAGCCAAAAGATTATTTTAAACATAAAGTGCGAGTGGTCTAGGGTTATGGTGGCGCTGCACCATTGTTAAATTTCCAAGCGCCATGGTACAATACTGAAACAAATTTGGTTTCATTTTTGTCGCTATTTTTTTTGTTTTGATACAAGCTTATTTATCTCCGATGTTGAAGAAACAATACATAGATAAATTAACAGACCCGTATTGACTCAACATTGTGTGATATACAAAGGCCTTTCAATAGAAGCCAACATCCAGCAAAATCTGACGGCTATTTTCACCAAAATGCTGATGTTTATCTAGAAAAATCTACAATGCCATGGAAAGCAACACCTACATGGGCAAATGAATTACCAAACTTGAATTTCTGCATTAAAACCAGTATACCGGTAAATAGAAAAAAACTGTACAAGTATATTCATTAATTTCATTAATTTACCACTGAAAATGATTAACCACAACTGAACCACAATTACATGTAGGTGTGTTCTGCATTGTTTACCTTCAAACAAATCGAAGTCCTGTGTCACAGTAGGTGTCAGCATGTAAAAAACCCTCACTACTCAATGAGCGTAAGTGCCGAGCATAGGCCAAAATTTGAAGCCCTTCATCAGTATTTGGTGAGGTCTCCATAATATGAGTGAAAGATTCTTGAGTGGGACGTTAAACAACAATAAACAAACAAACAAACCTTTCAAACAAATTAAATGATTAGACCAACATCAAACCCAATCGATGAAAGATGGTTTGTTTTTTTTTTACTAAAAATGACTCATCTGTACACAATTTTTAAAAATAGGGTCCATGCATTTTATTTGCATATGAATTCTATGGTTTAATTTATTTCTAAGTTTTTAATATGAGATCAATTCATTTCTGAATAAATGTGCATAAAAGCATCTAATGCAGAAATTGAAATATCACGTTTATTCTGACAGACACATACCTTTTGCCTGAATTTGAATGGTGGAATATTTACATCAGAGGCTAACTTCTGTTTTCTGATTGCTCTTCTTAAGTTCGATAACATTAATTTGGCTTCTTAAAAGGTTCATGAAAAGCAATCATGGAACAGACAGTAGCCTCTTTACCAGTTAAGGTGATCATGTGATGTAAACAAATTTGCCATTCAAACCCAGGCAAATAGTATGTGGATGTCAGAATAAACATGTGACATTTCAATTTTCATTTGGGATTTTGGGATATGTCTAGAAATGATAGATGACCTACAAATTGACTGACACCCAGGTACATGTATTTATTATTTTAAAGTTCTCTTGATACGAGCCAATCACCAAAGCCCATATTTTCCAAAATAAAACTCTGAAGGTTTTACATGGAATTCTAGTGAGGGGCAACACCACAGAATCCCCAAGGGATTAGGCTCTGCCTCTGGTAAGGTACCAGTGTACACGATTTGTTTGTTGCCCAACTCAGACCGGATGGATTCTCGATGAATGCTTTTTTCCACGCATGTGTAAAAGAAGGAACTGCGCTGTCTTTCAAGGCATTGCCTTCGGCTTGGTTCATATTTATGATAAATGTTGAATTATTGAATATAAATTCTAGCTGTTTATGAAATATTTATGCAGAAGGAACTGCATTTAAAATTATTACTGATGCAAACTTATTCCGATTTAATTGTATTTTGGATCTTATGGGGTGTTGTTATTTTTTTTTTTTTTTTTGGGGGGTGTCTTTTTTGGAAAATCACACGGACTCGTAAAGATGTTTGTGTCAGAAATCGTATCAAACATCATAATAGTCTATTTTACAAGCCCGTGGGTAAATCATGCAGCCGTGTTAAGCAGCTAACAAGTGGTAGGGGTAAATACCGAAATGTACAAGAAATTCCGAAGTGTACCACAAAAAGGTCAAAATGGAGGATGAAACTACTAAAATGTTACTCCAACAATGTTAGAGGTTTAAATGGCGATATACTTTTGACTAGCACTTCGGCATATCTGAAGTAAAGCGAGTTCTAATATTACTGAAGTGCTAAAATGTATGCTATTTTGAGACTATAGACACATTTCTATTTAGCTGAATTGATATCAAATCCAAATGTCCGAGTATAATATGCGAGCATAGCAAGCTCTTTATTGTAGAAATGTTGCAACTTGAGTCCAGTCCAATAATTACAGTGCCCTCTTACGGTCTGAAGCTCCTGGTGTGTGCTATGGGCTTATTAAAAAGTTTCAACTGGTACATCACATATGACTACGAGGCTCCGAATACGGGTTCCTAAAAACATGGCTGCCATATGGTTGAATTATACATGTGGTTGAGTACACTGGGTTTGTGGACAGCCCCATCTCGTAATAGCCAGATTAGTTACAGCCTAGACATGACAGCCTGATCCTGTATTGTAATAGCCTGATTAGTAACAGCCTAGATAGCTAACCAACATTTTATTGTTCCAACAAAACAATGCCAAATACAACTTACATATAATTATGACAACAATTTTAGCATGATTTTAAGCGAGTGAAGCGAGCACTTTATGGAAAAGGGCTAGAAAATGAGCTGTATATAAACTGGATGCAAAACAATGTCTGCATCAATATAAACCACATATCTTCTTAACCCGATTAATTTAGTGTTATATTACAATGTTACAATCACAAAGCTGCACTCTCTTCAAAGCAATACCTGAATTCATGAATGATGAAGTAACGAAATGTACATAAAACACCGAAATGTATTGTAACAGTGTCAAAATGAAGGGCACATGTAAGGGTGCCGAAATACAAGTTATTTTGAGACAACTATCATATTTTTATACAGCTGGATTAATATCAAACCCAAATCTTTGATCATATTAGTGCAATAAACTGTACAACCAACTTCAGGTAGGTTATGATATCTATAGACGTATACTTCATTATTCATGTACATTGCGGTATATTCTCTGCTATTATAGAGGGTGAAGCCCTCAAATAATATGTAGAGAAGCTCACATTTTTATTCCTACTGCATATGGGGATCTGTACTACTAATGGTAAAAATTCTGCCCACATCGGGAATTTGTGCGAGGCATAAACAAGTAGTTGGAATTGCAAAGTCATTACTTAAAAGCACATCACAAACAGGTAATAAATTACCATGCCAGCAAACATTTTGCAGAATGAGACTAGGCCATAACAACTAGAGTTGTACACTTAACCTGATCACGAAGCGCATCCTTTAGTCGAGTAATGTCAACGGCAAGAAGTGATAGAGTAAAATATGTAGCATAAAGACGTAATGTTGCATTTCATTCACGACGTATCTGGAAATTTCGGCCCATTACAAACTCAGCCTATCGACCATGTCAAATTCAGCCCATAGAAAAAGTACAGGTAAATTAACATTGGGATAACTCGACCCCTTGAAACAAAAACTAGGCTACAGGTAAACTGACAGCATGAGAAATGGACAAACTATCAAGCCTGAAGGGCTTATAAGTTATATATTTCCACATATCAATTCTACAACATTTACAATTAGGAGTCTACAGTATACTGCTATAAGTTTATGAACAAAAGTCGTTGATTATTCTGTGGCACTAAAATTTCAAGTTGCACCTGAACATTTTTATTGGGGTGATTTACTAAGAAAAAAGAAGAAAATTATGTTACAAAATTTATCAAGAAAGAATATATGCAAGTAATTTCCTAATTATAAACAACCAGGTTCAAATGTAAAGAGGTTAATCTGTGTGTATTTAAATATAATTATTGAACATTTTAAGAAAATAGAATTAAACTGAAGTTAGATTTAAACATATTTTATTTCATCACTGATATAACAGAATACAATACAATTATAATTTAATAGTAAATCAGGAATAGAAAAAATAAAGTTACTGGAAAATATTTTAAAAAAGATTATTTTAAATAAAAAGACATAAAATTATGGCATGATGATGTAAGTAAAGGAATAGGGCCTTTGGTTTTAAAAGTCTAAAAAAGAAAAGTGAAGATATGGAGGTATTAATTCAACATTTTTTTTTTACATATTTATAATAAAAATTAGTGGAAATTAATGGGAATTTTGGGCTCAAATTTAGGGAAAATATAGCTGACTTTGCATTGGAAAAGGTTTATTTACTGGACCCAAATCTTGATGATATTAATCCCTCTTATGTGTGTTAGAATCAGAATGTTCCCTAAGAGGAAATTAACATTTTAATCCTATTATGTAATAGGCTAATTCACAGTTGTTTTATTATGGCACAAACCATGTATAATATATGTATCCTTTTATTACATGTAGTTGTATATTAGATGTAAAATGAAAATAAATGGATATTTATCAATGTTATTTGGATCTCATTATGATCAATATCTTTTCAATGATGTCACTGTACTTGTTTGTATACTGATGTTGTACACTTTAAAATAATGATGAAATTATTGCACCTTTGAATAAAACTTTAAAAGTAATAATGGTGTTGTTTTTGTTTTTTTAGGAGGAGGGGGAATCTTAATAAAATTATTTAAAATATAATTCTTTATTTCTTTGTTTAAAATATGTAATCTGCACCACAGTAACCATATTCAATTTTAGCTTTAAAAAATCAGAAATTTTATGGAAAAATTAAAAATTGGATCCAAACCTTTTTGAAAAGTGAAGCTCAACTGATAAAGCTAATTGACAGAAGGGATCGTCTTGAGCATAATAACTTTGGTAGTATGTTTATAATATGTAAATGAATATTATAAAAATATACTCTCCAGCTAAAAACAACTAAAATGTGATAAATAGAAATATCAATAAAAAGGTGGAGTAATGGGTAAATTTGGATCGATCCCCATTTTTCTAATCCAACTGTAAGTGAGGTAACAGTACTCACACAGAATGCTGGCAGATTATCATTTCTTTTGGCCTTTCATTGGATATGTCGTAAGGACCCTTTTCCTCATCCGCTGGCTCATATACTCTAGTAGGGCATAATTGAGTTCTAAATTATGTATTTCACTATATATTCTTAGTAATTCTACATTTCAAGTTTTGTTAAAATGTGATAAAGGGCAAATTCTAGAGAAGTTATTAAAAATATCAATAATTTACTAATAATATACATGTACATGTATGGTGAAAAAAATTTTTCGGAACTGAATTGTGTCCTACTATTTATTACCATTATAATCTGGTTATTTCCAAAATCATTTTGATTTGAAAGGAAAATTCATTGCTTTGGTTTCAATATAGCCCTGTTCGACTGTTCATTTACTTCTTATAATATCAAAGCAAAGAAACCAAAATGCAAGTTTCTATGCATAAAAATAATTTATTTGGAAATTCTATGTATTTTCAATTTAACAGAAATCATATATTTTTTCCAAAATGATATACTTATTTCTGGAAATCATTTTACATAATTATCATTATTACATTTATAAATCAAATTTCCAAAAGTCGGACCCAGTTCTGATTCTATACTCTATTATTTCTGGAACAATGAGTCACTAAATCAGCAAACAAAACGATGAGAGGTAAAGTTCTTTCTGTGTTCGCAGACCTTCAAAACTTCCAATAAAATAAAATTTTAGTATCCCATTTTGATGATTTGGACTAGAATATAACAAAAAGTGCAGATATGTATATAGGAAAAAACTGACATGTGCACGGCCTCGGTAGGCTTGTTCCATATCATTATAGGCCTATTGATAGATCTATCAGTGATATGCAATTTTGGTGTAATACCGAGTCCTAATTAAAATAATCTCATTTCTAAAGTACAAACAGAAAAAAAAAAATCCTCGACCAATAAAAAATATAGATGCTGTAAAATATGGGCCGCCTTTAAGATATGCCAATTTTGTTATGGGCCGAAATTGATTATAGGCCATGTTTGTAATGGGTCGAGATGTCCTTAAACCATTCAAGACTAATATTAGATAACAAAGACATAGATTCTATTCAAGCTTTAACACCATGGAAACAGTCAGTCACTCAATATTTTATTTATCGTAAAACTATAAGTGAATGACAGGGACAGTTACGTGATAAAAGTTAAAACACTGAACATTTATCCCTTTCCCAGGCTTTGGCCAGTTTGGGGATTAACTGAACATGTACATGATGTAGTCTAAAATTGTTGATGAATTTCGCCCATCACAAATATTTGGATTTGATATTAATTCAGCTATATAAAAATGTGTTTATAGTTAGCCAAAACATACGTTTTCACGCATGCGTGATCTGTATCTGTCGCAGTGTAAATAACCTCAGATTTATCAACAAAATATTCTTCACAGTCGTTGTTTTATTTCATTTAAATAATAAAAATTCCTTGGTTTACCTGTGTATCGAATGTGAGTGTCGGGAAGAACCCCTAAAGATATTTCAAGCGGTCCTAAAACGCCTTCCAACTGACCGCATCGTACCAACTAGCGTTTTAATGGACGGCGCCATCTTGGTGCTTTTGTGTACATTGATAAAAGGTCCCAACCTTTTGTTTCACCAATGAAAAATCTCTTTTCAAAATGACTTGGTATGCTATTAGAGGGACATTCAAGGGTTTTTTTGTCAAGTCATGGCGCATGTTCCCAATACCCGAATACGTTTTTAGACACGTTAAAAAATGATTAATTTTCACTTAATAATTATTTACTGTAAAAACGTCAGGAAAGTTTTGGATAAGCAAATTTCAATCCATTGTTATATCTTGAATATGATAGAAGAAACGCTTATTGTGTACATAATAGCGCATTGCAGCGCAGAGAAGGTATTTGGATCAACCCTCAACTGCACCTCAGTTTAAACCAACTTGGATTATTCCCCTTTGCAATAGAACTCTTCAGATTGTATATTAGCGGATTTTCTAGCAGATGATATATATCGACCTGTCGTATATAGAGCTCATTTAAGGTAAGTACAACGTTTTTCTGTGTAAAATAATTATATACATATATAGTTTTTTTCCACCAAAAATTCTTATATCTGTCATTTTCAAGTATGATACAGTATAGTGCCATAAGTTATGAACCAAAAAAATTTCCCCATTATTTCTATGTGTAAAAATTAAAATGATTTTTTTTAAATATTTTAGATTTATTCACTATTCTCTTGGACAGTTGGGTATGTTATTGACTATAATTCTTTTTAAATTAGTCTTTTTATTTTAGCTGAATCCTATTAGTTCCTCTAATTATTCTGTGATGCTAAAACATTTTCATTAGAAATCTACATTTTCTTTATTCTTGGGAGTAATTTAGCCTATTTTTTTAAGTTCTAAGAACAAAGTCAAAGAAGCATGTGATGTTGCAAAATCCATCAACCAAGAATGAATGTATTTAAATTTTTACTTTACAATCAGGTTAAAAAAAATGCCATGTGGTCAACTTGTAGGACATGTATTTTAAATAATGAAAATTAAATTTTAAGTATTAAAAAATTAAAATAGATACTGAATAAAAATTAATTGAAGTCACTGAAAACAATTTCAAAAGGATTGTTTGATAAACATCTAGAAAGTAAATGGAAAGATATTTATTCCTTTACTAAAAAGGTGGGTGTGAAGAGAGTAAACTTATCAGTAGAGGAACTCAAAGACAATGTGATTACCCTTGTCAAACATTCACTTTGTGCATCAGCATCAAACACAGATGTGCATGTACCTGTAATTGTGGGGAAAAGGGTACAACATGCATTTACTAACAATGATGAGATTACATGGTATAGTGGACTAATAATCTCTCAGGTATATTAGTGCTAAATGTACCATCTTCTAAACCTTAACTTTGCTAGATAGAAAAATGCATGCATCAATGTAGCTTAGCTTTTAAAAAAATGTGTCAGTATGTAGTAGCTGAAGGTGAAAACTGAACACAGAATACCATTTGTTCTGCTATGTATTTTATTCTACTTAATAAATTGATAATTGAAAACAAGATTTGTAAATAGCAGACATATATTAACATTACAGATTTGGAAAATAGGTCAAGTTCCAAAGTTTGGCGTGTGCGCACACACACACACACACACACACATATATGCTACACAGAATATACATATTAAATATTAAAATGCCATCTTCATTACTATACTGAAACATAATATCTCTGACCTTGCTGTCACAGACAATACTGCTGTATGTACGCCAATTTAGTTATCTAGACATTCGTCCAGACTAGCTAAAATGAACACATTTTCATATTTTTTAATTTTTTATGATGAATAATATATCAGGGTTTTCCCTGACGCAATAATTCTGCGTATTTACGCGTAAAAATCCTAAATGACGCCTAAAATAAGATCTATTACGTCCTCGTGGACGCGTTAAATACTTGATGTCTTTCAAGATCGTTTGGGTAAATAAACCAAGCATGCGACCTATTTCTACCAGTTTGCTTCTTTTTTATGTCCATTTTTAATTCTTATGTTCTAGGGCAGTTCCACAAGAAGACCAAGAAACTGAATTCATCACTTTATTTACAATAAAACAGGAAAATCTTTACCTCTGATATAGATCAAGAATCAACAAGAGAACATCGTTCATCACTTTATGGGTACTTCCGGAAGTATAAATTAAAGAAGGGATACCAAACCCGACTTTCATTTGAATTATGGAAATTAAAAAATAATAATGAAAGTACTAATGATGGTTATATAAAATGATTTATTTACACAAATGTTTATGTAAATCTTACATATGATAAAGTACTTTAATACTTGAAATGGATAAAATAGATATAATTTTCAAATAAATAAATTTGAGGCATCAATTAGTAGGCTACATGTATTTAGTAACTTTTCAGTTTTGCATCTAGATTTCTAAAAACATGTAATTGTATTATAATTTATAGATTTTTGATATAAAATTTCCATATGATTTCAAATATAGTTAAAACAACTATATTTTATTTAATTTCATGTTTATAGGTTTATAGGGATGTCTGTAATTATCAACAAAAGTGCACATTTGACATTCAGTTTTATTCTGATCAAATTGAAGTGGACTGCAAATGGACTCCTAAATTACAAAATGGACTCCTAATTTTGTAGTTGTGGGAGTCCATGGACTCCTCATTTGAAAATCCCAGGGAAAACCCTGATATATATTTATATATATATTTATTGCAATATACTATTATATACAGGTGCCAGGTTATGAGGAATGGTACAATATCAAATATTCAGGAGATCCAGCTATATACACTTACAAACTGGAGGAGGACCTGAAGCGTGGTGACCTTTGTATTCAAGTTTGATTTTGTGAAAAGTGACAGACAGATAATCGGTTCTTTTAATTATTGTAAGAGCAATAAAAACTGATCAAACAAACATGCTTGTTATTTTTGGGTACTTTTTACATGCAATGGCAATATTTTCAACAAGTTCTCTGCTTCTCTGTAGGACAGTGAAATGACAGACACAAATTTCAACATTAGGGAATTTGACCCCATGGTGATTTTTTGTTTTAGCATTAAATTTTAAAACATGTGGTGATTTAACATCCAAATATCCCCTTCTGACATAAAATATATAGTTTTGGGTGAAAACTTTATTATTATTTTTTCTGTTGTCCTGGCTATTATAGTCTCAAAACGGCATATACTTTAGTAGTTTTAGTACTTTTACCCTCCAATTCGACCTTTTTGTGGTACATTTCGGTTTGATTTGATTTTTTGTTTTACGTCATACTCAACAATCTTTTGGTGGTACATTTCGGTAATTCATGTATATTTCGTTATTTACCCCTAACGGGAGCCTAACGGGAGCCTAAAAGGCTAAATTGGCGGTTGAAACATTGAAATTCGTTACTTAAAATCTAATTAAGAACCGATTTCAGTGTTTATACAAGAATATACTATACAGTAACATAATTATGCTTATATGTCAATTACAATCAATTAACTTTTCCGTTTTAGGCAATCCAAACTGACTCAATCCAACCTTTTTGTGTTTTTGTTTTCTGGCGCCTACGATGTTCTCGCGAGAATAACAGTCGATTTAGTGTCTAGGTCCAATGACTGTACACGGAAAAACCCAGGTTGGTGATCCGGAACAAAATAATCAAATTGAAATTAAAATTTTTCTTTAAGGGAAAAGTGTAACACAATTATCATGTTCTAACTATACCTATCACAGTTTATTCATTAATTTGTGAAAACTGAAATTTACATGAAATATGATTTAATTGATGAAAATCATATTTCTGAATTATATTTAATCGCTTATAAGATGTTTAGGGGCGAAGACACATAGGCATAGTTATATAATTTCTGGTGAAATTGTGAAATGAAGTCAACTCAGTAGATTCCAATTAGAAATTTGAGATCAAATGTACAATTTCAACATAAGTGTAGTGATTCCCGGAATCCAGTGATGGAGTTTCGCAAATAGGACAATATGCAACAGCGGACCGTTTAAACGGGATAGTTTTGACTTGCGCCGTTAACACTTCGGCATATTCGAAGTAAGACGAGCTCTAATATAATAGGAGTACAGAGCGCCCAGACTGTATGCTAGGCCGAACTTTCTGACCCGATTTTAAGCGATCGCTTAAAATCGGGGCAGAAAGTTCGGCCTAACTGTATGCATGACGCTGGATCAGTTTTCGCAACTATTATGTTTCCACTTTTTGATTTACCAGGGGTTTTACCAAAAAGTAGGAACATGATAATTAATAATCAAGTTCCCACTTTTTGGTAAACCCCTGGTAAATCAAAAAGTGGGAACATGATATTTGTCTTGTGTACGATTTGCTATCAAAACCAGCGGTATATAAAGCTAGTAGTTGAAGATCATTTTCCATTTGTATTTCCGTCTCTTGCTTATGTAGTAGCTCCTACAATACCATAGGTTTTCCATTTTTGTTGTTGGTCTACAGGGAGAGTCTACACAAACGTATAAAACACTCTACTGAGGGTCTAATAAAATGGATTGTGACTTCTAGGGGCATGGTAAGGGCAAACAATACATGCTTTAATCTTACTTTAGCAACGTTGTGTTGTGGAATGAATGTTTTCCATGTTAAATTTTCTATAGTCGGCCTATATTTCATCAACCATATTTTTGATGGGATTTTACCATAAAATCGAGAGCCTGACTGGCTCAGTCGGTAGGGCGTTGGACTCTTTGATCGTGATGTCGTGAGTTCTAGTCCAGCCGGCGGCAGGTTGGATTCCCGTCCTTTGGATGCGACAGTAGAAGACGAGGTTCCATAGGTGCCCTCACTACTGAATGGCCGAGCATCGGCATCAAACTTTAAAGCCCTTCACCGGCATTGGTGACGTCTCCACATGAGCGAAGGATAAGCAACAATACAGCCAACAAAACAAGCTAACAACCATAAAATCAAAATATCTGTGACTTTAAATTTAAATTTGATCATATCAGCGATATTTGTTAATATTTAGCATTTTAACAGGAAATTAAATTCTTTATTTCTTACTTATACATATATGTATCTAAAAAGGAACACTAAAACTTCGTATCCTGTAATTTCTATCAATACGTATACTACGAGTATTTAATGCAGCAATACAGTCGCTGTATAGAGGAAACTACGAAAGCTCACAAGGCTCAAGTTTGTCCAGCAAAAACAAAACAAAAACGAAAAATAAAAATAAAATGAAATCGCGACATTACGCGAAAAAAGGTGTTATAACGACTTTTGAAAGGCGATATTACGCGAATAAAGGCGTTATTATGCAAAAAAAGCGTTATAACGACTTTTGAAAAGCGTTATTACGCTACACAAAGGCGCTATAATGACTTTGAAAGGCGATATTACGCGAAAAAGGCGTTATTGCGACTTTTGAAAGGCGTTATTACTCGTTGGGTGTGTATGAAATTTGGCACAAATTTGGGGATAAAAAAATGACAGAGATATTTAAAATTTGTCGATTCTATGTTAAGTCTGGGGTTTCTTATTGAGGTAAAGACAAGCTTTCTGAGGATTTTAAGAAATAGACAAATTAATAAATGGATTTTCATAGACATGTAGTCTAGCTGAATTGTTGGGGTTAACATGCCCTAATGGCTCATGTTTAAAAACCTTTTTCATTGGTTTTTGCCATGATGTTTACAATGTACAAGCGTTAAGAAAAACAAATTTACAGACTTGCATGAAATTTGACACGAGGATGGGAATTGACAAAAGCTACAGATGACTACATTTTGGTGTTTCTATGTCAAGTCTATGGGGCGTTTTTTGTTGGGGCGGTAGTGGTGGTTAAAACATATTTTCTTTGGGTGTTGTTTTCATGTAGATTTTGATAACTGGTCTAACAAATTGACGAATGTGTAAATTATCAAACTACGATTTTGTGGAATTTTTGGTGGTTTTGAAATTTCCAAAATTCACCAATGGATTTGCATAAG
Source organism: Atrina japonica (assembly GCA_030159075.1). Taxonomy (NCBI): domain Eukaryota; kingdom Metazoa; phylum Mollusca; class Bivalvia; order Pterioida; family Pinnidae; genus Atrina; species Atrina japonica. The sequence goes on along the minus strand of BROG01000020.1, from coordinate 842,893 downwards.
ATTTGCCTCAAATGTTTGGTTTAACATAGCCTTGTAGATTTTTTTCGCGTAATAACGCCTTTTAAAAGTCGTGGTAACGCCTTTTTTTTCGCTTAATAACGCCTTTCAAAAGTCTTCATAACGCCTTTTTCGCGCATTAACGCCTTTTAAAAGTCGTTATAACGACTTTTTTCACGTTATAACGCCATTTAAAAGTCGTAATAACGATTTTTTTTGCGTAATAACGCCTTTCAAAAGTCGTTAGTTATAACGCCCTTTTTTCGCGGAATATCGTTCAAAAGTTGTAATAACACCTTTTTTATTATATACATGTATATATGTGTGTGTGTGTACAGCTTCACGCCCTGCGTGGCCTGTCGTTACCATGCCCAGTTTAAATTAAATTACAACCCCGTTGCAACTGTTCAATATTTTATTCTTGGACATTAGGTAGAAAACCATGGTGCATCCAAGAACCACCAAATTCCGCAACAAACAACGCCTAACCTCGTGGCGATTCACTGTATGAACTAATACATCATTTCCGGCTGGAAATGTTCGAAGTGAATTCTAGTAAGAAGTGTATTTCTGGGAGTGTTCGATTTAATCAATAAAAAAAATGTCAAAAACATCACACTCCCCGCCTGACACAGTCACTCATTACAAACAACATATGAACATCAAAATTAAACAGCAAGTAAAAGGACCACCTCTGAAATCGGCCTGTGAAACTCGACAGGTTGTCCATGTTTAAGTACACGTACAATGACCTTTCTTACTTTCCCGTCTCTACTCTCAATAGCTTTCTGAATAATTCCTAAAGGCCAGTCATTCCTATGACAGTCTATCTCTTTCAATAACACAACATCACCACATTTAATATTTCTTTTTTCTTCTTTCCATTTTCTTCTCTGTTGCAATGTCTGAATGTATTCCATTCTCCATCGTTTCCAAAACATTGTAGCCAGTGTCTGTACTTGCTTCCACTGTGACCGATATAAATCTTTGATGTTAAAATCATCACATCGCATGATGTCTCCACCAACTTTTTGTGTAAGAAGCGTAGATGGCGAAAGAACTGTCGGATTTTCAGGATCCGTAGATATAGGTACGAGAGGCCTTGAATTTACAATAGCACAAACTTCTGCCATCAATGTTACAAGTACTTCATGCGTAAGTTGTTTCATTGGCGTTTTGAGCAACAAAGAGTCGAGTATACGACGTACTATTCCTATCATTCGCTCCCAAGCCCCACTGAAATGGGAGGCGTGCGGTGGATTGAATATCCAAGTGGTTCCTTCATCTAAAAGAAAACGACGAATTGTTTTATCGTCAACGTTTACTGTGTCAACCTTGATCTCTTCTGTAGATCCAATAAAATTGGTACCACAATCGGATCTAAACTCAATGACTTTGCCTCGAATGGCAATGAATCGCCTCACTGCATTAAGGAAAGAAGAAGTCGACATTTCCTCTACGACTTCAATATGAATCGCTCGTGAACAAAGGCAGAAAAACAAGATAGCCCATCGTTTTGCATGTGCACTTACACCTCTGCTTTTTCTCACAAAAATGTCCCAATGTCCAAAAGTATCTACCCCTACATAACTGAAAGGAGGGGCTGGCTTCAAGCGATCAGATGGCAGTTCTGACATTATTTGTGTCTCAGATTTTCCTCTCAAGCGCCGACATGTGACACAGTTGTAGATGATTGATGACACGTGTCGTTTCATGCCAAGTATCCAAAATCCAGCAGCCCTTATACAGCCTTCAGTCAAATGCCGACCCTGGTGGTGTACTTTTTCATGATATCGTTGAATTAGTAATGTTGCAATATGACTCCGTTTCGGAATTATTATAGGATGCTTTTCATTTTCCTCTAGACAGGATTGTCCAAGTCTGCCTCCAACGCGAAAAAGTCCCTTAGAGTCCATAAATGGATTTAAACCTGACAAGTCACTTTGTTTCGAAACGATCTGATTGTTCTGAAGGGCTTTGTATTCGTCTGGGAATTTCTCAATCTGTACCGAACGAATGATTAAGGATTCCACATTTTGTACATCATCTTTAATACAGAGTTCATTGGAAGGAATTCCCTTTTTCCGATGAACAAAACGCACAAGATACAAGATTCCAGATACGAGACTTGACCACTTAGAAAATCTACTGAATCTGTCTACCCCTAAGCTCATTTTTGTTTCTGTTTTTTTAAACAAGATATACTGTGAATTTCAGCATCAAAGTCTGCTTCAACAAGTTCATATTCAACATGGTCGTCATTCTTGTACATAACATCAGATGATGGCTGCAACCAAACACTTTGTAGAAAAGACTTGGGTGATATTCCTCGAGTTCCAATGTCAGCAGGGTTTTTGTCTGTTGAGACGTACTTCCACTGAGGTGGCCGTGAGACTTTCAAAATCCTAGATACCCGATTAGATACATACGTAAAAAATCTCCTCGTTCGGTTGTTGATGTATCCAAGGACGATGCGACTGTCTGTATGAAAAGTTACACTATCAATCGGTGTATCAATATGTGATACGATAAAGTGAGACATTTCAGCTGCCATAACTGCGGCACAGAGTTCAAGACGTGGGATCGTATGACCATGTTTTGGAGAAATCTTAGACTTTCCCAGAAGAAATCCTGTTTGGATGTCATCACCAGGTCCAGTTGTTTTCAAATAAGCAACACATGATATGGCTTTTTCAGATGCATCAGAGAAAATGTGAATTTCATTACATACACTGCTACTGAGACCATAAGAAACAAACATTCTAGGGACTTCCAATGTTGAAAGTTCTTGAATGTCTTTACACCATGCTTTCCATGCTTTCTCCATTGACAATGGAAGAGGATCATCCCAACCATAGGACACTTCTACCAAGTTCCGAAAAAGCAATCTTCCTGGTAATATAGCAGGAGCTACTAATCCAAATGGATCGTAAAATACTATGGAGAGTGGACAACACGCCCCTACGAGTGAAAGGTTTTTCCTCCATTTGAACACGAAAGGTAATCACATCTGAATGTAGATTCCACAGCATGCCAAGAATGCGTTGAATTGGTAAGTGTTCCATACATAAGTCGATACTCTCCAAGTCCTTGGATCTATCCTCAGGTTTAATTGAAAACAGAACATCCTTATTGTTTGATGCTACTTTGTGTAATTTTAAACCAGACTGTAGTAGTTTCTTCTGAGTCCTTTTGATCAGATCAACACCTTCTTCCACAGAAGGAACAGAAATCAAACCATCATCCACATAGAAATTTCTGTGCACAAAGTATTGTACATCGTTCTCAGCATCCTCCACTGATTTTCTGAGTCCATATGTCGCCACTGCTGGTGACGAAGAATTTCCAAAAATATGAACACACATCCTATACTCCACTAACTCCTGTGTTATATCATTGTGTTGATGCCACAGAAATCTGAGGAAATTCCGATGATATGTTGGAACGACAAATCGGAAAAACATTTGCTCAATATCCGCTGTAATAGCCACGGATTCCTTCCGAAACCGCAACAAAACACCCAGTAAGTCATTAGCTAAGTCAGGACCACTTAAAAGTACATCATTCAAGCAAATGTCACCATATTTTGCCGAAGAGTCAAATACCACCCGAAGTTTGTTTGGTTTTTTTTCGAGTGATACACTCCAAAAATCGGAACATACCAACATTCCTCACCAGAAAGTAATGGGGGAGCTAATTCAGCATATCCATTGTCCAAGATGCCTTGCATAAATTCAAATAAATGTTTGCATTTCATAGGGTTTTTGTGCAAACTATATGTCAATGCAGCAGCACGCTTCAAAGTCATATGTTTATTATTTGGAAGAGTCCTTCTATGATTTCGAAAAGGAAGTGGAGCCATCCATCTCCCTTCGCTTGTCTTTTGTATATCATTATCCATTATTTTCATGAATTCATTATCTTCAATAGATAAACCCGGTTTATCATCATTTACAGTTTTACAGAACACACTTTCTATTCCCTGTAGCTCCTTTGAATAACGATCCTCGACATTAAAGAAACTAATACATGGATTCATTAAAGAAGGACGCCCATTATCAAGTAGGTAAGTTTTGTTTGTAACTATGCACTCTGGTGCGTGCACTCTAGAAAGACAACTTTCTCCAATAACAACCCAACCTAAACTGAGTTTTTGTGCATAAGGTGACCTATGACCAGTTCTTTGATCAAGCACATAATGAGATTCTATGAGATCCCGACCAATCAGAAGAAGGATTTCCGCATTGTCATCTGGTGGAATTAAATCTACCAAATCCTTTAAATGTGGGTAAGCCATGACTACCTCTGGAGTTGGTATTTCTTCTCGTATATTGGGGATTTCATTACATTCCCTCATTACTGGTAGCTTCAATGTAGTCGATCCATCCAGTGACTCGACAATAAAACCACTTGCCTTCCGTCCACTAGGCGAACTGATCCAGAACAAACATCTAATAGTCCTCTGAAGGAGAATCGATTCCCATGATATCAAAAAATTTTCCACGTGCAAGCGTACCATTACTTTGATCATCAACAATTTATAACAACGGATAGCTAGATCAGGTCTCTTCCCTCTGGAAATAGTGTCTTGGCACATGATTTACCCCTGTAATTTGACCCACAAATCTGAGTACATTTCGTTGTTATCCGTATTCTTGATTACTGTATCATTCCATGCAACTCTCTCCCCGCCATGGGCTCTATCATAGTCTACGTGAAGAGTAGTATGATGTCCTTTACTTTTACATGTACTACAAACTAGTCCTGAGTCGCAGTTTCTAGCTAGATGAACACTATCACAACATCTATAACATATCCCTAGACTTTTGACAAATTTCTTGCGCTCTGAAACAGTTTCTTTAAGAATATCTTACAATCTCTTAAAGAATGTGGTAGTTTATGAATTGGACATGTTCGATGCATCTTTTTGACAGGTTTTCACGATTTTAAAACAGTAACTCGTTTTGAATCCTTCATTCCTTTGCCAGCTAACATAGGTTCATACTGAAAGCCTGGGTCAAAATTCTGCTCATTTCTTGTATCAGCATAAGATAAGAAAAAGGTGGGTAACTAACATGATTCCGTATGAAGAACTGATTGTCCATTTATCCTGAAGGTGCGTCGGCAACTTTTTTAATAGGCACTTCAATGATGTGTCAAAATAAGAAAATTGTGCAGAATACTTTGGGTCATTCTTTAAATCCTCAACTTCAGCAAGAAGGTCACATAGTTCATACAAACGCTTGTTTTCCTTGTTCGTTATTCTATCAAAATCAGCAAGTCTCGACTTGATAGATCTTTCCACCATCTCTGGGTATCCAAATCTTTCCTCTAACCGCTCCCAAATTTTCTGCAGTCCTACCGGATTTCCAGCATTAGCAGAACGAATGCTTTTTGCATACTTCTTTGATTCAGATTTTGCATCAACTCCAAGGTAAGTAATTAGCAGATCCAATTCCTCAATTGGTTTTAGATTCAACTCTCTAGCTACAGAATGGAAGCTATTTTTCCACGCTGCATATGATTCAGGTTTGTCGTCAAAGTTCGAGAATCTATTAATTTGTATCTGTGTCCTTGCCATATGAGTAGATTATCTCATTCAAAACAGCATTTTGATCCTGAGGCTGTTTAATTTGTTGAATATCATTTACCTGTTGTTCAGCATGTGGATAAAAAGGAGCTGCCATAGGTGAAGTTGTATTTGCGGTTGTGAATGAGTTTGAGGTGGAGTAGGAGATAAATTAAGGTCCCTATCTCCATTGGGACAGTCTGGTAGTTGAGCAATGTACTGAAAAACTCTTTCAAAGAACACTGATCCACCTTGATATCATCAATAGCTGAACTGAAGTCACTATTCATCATTTCTGTTGCTTTTAACTCTGCTTCCGCAATAGCAACATCTTTCTCCTCCTTTAGAGCCTTTAGTTTTCCTTCAATCTCTAAGCCCTGTTGCCTTAGATCCATTTCACGTACAATGAATTTCAAATTTGTATCTGCCTTCAACTTTTTTAGGTGCGAAATGTTAGTTTTATGAGATCCAGCTTCAGACGTGTTTTATATAAACACTTATTGTTCTAGTTGACATTTTTTCCACAACATCCAACTGCATGTTGTTGAGACAATGCAAAAATTGATCAACTATCTCACATCGTTTGTTGTTGATATCCTGTTGTTTAGTTACTTCTTGCAGACTTTCACTAGTACGAGTTCTATGTAAAAAACTCTATAAAGTCATTGAAATCCTTAACATACATAGTACGTAGTCGTTTTATGTTATCCTCAATTTTGCGAAGAGACCTCAAGTTGTACTGTCCATCTGAATCAATTCCTTCAAACAAATCCTCTAAATTTCTCCACGAATGTAGTACCTTATCTGACAGTTGTTTACGTAATATTTCATACTGTTCACTACCCTTTTCAGTTTTCTTTCTAATATCAAACACTGTTGTAGCCATGATGTATAAATTGTTAAGTACTAATTACTGTTATATTTAATTATACAACCTCTGATGCATAATTTGGCAAATGATATTCTGAGCTAAGTTGAAACATTCTTACTTATTGTTTCAAATTGGAAAAAATAAATAGTCAGTATGAGTATAAATGTAAACAATTAATACCAAAAATTGTCTTCTCCTTCAACAATATGTGTAAGCAGTTCAATAGTCACTTGTGAGGGTGGAGGTATATATAAACTTGACAATGAATGTACCAATTGAAACTAAAATGGCTAACATATAATGTATAAAATTGTTGAAAAGTAAGTATGTACCAAATTAAGGGTCATTTGTAAAATTTGATTTACATGATAAACAATAAATACAATGTTCAAACTCAGATATAAATAGTATCTTAGTTTACGAAGATGAGTCAAATAACATGTCATATTTTAAACATTTCTGCTCTAACAGTCTGTCTTCTTGAATCTTTTTAAAATGTCAGCCACAATGAATCCACCACAATGAATCTGCAACAATGAATCTGCAACAATGAATCTGCCACAATAAATCAGTCACAATGAATCTGCAACAATGAATCCGCCACCATAAATCCACCACAATAAATCGACGAATCCACCACAATAAATCAGTCACAATGACTCGTTTCACCTCCATGGCCCCAATATCTGAGCTTCCATCCAATACTGTTTATAGGAGATGCCATTACAACATGTTCTATAAAATCCGTCATCATATTTCAGTACACGTAGTGGTCACAAAATTGCTATCATTCCAAATATCAAATAGCAATATTAAGAATCATGGTTTTCTACTGTACAGCTTCACGCCCTGCGTGGCCTGTCGTTACCATGCCCAGTTTAAATTAAATTACAACCCCGTTGATTCTTGGACATTAGGTAGAAAACCATGGTGCATCCAAGAACCACCAAATTCCGCAACAAACAACGCCTAACCTCGTGGCGATTCACTGTATGAACTAATACATCATTTCCGGCTGGAAATGTTCGAAGTGAATTCTAGTAAGAAGTGTATTTCTGGGAGTGTTCGATTTAATCAATAAAAAAAAATGTCAAAAACATCACAGTGTGTGTGTGTGTGTGTGTGTGTGTGTGTGTGTGTGTAATATTTGTGGTTTCATATCAAATATATAAAGAAAACGAAAAAGTTTCCTTACATGTGTCACCCTGTTGGAAAAGAGAGAGAGAGAGAGAGAGAGAGAGAGAGAGAGAGAGAGAGAGAGAGAGAGAGAGAGAGAGAGAGAGAGAGAGAGAGAGAGAGAGAGAGAGAGAGAGAGAGAGAGTGAGAGAGAGAGAGAGAGTGAGAGAGAATTAGTTAACTTTCTGTCATACAGAATGTTTCAAAGTTTCATTGGTGTCGTTTTTTTTTTTATGTAATCAGCTTTTAAAGATTTGACAAATTAAACAGAAAATTAAAATTAGAAATAAAAAATATACATACGCATATACATGTAGGGAGTACGGACACAAAAAATAAATTTCTGTTTATAACTTTAAAATATATCTTAAATAGATATATTTTTTGTAAATTCCTGATTAATAAAATTAAAAATAGAAATAAGTAATGAAACTGCGATTCTTTTCTTTTTAATGGTGAAAATACTATTGAAATGCAATGGGAAATTGTTTTACATTTTTTAATGTGGTTTCATATGGAATATTTGGCAAAAATAATAGTGTCCGAATACTTTTTGCATAAAACGTTCGCTCCGGACCTCACTTTTATAAATGTTCGTTCGTTATATTATAAAATATGGTTTGTGACCTATTCGACAATGTATTTGCTGTATCAAGTTTGTTCTTCTTACACATAAATAATTCATTAAAATACAAGTTATAATTTTATATTATCTATCTCAGTAGTGTATGAACTTATTAAAATATCAGTATTTATTAGAATCAGGTGATAATTTTGTACATAATGTTCTTGTCGCCTTTTCTTACGAAGTTACTTAACACCGTTTTAATCTGACTCGAGTAGAGCAGAAGAAACCATTATGGCGAACTTGCTGCGGTAAGACTCGGCGACTTATTTTGATTTAGATTTGTGTTAACTCTGGTGATTGTATTCCACTGTCATGCTTTGGTTCTTCAATATATTGTTTAGTAGTCTCGATATTCACTGTGTATGAATTGATTGCAATGCAGACAAGTATTGTTTGCAATGTTAAAAAAATCGGAAGATTCGATATCATTTTCACGACCTACTGAGTACGCTCGCACTAGTCGGCACTGGCTTCGCTTGAGACGAATGTAATGTCAAAGTAATTTGCCTTCCTAATTATCGAATGACCTTATATCACTGTAGAATATATCATAGCAGTAGGCCTAGTTTAAGGCTTGTTTTCCTCTGATTTATAATTGTGTACATTTGACTTTGTGAAATAAAATAACCTTTACAAAAAATAATAAAGGTCATTCACACACACTGACATACATGATACAGTCAGTGAAAGTGTAAAACAGGATGAAAAATAGGGCCTATGTGTATTAACTAAGATAATGCTTTTCATTTTCCAAACTAGAATTTATAGAAGGAAATCACAGCTTTTGATCAAGCACAATTCACAAAGAAAAATAAACTATTGGTTGACAGGATGTAGTGTAATGTATTGATAACTACAAATGCGGTAATGGTAAATGTTGAAATGTGCCATAATGTTTACTGGTGCGGGACCTATTGTCAGACAGAAATCAAGGTTTTTACCGAATATCTACATTTCAACTGATAGAATTGCTTTGAGATTTTGTATCAAATTATGTTACCTATAAATACAATATTATTTGATGTTTTGGTGGAAAATACGAAACAAAAAGTGAATTTAGCCCATTTAAAAACCGCACTTGAATACCGTTATCGTGATGCAGGAGGACCCATTGTCGGACAGTTGTAGTATTTATGTTGAGCTGGTGAAGTCACTTCCCTCCAGGCTTGTCTTGTACAGTACGATTACTATGTTGTAGTGGAATTATTATTCATAATTTTTGTAACATGATTCAATCAATGTTTAAAGTCCAATGTTGTATTAAAAATATCTGACAAAATCTTGTTCATTTACGTGCAAAGAGAAGTGTCCAACAATAGGCATTGTCCGAGAATAGGTCCCACACCAGTATAAAATGTCAAAATGTAGTACAAAAAAGTTGAAATGGAGGTTTGGGATGCCGAAAGGTACAGTATTTTAAGACGATAACGGATATGTATTGATATGATACACTAGAATGATTTTTAGTTCAGTGATAAAAATGTAACATATTAAATCCATATCAGCATATTGAGCTTTGACCGCGATGCCTTTCGAGGGTCATATGTTCATGGGTAATAGTGGGGGTCAGAATGTAGTACCGATAGTTGAAATGGAGGGTTGGCCTGCCGAAATATAGTTTTCCCTTGAAAGTGTGTGTTTTTACCTGCTTTTTGAAAACTAACTCAGTTGACATTGATGATTAATTAGAGTGTTTTAGGATTAACAATTAATGAACACAAGTTTCTAAAACCTGCCCATGCTACTTCTTGTAACTGCAAGCACTATACTTTTTCATAACAATTCTTTTCACTTCCCAAATACTAAAGGATAATCCTTTATTGTCATCAGTCATCAGAGTAATGGTAGTATATGAAACAGTCACATGCATAGTTTGATTTTCGTGGTACCAGTGAAGTTGTAAGATGACAATTTTACACTTTATTTTTCAGACACATTGGGAGATCTGGATGTCTTCTACGTCAACAGAATGTTCTTTTACAGCGGAGGTATTTACTGACTTTAGACTTTCATCACAGGGGTTGTTTATTTAGGAGTTAAAAATATATTAATATTGAAAATGTTCTTGTTGAAATTTTTACAAGCAAAAATGTACATGTATTTATTATTGATATTGTGGTAGTAGAATTTTCAACTCATTTTTGGGCAAAATTAGTGAAATGATAGTATAAAAAATAAATCATGAAAATGTTTTATGATATCATTATAATGTATAAACATGTATTTGGTATGAATTTATGCCACAAATTTGAAAATTTAAAATGAAAATTAAAAATAATCCTTTTCCTTTTGTATTATTTGTAGATCTATTTACCACTTCAGGCCATCATTAAAAATATATTTTTTGTGCCAGAACAATAGTTTTAGAAGTGGATCAGTAGACAAGTTTTTTTTTTTAAAAAAATACATGTAATTAGGTCAAAATTTCTAATTTTTGATAAATAAAATTGGGCAAAACTAATTTTTCTTTTTAATATTTTTTTTACCTTAGGTAAACATTCTTCAGTGCTTACTACAGTTAAGACACATCCAGAGCTTTATCTATAAATTTTAATTTTGACCTACAAATAATACATTCTTGAACTACAAGACACTTTTTTAACTAAAATGTAATACATTCTGGAAGTATAAAGCCCCGTTCACATGATAAAAGTTTTCTCGTACCAGTTGTCTTCATCAAAGATTTTGACGCAAACTTTGATAATGTGAACGGTCACAGAAAACTTTGATCAAAGTCCATTGATGGTATTCAGCCAATCAAAGCAGATATTGGATATGGCATAATCAATGTTTGCATGTTACAAGCACATGGCTCCTGCATTTTCTTCGCAGTTGCTCAAAAAACTTCGATAGTGTGATCAGATGACTTCATCAAAGAAAACTTTGACCAAGTTTTCATTAACAAAGAAAACTTTGATGGTGTGAATGGGTGCTTAAGACCTAAATTTTTCAGAGTTTTGTTGATCAAAAGCAACTTCTTCATACATGTATCTCTCTTTCTCTCCCTCCCTCTCCACATTGCTTCCCCACTACAACTAATTCAGTATTAATGTTTTATTTCCAACAACAGTATTAAACCCCTTGGAGTCACTATGGGGACATCAACCAGTAAAGACACTACAGAAAGCATAGCATACAAGGAAATGGAAGAATTTTGGGCCAAAAATCGTAAATTAGAAAGACCACTTTCTCCACATCTTTCCATTTATGCGTAAGTACTGTTTCATAACAAACTCCAAAATTAATTGGAAGAAGACATTTCAAGTATGTTAATATGGCAAAATAAAAAATTAAAGCTCCAAGTCACCAAATTTACTTAATATTTGAGCTCAACATCTATTTTATCATTTTGACTATATAACCTTGTGTATTGTATCATTCACATAACTTGATGGGGTGGACAGGCTTCACTGGAAAAGTGTTTCATCCTACACTGGATACTCGTAGGTGTTATAACAAGTAGAAACAACAATTCTTACGAGAGTAATTATGATGTATTGCCTAAAATATACACTCTTTCAGGTCAAGAAAAGGTGTCATGAAACGTCACCCTGCCAGGTGATATGGATTTGACAATAAAACTTCTTGATTTGACTGAATAGGCAACACATTATTTTTCATCAACCACATAAAAATGTTGCGTGATATAGTTCATTTTTTTTTTTATTTACAACAAACAGTGGAATTTAATTAAGGGCATAGACTATGAAATAAAAATAGTTATATGGAAAGAAATACATAATGAAATAATTCCTAACATTGTATTTATAAAAAATCTTAAATTAGTAAAACATTGTTCTACTTGTTTATTCATACATGCCATGCTTTTGTGTACAACTGAAATCTGTAATGTTTGTCTTTCTGACTCATGTTACCATGACAGTGGTCATTTAGAGATCAGTGAATAAATGCTGAAGCTACGTGCCAACCAAAGTAACAAAATGTTCACTTACAGTTTTGTGAGATAGAAAGCATGTGATTGATGTACATATTTGTCTGTGTATATCAGAACTTGCTGCACATACATTAATAGTAAGAAAGATTAAAGCTGTATCATTCTTCATATCGGTACCTTTTACAGGCCAGGGGTAGATTTAGATAAGATATTACTTGATTAAAGCTGTATCATTCTTCATATCGGTACCTTTTACAGGCCAGATTTTAGATAAGATATTACTTGATTAAAGCTGTATCATTCTTCATATCGGTACCCTTTTACAGGCCAGGGGTAGATTTAGATAAGATATTACGGATTAAAGCTGTATCTTTTTCTCATATTGGTACCTTTTACAGGCCAGGGTTAGGGTTAGATAAGATATTACTTGATTAAAGCTGTATCATTCTTCATATCGGTACCTTTTACAGGCCAGGGTTAGGGTTAGATAAGATATTACTTGATTAAAGCTGTATCATTCTTCATATCGGTACCTTTTACAGGCCAGGGGTAGATTTAGATAAGATATTACTTGATTAAAGCTGTATCATTCTTCATATCGGTACCTTTTACAGGCCAGGGGTAGATTTAGATAAGATATTACTTGATTAAAGCTGTATCATTCTTCATATTGGTACTTTGTTTTACAGGCCTCAGTTGACCTCCATGCTGTCCCTGTGTCATCGTGTTTCTGGTATCATAATGGCTGTCAGTAAGTTATTATGTCCCCCAAATGAGGTTTGGGAGACAAGTTGTGTTTCTTCTTCTCCTCCTCCTTTCTTCCTTCCTTCTTCCTTACTCTTCCTTCTATCTTTCCATGATGAATTTGTCCACACGTTTTCTCGGAACAGACAGATTCTAAAGAAACTTAATATGATGATAGGTTTGGGTGTGCAGATTTGCACTACATATGTGATGTCATAAAAAATGGCATCTATGGCAAACCGTGGCTTCTGACTGGTAAAATTTGTCTGCACATTTTCTCTGCAACTACTGGATGGACTGTGATGAAACGTCATATTATTACAGGTTTGGGTGTGCAGATGTGCACAAATGTATGTTATGACATCATAAACGCGATGGCGTGTATGGCAAACTGAAGCTTCTGATTGGTTGAATTTCAACATTATCCGATTTTGATGAAATTTGGAATTTATGGGTATTAAGGGATTGCGATTTCAATGATATGGGTTCATTGCCGTCTATGGCAAACCGAGGCTTCTGATTGGTTGAAATTTCAACATTGTCAGTTTGGTGAAATTTGGAATTTATGAAACTACTGGACGGACTATGATGAAACTTCATATTATCATAGGTTTGGGTATTCAGATGTGCACAATGTATTTTGTGACGTCATAAAAAGATGAGTTTTGTTGCCATCTATGGCAAACCGAGGCTTCTGATTGTTCAAAATTTCAATATTGTCAGATTTTGATTAAATTTGAAATCAATGGGAATCAAGGAATTGCGATTTCAATGAAATGGGTTTTGTTGCCATCTATAGCAAACTGAGGCTTCTGATTAGTCAAAAGTTCAGTATTATCAGATTTTGATGAAATTTGGAATTTATGGGTATCAAAGGATTGCAATTTCAATAGTATTGGTTTTGTTGTCGTCTGTGGCAAACCGGGGCTTTTGATTGGTCAAAATGTCAAAAATGTCTGATTTTGATGAAATTTGAATTTTACTGGTATCATTCATTGCAGTTTTAGCCTTATGGCTTTTATTCCTCAAATCTGTGAAGAACAATTGCAGATTATTATGTATTAAATGCTGGTTGATATCAACAGGACTTTTCCACCGTTTGGGGGACAGTACCCTGTTACAATTACCCCTTGTTTATTTTGGAATTCTTTTTTGCTCTCTCAATCTATCTACATCTTTCTTTTAATAACCAGATGTTTGCAGTAAGTTTTCATTGACATATGTAAATGGATTATTAGTCTACTACTGAAATATATACAGTAAAACCTGGATATAGGGGTTACCCAAAGAACCAGAAAATATTTACCTTTATGTGCAGGTGACCCTTATACACAAGTTTAATTTAGTTGAAATATACTTTTCAAAACTGGCCTTTATAGACAGGCAATCCTTATATAGAGTTGGCCGCTACTGCAGGTTTTACTGTACAGTGGAACTTCTCTTGTAAGACCACTCTCATGAAAGACCTTCTGTCTTCTGAGACCACATTCTGAAAACCACTTGGTAAAATAATTTTTTAAACACAATCTCTTTTGAGAGACTGCCTGTCTTGGTAGACCACATTTAAATGGCTGTCAAGGCATAGTTTTTAAAGACAAGTTCCTTGTATACCTTGTTTGTTGATGTTTGTTTCACTTCCTGGTATAAATGAACCAATCATAGATGAGATGTAATAATTGGCAGTGAAGTACTGCAAAACTTGCCTGAAAGTTCTATTCATTTTCTAGTTTTTTTTTCAATGCTTCCATAAAAAAGAAGTCATCAATTAATTATTAGAGGTTAACCCTTTCACCCCTAAATATTTAAATGTAATGCTCTTTTCTGTTGTAAAGACTAGTCTATTTTGGTATTTAGGGTTGAAAGGGTTAAAGTAGTAAAAGACTGTTGAGAACTGTAAATTGTATAGAAATAAATTTATACATGTACAATTCAGTTATTTAATAAATTTAGGGCAATGTAATTTTTTATTGAATAAGAAGGATCCAAAATTTAAGGGTTTTAATCTAGTTCTACTGTATTTGTAATGGCTTTACTTCTTTTCATAGCTGTACCAGCTGTAGCGACAGTGCTGCTAGTTTTACCAGGGGACTTCACATCTTACATACACTTGATACAAAGTATGCAGCTGCCACCGGCTTTATTAACAGCCTGTAAATATGTGTTGGGTTTCCCAGTTATTTATCATTACATTAATGGAATCAGACATTTGGTAGGTATATAGCAAATAAAAGGTTGTCATTTCATTCTTCGTCTTATCTGGAAAAAGTGTTTGTTGTGTAATTTCAATCACTGAAAATTGAATCATAAATGTTAAATGAAATAGATTTATTTTGGTTATAAATAATTTATTTTTTCGTAAATACTTATATCAGTTAATCAACACTTTATTTTTGGTTTTTATATATATCACATCAAATCATAAATATTGTAATTTTCATTATTACGTGTATCATATGGAATGATCAGTCCCCAACCATTTCCGGGGTGGTGGTGGTGGTGGTGGGGTGTTGCATTGTGTCTGTCAGACATTTTGAAATAAAAAAAAAAATTACTGGTCAACCGGACCAGTGAACAAAGGAATTTCACTAGTCAAAGAAATTTGTTTACTGGTCTGTATATACACAATTGAAATGAAATGGAATTACTTGTCATTTGGACCAGTTATCAGATAGATTTCAGGGGACTTTTGTAAAATTTACCAGTTTTTCTGGTAAGACTGGTGAATTTCAAAAACTCTAGTTTGTCGGTCCTTTTGCTTTGTCTGAGCTGTATCATCCTCATATCTTCAACTAGATTCCCAATAATTGGTAACAATTTACATTTTAAGAAAATGTATTGTCACATACCAAAATTGCATTCCTCATGCTGTTATATTTAGAGTTACTCCCCTTTGTTGATTTTATTTGTTCGGGCCATCTCTTAGATATTTCTTCACCTAGGCTGAGCATATTTCGTTAAGGTATACATCTTAAGAAGACAAAGTCCTGCAAACAAAAATTGTGTTCCTACCACCCTTATTTGTGGGCCAGATCTAACATTTCATTACCTTGGCTCCCCATATCTGATACATCTTAAGAAGATGGTGTGTGCCATACAGAAACTAATCTAGATCTCCTATCACCCTTTGTTTACTGTATTTGTCGGGACCATATCTTTCATTTCTTCACCTAAACTCCCCATGTTTGGTTCAGACATATATCTTAGGTAGTAGGGTATTATTGTAAATTTAACAATTACATCTTGGCGAAAAGCAGCAAATGTTGTTTGTCATTGCATATCACCATATTTCATACTGAATTATAAACATTTTTTTTCGCTATTACATGTATCATACCAGATTATAAACACTTTGTTTTTCATTATTTGTAGGCATGGGATTGGGCCTTGGGCTTCAGTTTACAGAAGACATACCAGACTGGATATTTTGTATTAGCTTTGTCTCTGCTGGTCACAGCTGTGTTTGTTAATTTCCTGTAAGAAGGAACAGTGATGGCAGTATGATAGTTTGGTATCAGCTTAAAATCCAGCATGTATACAATATTCCATTATCACTCGTCATTCTGAATGTTAAAAATTGTGTGTATTTCCTTATTTCTTTGGACTCTTTACCAGCTACACCAAGATATAAATACCACTATCTCGAAATATGCAAATGCTTTCTATTCAAAGATTTGAATTCAACTGCCATTTAAAAGTTTTTCTCTTTTTTTTTATTACAAATCATGTGATATGAATATTAATGTGAAATGGGCTTTTGCAAATAACACATTGCTACTCTAATAAGAATTGATAAAATTTCTCACTGTTCGTTTTCAATTATTTATTAAGATACCAAAATTTGAATTCCAAATTTTCTCATGTGGACAAATTTTCTTATATGTACTGTAAGTAGTAAAGCTGAATTTGAAATCACAAACTTTTGGATTAAAATACTTAATATTTTTGATTTATCTTTAGAAAGAAAGAACCAAAAACTGTAATGCTTTAGTGCTTAATAGTAATAATCTATTTTATAGAGGAGGGCTTGCTCTACATGTGTATGACAGACTTAGTGAGTAATATGATAGCTCACTAGTGTTAGTTTGTAAAAGATCATGATTATCTTGGAAAGATAATTGTTTTGTTATGTCTACATGTATTTTTATTTTGTTATGCAAACATGTATTTATGTAAAGAAATAAATTTTCTTTGAAAAGTGCAATATTGTTTTCTATTGCAACATTTGCATGAACTTGGATATAGCTTAAACAAAAAGCAGTTTTGATTATAATAAAGTACAGAAAGCAGTTATAATAAAGTACAGTCTTAGAATTATTGTGATTGATGAATTGCCCTGCATAGTGAAGGTGTTTATTATTCTTTAGTACATGTACATCAATCCCCCATAAACAATGGACTTTTCTATAAATCAATGAACAAAGCTAGTCCATATGTGTCTTGAGGGATGAATTGGTTAACATTCTATGAAATTTTAACTTATATGGAGACATGCTATAGGTGAGGTTCCACAAATTTGAATCTAACCTGTGCTATGGACAAATGTCACTGCAGGGAGAATTCTTTAATATATCACTCTTGCTACAGTGAACTTGTATATAACAACCTCCTATGGGACACAAGAAAACCGGTCTTTATAGAGAGATCATTTCGTATAGAGGTGGATTTGTACACAAATGGTATTATTGGGAACAGCAAAAAGCAGTCTTTGTGACCAGGTGGTCTTTATACAAGGGTGGTTGCTTTAGCAAGTTTTACTGTAAATTAAATTGTTAACAAAAAAAGTCAAGTTTGCAAACAAAAATGAAATCTATCCATAAACCAGCCACTAGGGGGCGCTTCAGTAACATAGTATATTTGTAAATATTACAAATTGTTAATAACTCAAAACTGATCGACCTTTTGTATACAAAGATATATAAGGAAGTTATTAGGAATTATCTGAGGATCATGTTTACAAAATTCCAAGGTCATGGGGTTAAAGGTGAAGGTCGCAGGCACCTAAGTAAATGGAAAATATATGGATTTTTTGTAAAATTTTCAACATTTTTGACTAATTCTCCAGAACCATTGTACCAATTTTGAAATAAATTTGAAAACAATTTGAAGTATAACCATGTAAAGCTGCATAAAGTTTGCAGATGAAGATGGGCTAGGACCAGCCATGGCTAAATATAGAACAAATGAGTCAGCAGATATTTTTGATTTAATACATGTATTTCTAAAGCTAGAGAAAAAACTGTTACCTTAAAATGAGCAGCTTGCAAAAATCTACAAATATTTCATTTTTGTGGAAATTGTCGATTCGACCCTAATGTGAGTTATTTCCCCATTTTTGTGAATTTTTCATGTTTTTTGACATTATCTTGAAAAGTATAATGGGTAGAGTGAAAGTGAAAGAAGAAAAAATGTAAGCTCTACAAAAAAGAAAATAGGGTCGAAATTGTCAGGTCACCCCTTTTGGGAGTTATTTCCCCTTTTAGTAGATTTTTCATGTTTTTGACAGTTTGTCCTATTATCTTAATAAATAGAGAGAAAGTGAAAGAAGCAAAAATTTTCAGCATGCAAAGATCTACAAAAAAGTCAACAGGGCCAAAATTGTCAGCTTGCCCCTTATGGGATTTTTTCCCCTTTTAAGCAGATTTTTTTGTATGTTTTTTGACACTATCTTGAAAAGTATAATAGATGCAGAGAAAGTGAAAGAAGCACAAATGTTCAGCACATAAAGATCTACAAGAAAGTCAATAGGCCGAAATGTCAGGTTGGGGAATTGTTTCCCCTTTTAAGCAGATTTTTCATGTTTTTGGATGTTTTTTGACATTATCTTGAAAAGTATGATATAGATGGAGAGAAAGTTTAAGAAGCTCAAATGTTCAGCATGCAAAGATCTACAAAAAAGTCAATAGGGTCGAAATTGTCAGGTTTTCCCTTATGGGAGTTATTTCCCCTTTTAAGTGGATTTTTCATGTTTTTAGATGTTTTTTGACATTATCTTGAAGAGTATAATAGATAGAGAGAAAGTGAAAGAAGCAAAAATTTTCAGCATGCAAAGATCTACAAAAAATCAATAGGGCTGAAATTGTCAGTTTAACCCTTATGGGAGTTATTTTCCCTTTAAGTGGATTTTTCATGTTTTTGACAGTTATGTCCTATTGTCTTGAAAAGTATAATAGATAGAGAAAGAAACAAAAATGTTCAGTATGCAAAGATCTACAAAAAAGTAACAGGAATTAAACTGTCAGGTTAACCCTTGTGAAAGTACCCTTTTAAATGGATTTCGCATGTTTTCTACTGTTGTTGCAAAATATCTTGAAAGATCTATAAAAATATCGGCAAGGCAAGTCTACCTTTAAGCAAGTTAATTCTCCATTTCAATGAATTTTTCAAGCTTTTAGTTGCTTTTCAGTATATTGTCAGTAAAATACATTCACTCAGGTGATTATTAAGACCCCCAACGAGCCTACTGTTGTCATTGTTTATTAGCCATTTTATCTTTTACACATTTTTTAGGTTTTCTGCAATGTTGAACAATTTTGCCAGGTGAGCGACTTAAGGCCCCTTGGGCATCTTGTTTATTACCCTTACCCACTAGATGCCTTCTACCAAATTTGATGAGTATTGGAAATGTGGTTTTTGAAAAGTTTCAAATGTTCAAAAGTTTACACACACTGGCTAATTAATGGATGACAACAGTTCCAGAAAGGTCACCTGAATTAGAAATAATTGAAACAAATACAAATATCAGTTTATAATTTATTTAAAAAAAACATAACTATATAACTTAAAAGCACCACATCAATGACTTTAATAAATCAGATACATATACATATATATAGAAAAACATAGAATTTCCCTGTTGACAGGTTTGAATATACATAAATACTTATTGCTTTTATGTGTAACAATTGTGATCATAAAAACAAATAAAAGGATATGGCCAATGCTTAAGCAGGTGAAAAAGATGCAATGTGGACCAGCTGAAAAAAATGTGTATTGGACTATAAAAAAGATTAAAAAAACAAAGAAGAGAATGTTAGATAATTTTCCCAGCTGTAAAAATTTTCCCCTCAAGGTTTACTAAGTTCAGATTAATTATTTTTAGTAACTGTCTACAATATTACAGGTATTTCAATACTTTATCAAGATTTAAATCATGCTCCACAATTTTGTTTGTAATATGGTGGCAGCCAGTTTTTAATGGAGGTGGAGAAACAAGTTAAGGATATCGAGGACAAGGCCAAACAAGTAAACAAGCAAACTTCAAGTATATGGTTCCTGCAGTTCTCAAACAAGTACAGACTAGAAGTAACAATGGATAATCGAAACTCCCAAGTCCATTACAATACGACAAATTAGATATACAAATTGTCTTTACATGAAGAACAATTGCAAATCCCCAACGGGATAGATCCAGGTATCTGGAAGGAGTGAGAATTGAGAAATTATTTGATTTAAAGGGATGTACATAAAAGATTATTTGATTTAAAGGGTCATATGTGAAATTTTTTTATTTAAAGGGCTGTAGATTTGATTGAAAGGGCTATACTGTATCCTGTTAGCCATTGAGGTCCCTATTATGACATGTACATGTATATGACAGCAGTTTATCATGGTAAAGGTAGAAAAATTATTACCTGGACAAAGAAATCCAACAGTGACCTTGAGCTCAATCGTATGACATTGATTCAAGGTCATGACAGAACCTGTACCCTAGAATAAAGTTGCACAAATAAAGCATAAGAAAACTAAAACCTGGACAAAGAAATTTGATCCAAGTCAACAGTGACCTTGACATGAGTGGTATGACCTTTAGGCAGGTCATGACACACTGCCTTCCCATAAGAAACATTTGTACCAAAAATTCAAGGTAGAACAATGTGCTATGGACAGACTGGTGAAAGGATTCAAATTTACCTTTCACAGATTGACTGGGCCGCCATGACTCGGTAGTTACCATGAAGACTCACACTTCTGGTCAGCAAAGGTTCAAGTCTCACTGAAACCTACATGTAAGCTGATTTTTGTGGAAAAATTTGCCAGTTTACTTGCGGAAGGCCGGTGGTTTCTTCCAGGGTACATTGTAACTGGGTTCTCTCCTCCACCATTAAATACTGGCCACCACCATATACAGTCAAAACTTGTTATGTCGAGATCGGTAATCTCGATTTACCCTGTTATCTCAAGATAGAGTGCTGGTCCCGGCAATTTTCCTTCTATATCTTACTAATAAAAGACCTGAAAATTTGAGATTGAAAAAGTAAAAAAATCTGCTAATGTTGTTGTTAAAACATGGTCTCGATGTTTAGATTCAATGTGAAAGTGACCAGTTATCTCAAAGTTTATTTTTTGTACAAATCATTGTGATTATATTATGACTAGTGCTTTACAAATATGTTTTCTGTATCAATTTTTATAATTCCTTTTTATTTGCTATTTTTATAATTCCTTTTTATTTGCTTTAAATACTGTTTGACAAAAAACCACATGCTTTTTGTTGCCGTCAATGTGTACATATACGGACTATAAGAGACAAACGATATACTTATAGGCTGACAAGTATTCTGGCAACTACAGAGATGCTAATGAGAGGAAGCAGGATTGTATTTAGTGACAAACCTTTTAACTCGAGGACCCGTATATCTCAATTTTTTTTGCTTGGTCCCAACAACTTCTAGATAATGAGGTTTGACTGTAACTAAAAAGTTATTGAGTGTGGCATAAGACATTATTCAAAATTCACATTCACAGATTGACAGGTAGTTAGGTCAATTTGGTTTTAATTTTACACTTTCACTTTTCACTTTTGTTTTGGTGTAATTACTGAATGATTTGAAAATAACAATATTGATGAAAAAAGTATTAATAATAACTAAAAAAATCCCATAATACTGAATTTTTTCTGCAAATCACCCATGGCGTCATATCTGAGGATACAATGATTGATATTTTTTTTCATTTACCAGAAATATTTTATGACGATAGAAGTAACATAAAGACTTTCATGAAATTCAAATAGCTCACAGTACACTATTAAAAGACAAAGATATGTTGCACTTATTGGCTTAAAAATCTACAAAAGAATTACACAATATTTATTTTAATTCTGATTTAATCGTTAGTGAGCAGTTTAACTGCAAAATTAAACATGTAAAACCAGCAATAGATAAATTCTAAAAAGTAACTTACCCATAGAATTGAACTACAGATACACAGAAAAAAAGATTCACATCCACAAAAATCTACAGAAAACATTTCTATTGTAGTAGATATATTGTTACACATGATTGGAAACTTCATCTGTTGTAGCAGATATACATTGTATCATTACACATGATTGGAAACTTCATCTATTGTAGCATATATATCGTTACACATGATTGGAAACTTCATCTATTGTAGCAGATATATTGTTACACATGATTGGAAACTTCATCTGTTGTAACAGATATATCGTTACACATGATTGGAAACTTCATCTGTTGTAGCAGATATACATTGTATCATTACACATGATTGGAAACTTCATCTATTGTAGCATATATATCGTTACACATGATTGGAAACTTCATCTATTGTAGCAGATATTTTGTTACACATGATTGGAAACTTCATCTGTTTTGTTGCAGTACGTTTCAATGTTAAATTAAGACCTTTCAAGACACTTACATGTTAGGGCCTATTTTCAAAACACTAACGTCTTAGGGCCTATTTTCAAGACACTAACGTCTTAGGGCCTATTTTCAAGACACTAACATATTAGGGCCTATTTTCAAGACACCTATTAGGACTTATTTTTAAGACACTAACCTATTTTCAAGACATTAATATACTAGGGTCTATTTTTACGACACTTATATATTAGGGTCTATTTTCAAGACATTTACATATTTGGGTCTATTTTAAGACACAAACACATAAAGGTCTATTTTCAAGACACTAACATTATACAATGTAGAGCCTATTCTTAAGACTCTAATATACATGTATTTTGGTCTAATATTGATAACCTATTAATAATAACAGATAAATTCCATCAATAAACAGCATTACAATTTACATAATGTGCACTATAACAGCGTAAAACAACTTTTAGCCCTAAAACTACCACTGTACAAACTGCTACCAAACAAAAGAATTTTTTATACTGAAGTTTGATACATGTAGCTTTAAAATATCAACAATCTCTCACGTTTTCAACATAATATTAGATTAACAAATGTACTAAGTACAGATTTTCTTACTATGTATACTATACGTTAGATATATATGTATATATATTTACATATGCTTTGTATAAAACATTGAACTAACACTGATCTACATGTATAAAACAACACTGTTACACAGATCTAGAAATTACATAGGTCTATACACATTATAATGATGTGACACAAAATTATCTATTTGGATTATCCTGTCTTAGATATAAATGAATGTAGGCTATGCACATGTACTCTTAAATGTATATACTATATTTTGCTAGCATATTTCTGCCCCTTTATACATGTATATACTATATTTTGCTAGCATATTTCTGCCCCTTTATACATGTATATACTATATTTTGCTAGCATATTTCTGCCCCTTTATACATGTATATACTATATTTTGCTAGCATATTTCTGTCCCTTTATACATGTATATACTATATTTTGCTAGCATATTTCTGCCCCTTTATACATGTATATACTATATTTTGCTAGCATATTTCTGTCCCTTTATACATGTATATACTATTTTTTGCTAGCATATTTCTGCTCGTTTAAACATGTATATTCTTTGTTTTCAGGCATATTTCTGCCCCTTTACACATGTATATTCTTTATTTTCAGGCATATTTCTGTCCGTTTATACATGTATATTCTTTATTTTCAAATGCTGTGCATCATAACTATACTAAAAGACAAGGAATATATGTATATACATTGTATAACTTCATCAACTGGAATACAAACAACAACCTCAGTCACATCCATGCCTGGAATCAGGATTCTTAAATGAACCACATTGATCTTGACAACTGAGAGCCTCAAAGACTTGTAACTGTAACTCCTTATGTTGTTTGTTTGTGTGTGTAGAGAGTACTGGAGTAATCATTATACCTGTTATGTGTCTTGATAACAGAGAGCCTCAAAGACTTGTAACTGTCATTCCTTATGTTGTTTGTTTGTGTATGTAGAGAGTACTGGAGTAATCATTATACCTGTTATGTGTCTTGATAACAGAGAGCCTCAAAGACTTGTAACTGTCATTCCCTATGTTGTTTGTTTGTGTATGTAGAGAGTACTGGAGTAATCATTATACCAGTAATGTGTCTTGATAACAGAGAGCCTCAAAGACTTGTAACTGTCATTCCCTATGTTGTTTGTTTGTGTATGTAGAGAGTACTGGAGTAATCATTATACCAGTAATGTGTCTTGATAACAGAGAGCCTCAAAGACTTGTAACTGTCATTCCCTATGTTGTTTGTTTGTGTATGTAGAGAGTACGGGAGTAATCATTATACCTGTTATGTGTCTTGATAACAGAGAGCCACAAAGACTTGTAACTGTCATTCCTTATGTTGTTTGTTTGTGTATGTAGAGAGTACGGGAGTAATCATTATACCTGTTATGTGTCTTGATAACAGAGAGCCACAAAGACTTGTAACTGTCATTCCTTATGTTGTTTGTTTGTGTATGTAGAGAGTATGGGAGTAATCATTATACCTGTTATGTGTCTTGATAACAGAGAGCCACAAAGACTTGTAACTGTTATTCCTTATGTTGTTTGTTTGTGTACATGTATGTAGAGAGTATGGGAGTAATCATTATACCTGTTATGTGTCTTGATAACAGAGAGCCACAAAGACTTGTAACTGTCATTCCTTATGTTGTTTGTTTGTGTATGTAGAGAGTATGGGAGTAATCATAATACCTGTTATGTGTCTTGATAACAGAGAGCCACAAAGACTTGTAACTGTTATTCCTTATGTTGTTTGTTTGTGTATGTAGAGAGTATGGGAGTAATCATAATACCTGTTATGTGTCTTGATAACAGAGAGCCACAAAGACCTGTAACTGTTATTCCTTATGTTGTTTGTTTGTGTATGTAGAGAGTATGGGAGTAATCATAATACCTGTTATGTGTCTTGATAACAGAGAGCCACAAAGACCTGTAACTGTTATTCCTTATGTTGTTTGTTTGTGTATGTAGAGAGTATGGGAGTAATCATAATACCTGTTATGTGTCTTGATAACAGAGAGCCTCAAAGACTTGTAACTGTCATTCCTTATGTTGTTTGTTTGTGTATGTAGAGAGTATGGGAGTAATAATCATAATACCTGTTATGTGTCTTGATAACAGAGAGCCTCAAAGACTTGTAACTGTCATTCCTTATGTTGTTTGTTTGTGTATGTAGAGAGTATGGGAGTAATCATAATACCTGTTATGTGTCTTGATAACAGAGAGCCTCAAAGACTTGTAACTGTAACTCCTTATGTTGTTTGTTTGTGTGTGTAGAGAGTACTGGAGTAATCATTATACCTGTTATGTGTCTTGATAACAGAGAGCCACAAAGACTTGTAATTGTAACTCCTTATGTTGTTTGTTTGTGTATGTAGAGAGTATGGGAGTAATCATAATACCTGTTATGTGTCTTGATAACAGAGAGCCTCAAAGACTTGTAACTGTTATTCCTTATGTTGTTTGTTTGTGTATGTAGAGAGTATGGGAGTAATCATTATACCTGTTATGTGTCTTGATAACAGAGAGCCTCAAAGACTTGTAACTGTCATTCCTTATGTTGTTTGTTTGTGTGTGTGTAGAGAGTACTGGAGTACCAGTAATCATTATACCTGTTATGTGTCTTGATAACAGAGAGCCTCAAAGACTTGTAACTGTTATTCCTTATGTTGTTTGTTTGTGTATGTAGAGAGTATGGGAGTAATCATAATACCTGTTATGTGTCTTGATAACAGAGAGCCTCAAAGACTTGTAACTGTTATTCCTTATGTTGTTTGTTTGTGTATGTAGAGAGTACGGGAGTAATCATTATACCTGTTATGTGTCTTGATAACAGAGAGCCACAAAGACTTGTAACTGTCATTCCTTATGTTGTTTGTTTGTGTATGTAGAGAGTATGGGAGTAATCATTATACCTGTTATGTGTCTTGATAACAGAGAGCCACAAAGACTTGTAACTGTTATTCCTTATGTTGTTTGTTTGTGTACATGTATGTAGAGAGTATGGGAGTAATCATTATACCTGTTATGTGTCTTGATAACAGAGAGCCACAAAAACTTGTAACTGTCATTCCTTATGTTGTTTGTTTGTGTATGTAGAGAGTATGGGGAGTAATCATAATACCTGTTATGTGTCTTGATAACAGAGAGCCACAAAGACTTGTAACTGTTATTCCTTATGTTGTTTGTTTGTGTATGTAGAGAGTATGGGAGTAATCATAATACCTGTTATGTGTCTTGATAACAGAGAGCCACAAAGACCTGTAACTGTTATTCCTTATGTTGTTTGTTTGTGTATGTAGAGAGTATGGGAGTAATCATAATACCTGTTATGTGTCTTGATAACAGAGAGCCACAAAGACCTGTAACTGTTATTCCTTATGTTGTTTGTTTGTGTATGTAGAGAGTATGGGAGTAATCATAATACCTGTTATGTGTCTTGATAACAGAGAGCCTCAAAGACTTGTAACTGTCATTCCTTATGTTGTTTGTTTGTGTATGTAGAGAGTATGGGAGTAATCATAATACCTGTTATGTGTCTTGATAACAGAGAGCCTCAAAGACTTGTAACTGTCATTCCTTATGTTGTTTGTTTGTGTATGTAGAGAGTATGGGAGTAATCATAATACCTGTTATGTGTCTTGATAACAGAGAGCCTCAAAGACTTGTAACTGTAACTCCTTATGTTGTTTGTTTGTGTGTGTAGAGAGTACTGGAGTAATCATTATACCTGTTATGTGTCTTGATAACAGAGAGCCACAAAGACTTGTAATTGTAACTCCTTATGTTGTTTGTTTGTGTATGTAGAGAGTATGGGAGTAATCATAATACCTGTTATGTGTCTTGATAACAGAGAGCCTCAAAGACTTGTAACTGTTATTCCTTATGTTGTTTGTTTGTGTATGTAGAGAGTATGGGAGTAATCATTATACCTGTTATGTGTCTTGATAACAGAGAGCCTCAAAGACTTGTAACTGTCATTCCTTATGTTGTTTGTTTGTGTGTGTGTAGAGAGTACTGGAGTACCAGTAATCATTATACCTGTTATGTGTCTTGATAACAGAGAGCCTCAAAGACTTGTAACTGTTATTCCTTATGTTGTTTGTTTGTGTATGTAGAGAGTATGGGAGTAATCATAATACCTGTTATGTGTCTTGATAACAGAGAGCCTCAAAGACTTGTAACTGTTATTCCTTATGTTGTTTGTTTGTGTATGTAGAGAGTATGGGAGTAATCATAATACCTGTTATGTGTCTTGATAACAGAGAGCCACAAAGACTTGTAACTGTCATTCCTTATGTTGTTTGTTTGTGTAGGGAGTGTACTGGAGTAATCATTATACCAGTAATGTGTCTTGATAACAGAGAGCCTCAAAGACTTGTAATTGTCATGCCTTATGTTATTTGTTTGTGTAGGGAGTACTGAAGTGATTGTTATACATGTTATAATGTGTTATAAACATTTAGGTACCACCTAGATTTGAAATTGACACTTCCTACTCTAAAACAAAGTCCATGACGAGTACTGAGCAATTATTGTTTGCTATTAAAACAATCAAATAAACTAAAGTTTTTTTTTCTTAAATTTTTAAACAGTGACATACAGGTTTACTACATAAACAAGAAATAAATACATGTAAAAACATGTTGCATACACATTTTTCCTCTATAAAAGTGAAAGGACTACAGCTACCAAACTAAACATGTACATACATGTATGTATAGGCTACATTTGTATAAGTACTGCATGATGTACCTGGAAAGTTTTGCCCTTTACAACAACAAAATGTTTGCCCTATAGAATTAACAGTCTCATAATTGCATGTAAGTCCATACTTTAATTATTTAGCTTGAAAATTTTATATTCATTTTAAATTTGCCCAGTCTATCATCTAAGGGCAACTATGGCCAAACTTAAACAGCAGCAGAAAATGTCTAGGTATACCTCATCTAATGAACTGACTCACCAAATACATGTCAATGATACACTTACATGTATATATGATTTAAGTCTCAAAGACACAGACTTCCAATTACATTATATTATTTTTTTGTTAAATGTCAACTTAATTATACGATCCCTTTCAAAAAAAGTCCCCAAACACTTACTGGAATACTTTACATGTACAATGTAGCTCTCATAATGCAAAGATTACCCTTGTAAAACAATATTTAACCTTTATAATTTAGTCCCTTGAACTCAAATCAACAGAGATGTACATTTTGTACATGTAGGCCTACTCAATGAGTTACAAACTTTCTATATATATATACACCAACTAACTGACTCTTTCAAAGTGGCCTGATTAGTGAGGTGGTCTCTTACATGTAAGTGATGTTCTGTTCTTTAACCAGTTTAAGATAATTATTAAGAGACTGAAAACTTGTGGCCTTAATTGTGATGTGGTCCCTAAAAGAGGTCGTCTTTATTCGAGGTTCCACTGTTTATTTTTGTAAAAATATGTCATTTTTGGGTATAAAAATATGGCAAACTTTACACCAAATGATGGAAATTGCTGTACCATAAACTTAAGGCAATGATGAATAAGTTAATTTGTTAAACCAAGAGGTACAGAATACAAGTTTTTGTAAATTGTAGAGGTAGGGTCATGTTTACAATGATGTATTGGGGATACAATTGTCTACTTTGTTAGATTCTTGAATACTGAACACTAGATACCCCAGATGTGTATGAAATTCACCATTAAAAATTATTCTGGTCTTTATACATGTAGTCTCCCCTAATATACATCTTGATCAATAATTAGTATGACTATTTGTACATGCTGTATGCTAGCTACATGTAATAGTTATATGATTGAGCCAGTGGCTAAGAAAACGGTCTTTAGGACAATTTGGGAGAATTTGTTATTTTTTCTTGTTTTCAGAAATTAGAACATATGTTGATTTTAAATGTATATAGTATGAGTTTAGACGACAGCCACTATATTTGTTTCTGGCACAAAAAATCTACAAAATCTGAAATATTATATCAGACCAAATTCCTTCTTTTCTCACATTTCATTTGGTTATTTTGCAAGGACCCTTTTTTCAGCCACTGGCTTATATTACCATTCTATAATACATGTATTTGTTCATTATTTCCTGACATTTGAATTTCTCCATATCATAATGCCATTGGTTATTTTCCAACATTTTTGTCTGACCCTAGACCCCTGATCATGACATCACTTCTTTCCTCATTATTTGTGTCCTCAAAATATATACTCAATTTGTGTTCCAGTGAGTGCTGGACTTTCTGACCTATGTGTCTGACCTTTCACCTTTCTGTTGACCTCTGCATCATCATTTCCATTCTCTTCATCTGTTCTATCATTTTCAGCACTGATATCTACATCTGTCCATCTTTCAGGATCGAAATTAATGTCTTCACCTGATGACCCTGAATTGTCCTTCTTCTTTCTTTTGCTAGGTGTTTTAGCTTTAATGGGTTCTGTTTCTTCCTCTCCATCTTGTGCCCCTCTTTCATTACGCTGGTGTCGTTCTGATCCTAAATGTTTTTGATAAGACAATTTATAATTAAATGTTTTCTTACATACCTCACAGTAAATCATTTCTTCTCCTGTATGTATTTTCTTGTGCTGATTTAATTCAGACATTTTGTAATATTTCTTGCCACAGATGTCACAAGTGTGTGGCTTAAAGCCAGTGTGTTTGTTCATGTGATCTCTAAGTTCTACAGCATAGAGAAAGCCTAAACCACATTTCTCACAGAAATGCTTCTTTGTTCCAAGATGTATTGCTTCATGGCGTCTTAAATTTGAATCTCGTAAAAATTCCTTATTACAAAATCTACAGTGATACATTTTTCCTTCATGAATACCACGGATGTGAGTTTTTAGTGACCCACTGTCAATAAATCCTTCATTGCATATTGAACAAAAATGTGTTTTTTCACCCGTATGTGTCCTCATGTGCCGATTGAATTCCCCACGCTGAAAATATTCTTTCCCACAGACTGCACATTTGAATTGTCTTTCTCCTGAATGTCGACGTAAATGCTGCTTTAAGTAGCTCTGCATCATAAATGACTTCCCACATTGTTGGCACTGAAAAGGTTTCTCACCTTTGTGTTTGCGCAAATGAACATACAGATTTGATATCTGTGCAAATTGTGCCGGACATAGGTTGCATTTATATGGTTTATCTTCCCAATGAATACGTTCATGCATTTTTAATCGATTTTTTTCTGGAAAAGTCTTCCCACAAGTTTCACATTTCCAAGGTTTAAAACCAAAGTGAACTTTCATGTGACTTTTCAAATTGGCATTTTTGTTAAAACCTTTGTTGCAGTACTCACATATAAATGGTCGCTCCTCCCTGTGTATGACTTTGTGATGTTTTAAATTTATCTTTGATACAAATCCTTTGTTACACACTTCACAGAAAAATTCCTTTTGAGGATTATGAGTTCGTCTGTGTTTACGTAAAGCAGTGCCATCTATAAAAGCCTTGTCACAAATATCACAACAGTATGGTTTCTCCCCTGAATGAGTTCGTCTATGTCGATACAGATTTGCACTATGTTTGAATGCACGTTCACAAAGTTGACACTTATATGGTCGATCTCCAAAATGTCCCCGTAAATGAAATTCCAAATCTGAAAACTGAACAAAAACTTTTCCACATATATTGCAGCTACAAGGTTTACTTGGGTCTACAGTTTCTTCATTTGGTTCTTTCTTAATCTTGTCTTGGTACAAACCAAGTGGCAATGGTGGTGCTACAAGTTCTCGGACATCTTCCACTTGTAACATTTCTTCCTCTTTGACAAATCCCACTTTATTTGTAAAATGTTCTTTAGGAATTATTGGCATGTACATTTCTGGTCTCAAGCATTTCAGTCTTTTCTGAGGTATGACCTCCCCATATTCTGTATCAACTTTCTCTTTTTTTACTTTCCTTTTTGGCTCGGAAGATTTCTGCTGATTTTTTTTCTGTTTCAATTTTTGCGGTTTAACAATTTTTTTTTTCAATGGTGTCTCAACAGATGTTTCGACAATTGCTGGACTTTCTTCTGTTTTATCCCTATCAGCAACAGCTCTCTGCGAAAGAACACCAAGAAGATTAGAGAATTTATATAAGTCTGTGTTTACTGTGGGACTAGAGTTTACATTTGAATTATCTGTATCGTGTGATCCCACAGTCTGACCAAGGTCAAATGTTTGCGACACATCAGGTGAACTAGGTATCTCCTCTGGTTCAGTTTTTATTGATTCTGTTAGTATTCCAAAGAGTTTTGGAAACTTGCTTGTTCCTGGCAGAGAAGAGCTTGCCATGCTTTGACTATTGGTAGTAAAACTGGTTGTAGAATGTGGAAGGCCCCCGGTCACTTTGTCAACAGCTGTATTGTCACTTTCTTGTAACAAAGTTTTTGTTTTATCATCCTTTTGTGTAATTACATGAGAATTTCTCGAAGAATTGTCCTGTAAAGGAATTTTTCTCTGGTCATCGTCTGTCTGAGGCACTAATGGCTCAGACAAAAACTGTAAAAGTTTTGGAAATTGATCAGCCTTATTTCTTGGTGGTTTCCGAGATTCAGATGAGGGGAAGAAATTCATTCCTTCATTATTGGTGTTTTTTAAGTATTCCGCTACATCATTGTATATAGATTCTGAGTCTTTTTTTGAAATACCTGTAACTAATTCTTTTGTTGTCTTTATATTTTCTTGGTCACTTAATGTTGAATCTTTCATCTTTAAGACCTGGTCATTCTGTAATGTTTCATTACTTTCTGCTAGCTGACTTTTTTCATCTAGAGAATTTCTGGAGCTTTTGTCTTGATGGACTTTGTTGACATTAGAGTTATTTTCCGAACAAAGAAACATACCGATAATGCCACTTTCATCCTGTCTATAACAAATTCTTCTTTGATTAATATCTTTATCACACTCGTTTTCTTCTACAAAAGTTTCTGTTTTGTCCTGCATATTTAAATCTAATTTATTTTCACCGTCATTTGCAATGTACATCTTTTTTTCATCTCTCAATAAAATTCTTGGAATTCTTCCATATGTGCCTTCATTTTTAACACAAGAATCTATTGACAAATCTGCACTTCCCTTATTCTTAGCATCAAGTGAAACAGGGGTTATCTCCCTTGCAGAATCAATCTTACCATTATTTACTGTAAATGAATCATTCCCATTAGACTGTTGCAATTTAAAATCACCAGAGAACTTTTTTTCTAATTCACTAAAATTCTCTGTTACATTTTGACTAACCGTGGACACATTTTGAGAAGTCTCGGATATATTTTGAGAAGTCCCAGAAATATTTTGACAAGTCTCGGATACATATTGACAAGTTTCAGATACAATTTGACAAGTGTTTACTTTTTCATCATGCTCTGCACCTGGTACAAACATGTCCACTCCATTACAATTTTCATGATCAATATAGGTCATTTTTCTGTCCCCTAGATCTAAATCTTCTTGTTCAGTTTTGATGGAATTCTCGACAATGATTCCTGCAACCATCTTGATTTTGGAACTTACTGCATCATTGGTCAGTTCCATTATACCAACGTCACTTTGTTTGACCATTTGTCAGTGATTCATCTTTCTATGTACCTTATTGTTTTGCTTCAAAACTTTGCAAATCATGCTGATACATTTAAATTGTCCAAAAATAGCATGTTGTTTGGATCAATGTTGTCATGTTTTTCATCGTGTAAACACAATATCTTTGCAATACATGGTTTTTAAATAATTTCCAATATGAACACATATAATTGCAGTCCTTTCCTTACATCTTCATGACATTTCAGCCATTCCATTTTCATCTGAAGAAAAATAAAAATAGAATGTATGTATGTTTACACAAAACATGCCATAAACACTAAATGTGTATGGACAGACACCACCAAATATTTTCCCATAGGCCTCAATGCTAATTTACAAAACTTCAGGTCACTGTCACTCCCATGTTTATTATATCTGGGTCAAATAAGTACCCTGTGGTGGAAGATCAATATTTTTGATAACAAAATTTGCAATCAAAAGTATAGGTTGCCGTTGCATTTTTACTTCAAATTTTCACTTGTTTAAAAACTCGTAGTATTCCGCACCAAAGGAAAATATCTATTCTCATATGACCCCTCCCTTTCAATTTTCAACCGTCAACCCTATAATTTCCAAAGTACTACCAATATTCATGTATCTTTTTTATCACCTTTATTTCACTTATTAATGGCAAAACTAATTTTTTCATTTAATGACCAATCAGATCGCTGGGCTCATTTTACCCACCGCACAACTTTGGGTGTCCAAAATGTCTGCGCCCATGTTGTAAACAAAGCCGGTGTTTTTCCGTATGAGCCAGCAACTGAGAAAAGGGTCCTAAGGACAATTTGGGGGAAATTCTGATTTTTTCAGAAACTTGAACATATATGGAATTAAAATATAATAATGAAATTGAACACAGATGAGATCAACTCTTTTTTCCAGAGGGAAAAATTTGCCAAATTAGAAATATCAAGTCAGACAGACTTCCTTGTTTTCTCACATTAATTGGTTATGTTGTAAGAACCCTTTTCTCAGCCACTGACATATACATGTATACTGTTACAAAGATGCCACCAAATGAGACCAGTTTACATAGGAACCTTCAAGTTGACATACATTTAATATGATGATGTACAAGCAGAACTGCATAAAAAGTATACATGAAAGTAAAAATAAACAAGAACAAATGGATATCCAAAACTCCAAGTCCATTTGATTCTTATTCCCTTCAATGTTGCTCACTTTAAAGAATTGATTTTGACTCACTAAAATGTTATCAGGAAGGATGAAGTTGTGGACAGATGAATCAAAACAATGATATTATATAATTTGGCATGCTTTTGCCATCACATGCACCTGTTCTGAAGGTGTGATCAAACTGACATGTAGAGTGATTGATGAAATGCAGTGTGACTGTTGACATGTGGCATGATAATATTACTGACATGTAGTGAGATTAATGACATATAGTGTGGCTACTGACATGTGGTGTGACTACAGACATGTAGTGATTACTGACATATAGCAATTACTGACACGTAGTGTGATTACTGATATGTAGTGTGACTGCAGACATGAAGTGTGATTACAGATGTGGTGATTACTGACATGTGTTGTGATTACTACTGTGTAGTGTGATTACTGACAGGTGGTAACAGGTGTGATTACTGACATTATGTAGCTACTAACATATATGATTACTGACATGCAGTGTGATTACTGACATAGTGTGACTACTAACATGTGGTGTTATTACTGACATGTAATGTGATTACTGACATATAGTGTGGCAACTGACATGTAGTGTGATTAATGACATAGTGTGGCCACTGACATGTGGTGTGACTACAGACATGTAGTGATTACTGATATGTAGCAATTACTGACATGTAGTGTGATTACTGACATGTAGCAATTACTGACAAGTAGTATGATTAATGACATATAATGTGTCTATTGACATGTGGTGTGATTATTGACATGTAGTGTGAAAAATGACATATAGTGTGGATACTGGCATGTAGAGTGATTACTGACATGTGTTGTGATTACTCACATGTAGTGTGATTACCGAGATGTAGTGTGATTACTGGCATGTGGTACGACTAATGACATGCAGTGTGACTGCTGACATGTGTGATTACTGACAAGTAAGGCATGTATGAATATAAGGTAATGTTTCACTTATTAATTAAGTCTAAATATACTATCTCAGGTATTTATTTTCATTTTTTTTTCATAAATTCAAAAACAATGAACTGTATTTTCGGTGATAACTATCTGCTTAATTAGCAATAGTAGTTTGGAATGAATTGCAGGTATTCTTCTGAATCAACAATAACAAACACATGCACATGTGTGCAAAACTAATGAATATCGTTGGAATGCATCATTGTGTATGTATTATCATTGATTTCATATTCTGTATGATTATCTATAAAGTATGATTTATAAACTTAGTCAGAGTCAAGGTTATTTTGCAAAGATCTATTCTTAGATGAAAACGTAATATTCTCCTGTGAACTTAATTTCTGAGCAGAAGATTAAAAGTAAAAGAAATAAAAAATCACCAAATTTTGACCATTTTAGCAATGTAACATGGGTAATTAGCGATCTTGTAATAAACATAGCTTGGTAGACTCAAAATTATGTCATGGTCATTGTGTTATATTAGAATTATTAAAATTTAGTATTTTTAAATTTGTTATAACAAATAAAAGAAATACTAAATTCTGAATATTCTAATATAACATTTGCATTTGGAATGCAGAAAATGAATAACTAGATTTATCTGGAAGAAATGTAATCTCACTTTGATAGCTAAATATTTAAGATATGCTTGATATTTTTCTTGGGGATATGAACATTTACTACCAAAATATTTGCATACCCAAGTATTTATTTGAAGGTTTTAATCTTCATATTGTACTTTTTTCATTAAAACAAAAAATGTTGAGTGAATAGTTCATTGAAAAAAAAGAGAGATTTTATAGGAAAAATCAAAGAAAAAAAAGATTATTGAGGTTATATAAATGTACTAACTGTCATTACTGACAATTTATTTAATTCAATTCAATGACAAGACAACATCATTGTCTTTGTTAAAAATAATATGTAATTAAAATAAAACATCGTTTTTGTATTGAAATTATCACATTTTTAAGATGCATCCATAACACTGTAGAGTACGTGGAGTGCTGATGTCATAAAAAACACCACCATTTCGCTTCATTATTTTCAGCTAAATTTTTAAAGTAAAACCATTGAGAATTGATACAAAAGCTGCATGAAATTAATATACATTAGTGATGTTAATCTTTGATGTCTGTATTGTATATAGGACAGAACCTATGGATAGTGATTATAAGTGTGGAGGTTTAAATATAGGCCTACTAGTAATCAATTTGTATATTAGGTACCTGACCACAGTACAGGTCGTGTAATTACCCCTAGCACACAACTAATAATAAACTCCTCTGTATGGTCTTTTTTTTTTTGACTGAAAATTATGATTACCAACATTTACGGAAATCGGTTGAAAATTAGAAAAATCGGTAGAATTCTGTAGATATTTTCTCAGTGGTAGACTTGAACGGTATGCCCATGTCTGGTATAGTGTTCAACATTAGTGTAATTTGTCTTTGATGTAAAAGCACTAGTGACAATAATCTGGCCTTCAGAGATACATTTGTAACTGCATTTTATTTCTTGATAGCCAGAAATTGCTAGGGCTAACAAATTTGAAGTGGCACACAGAAAATCTGGATCCAAAAATGGATTACGTAAGAACTTAAAAATGGTCTATTGAGTGGATGCATTTAAAAGGGATGTTGGAGTTAGACTTGTTACAGCTGCAATGAAGAAGGTTTATTACAACTTTGAGTATCTCTTAGAAGGAGACAGTAAAATAAAAATAGTAAAAAAAATACCTTCTTTGTTACAGCTATAACTTTAGTTAGACCACATCTTTTAGCCCCCCCCCCCCCCCCCCCCCCCCCCCCCCCACTGTGAAATATGAAACACATGCCTGGTTTGGATCAAGATAACAAAATTGGGTAAGAATGAGTGATTAATTTAATCAATGTGCTAAATAACTGACAGGTGGCACCTACTCAGTATCAAACCTTTCGCACTGCAGTGTTGATTTCGTTCAAATTTGTCACAATGGTCTTTAGCCTAGTTAAAAAACAGCGCAGAGAAATATTTCATTACAACCATACAGACTGTGCAAAATATATTTTGCCAAATATCTGTCTATTATTTTCAAAGATATACCGTCTAAAATATTCTAATTATGGGCAATTTATACCTGCATATATGTATGTAGCCTGTATGAATATTTATGCAGTTTTCCGTTCATCTCGCATAGACAATGAAGCGGAAATACAACTCGCAATCTATTTGTTTAAACCCATTTCGGATGCAAATCAGAATATTTCGAGCCCGACCATTGAATATTTGACATAATGTAACTTGAAATAATATACGACAGCTTGATAATATAATCATGATCATCCGTGCTGGTGAAGTCGGGTCGATTCGGCCTGATTCCAGTTTGCCCCAAGGTCGTTTCGCCTAGATTCCAGTTCACCCTGAGTTGTTTCGCCCTGATTCTAAACGCATCTTTGTGTATGTAGCCTAATACTATATTTACCACCATTTGGCAATTTTTTTTAAATGAGCAAGTTGGTAAATTTATATACAAACTTATATTATTTTAAACCGTTTATACTACGATTTTGAATAAGTTTTCTGTGTCTTTAAACTATATGTACTTATATTATATTATAACTATGCATCTATTTTGATGTAACATATTATTAATTAGACATCTGAATACTTTCGGCAAGTCTCAGTTGGTAGGGTAGGCCTATCTAAGTATCTTACCAGTAGATCTAAAAGACCTGATGCATTATAAATAAGGGCGAAACGACCCAGGGCGAACTGGAATCAGGGCAAAACGACCCACATTCGTGCTGGTTAAACATATAATTTTTAAATGCTGGTAGAATCCACAAATCATACCAGAATTTGACAAATTTGTACAAACTTATAGAAGGGTAATTTCGTATTTCTAAAATATATGCATTTTTGAATTAGCATGTTTATTTACAGAAATGACAGTATTTTTCTCACGGAGTAATTTTGTAAATTCCGTAATTATTCTTTCAGTCTAATAAAATATGTAAAAATTTACCTAGTATAGTTTTATCCTCCACAGAATCATTATTTTCTCAAAATAAGCAAGGAGTATTTCTATATTTCAAAGAGATTAAAAATATGAATTCATTTTCCTTCATGTAAAAATAAAATATTTGAAATGTTGCTTAAATTAATGTATTCTGAGGGCATTTAAAATGATTTCTTTCATATAAAACATAAGTGGCGAATATTTATATGCCATGACTGTACCTTTGTTTCAATGTCTTTTTCTTTGTTCCACTTTGTGTCAGTGTCGCCAGTTTTAGGTGAAGTGCCAAAATGTTGAACCTTAGTCCTGAACTTACATTTACTAATGCCGTGATGGCGTTTTCCGTCAAGAAACTTTCGATTAAACTTCGAAAAGTCAATGATTTGAATTAACATCCAACGTTTTAGAAAGGAACCACCTCTGTCAAAGTTCATGTCGTTTTTAGACAGTTACCGCAAAAATTACCGTAGATGGCGATTGGTCGTTCCACTCTGAATAGTCTTTCTGAAAAACAGAGATTCTGGTCCGTTTATTCGTTCAAAAGTATCCCATTAAAGTCTCACAATGTAGGGAAACTCAGTGGACAAATGCCGAAGTATGTGTGTGTTGGACACTATAATTTTTTTTCAGTTTGAAAAGCTCAGAGAGAGCTTCCAGGTACAAAATTAGTAACTGTTAAAAAAATCACAGACTGGTTATTTTCCCACGCAAACATAACATAACGCAGCGAACATAACACATCAAAGAGCAAAGATGGAAGGTGGGTCCGAGAATTTGATAAATTCTAAAATCTTGGAGAGACCATATTCTGGCTTTCAGATACTATTCTATGACTTATTTTATTCCACGTTCAAGGAATTTTAAGTCACATGTCTCAACTTATATATAGACCTATATCATGTAAACCCTGTAAACACGTCTAGATTTGCCGATGCTACATATCAATTAATTAGACACGTCCTGTATATAGACGCACCTGTTAATTGTTCAAACAATTCATAAAACAAATTCTATCTGCTACAGACACATTGCGACTAACTATTTCTTTATCTTCGATTTGATTGAAATCTACGAAAGCCTATTGAGGTCAACTAAGATTTTTTAAAAAAAAAAGTCGTTATTACGAGATTTTAAAAAGTCGTTATAACGAGATAAAAAAGTCGTTATTAGAAAATAAAAAGTCGTTATTACGAGATAAAAAGTCGTTATAACGAGATAAAAAACTTTTTATCTCGTAATAACGACTTTTTAAATATCGTAATAACGACTTTTTATCTCGTTATAACGACTTTTTATCTCGTGATAACGACGTTTTTAAAATCGTTCGTAAATAACGACTTTTTTAAAAAAAAATCTTAGTTGACCTCAATAGGCTTTCGTAGAAATCAAATTTTCGTCGAAAGATAAGATTATTTTTTCTTCGGCGTGGATATTTTCGACGTATGATGTAAATAGAGGTCCTCACGGAATTTGGTAACTTGGACAG
This sequence comes from Atrina japonica, assembly GCA_030159075.1. Lineage (NCBI taxonomy): Eukaryota > Metazoa > Mollusca > Bivalvia > Pterioida > Pinnidae > Atrina > Atrina japonica. The sequence goes on along the minus strand of BROG01000020.1, from coordinate 803,589 downwards.
CGTTACCATCAGTTAGCCAGGATCCCAGGCTAGGCAATTTGGTCACGGAGGATCGAGCTCTGGAAACAGAATATTGGTTATATCGATTACGGAAGTAAACATGGTGGCCAACAATGAACGAGTCATCTCTAGAGTGATATTATTTTGTAACTTAATCATAGTTGGTAAGTAAATTCATAAGTTCTTTAACATGTACATTTTAAATTATTTGTTAAATTTTCGTTTGTAGTTAAAACTATGAATTTAAACTGCTTTAAAGCGAAGAAAGGGTTCGCGAAAGTCAGGCACAGGCACCTGTGTCACATGCAATCCCCATATACTGCCCATTGCTGGCGATAGTAATAATACCGGGTCGGGCGATTTACTGACACAGACAAAAACACACTACAATTACTGGAGCAAGATACAAAAATTGTTGTATATATATATATTTGAAATTTATTTTGTAACATAATTTAAATGGCAGAATAATCAACATATTGATAGCGGCCACCAAGTGGTAGAAGTAGAAGTAATATGAACTATAGTCTGAGCCATAATTGTTCATGAATTTCAAAATAAATATTTAACTATAGTCTTCCCAAGTAAAATTTGCTTGTTGATTTTGGCTGATTAAAGTAAAATGGCTGATACCTACCACTTAAATTTAACGTAGCGGTATCCTGTATATACTTCATTAATTTTCTATGTCCATATAAATTAATCCGTTTTGTACTACATATTCGCACACAAAATTATCCCGTGGGATTTTTACGTATGTAATGGCAGTCATCTTTTGAAGTTTCAAAGTGGAAATAAAAGAAAGGGAATGTTTATTGGTCATACTGATTTAGCCTGGCTCACTGATCTGTTAATACACAATCACTGTTTTCTTACGACAATGATATATATATATATTGGGAGTTATTCTCTTTCATATAACTCTTGTCAAGAGAGACATGAGAATTTGAATGATTACTCACATGACCCAGTTATTTGACATCACATGGATAACACAGAGATTTCCGTAGGAAGAGTATTTACAAAAATTGAAGCGACCAAACAAAGAAAACAGTATGTGGAAAAGATATAGGATAAACTTATATGAAGGGGAATAACTCCCAATATTTTATTGTCATAAGGAATCTGTGATTGGATATTAACAGATCACTGAGCCAGGCTAAATCAGTATGACATTCCCTTTCTTTTACTTCCGCATCAAACTTCGAAAGATGACCTCCATTACATATGTAAAAATCCTGCAGGGATAATCTGAGTTCGAATATCTAGTACAGAATAAATTAATTTTTATTTGTCATGGACTTACATAATTAATTCAGTATGTATAAGATACCACTATGTTAAATCTAAGTGGCAGGTTTCAATCACTTTATCTTAATTATCCAAAACCACTGGACCTAGCTTACTTGGCATATATTATAATTAAGGCAATGCCTTAAAAGCAAGTGCAGCTCCTTGTACTTGTAGGGGTGAATCAATATACCGATATATCAGTTCATACCGATATAACTAGTCCTTTCAATATATCGATACACGAAATTGTCTGTATCGGTACACAGGACAGTCTTATTATAGGCCTCTAAAACGTTTATAAATCGCATTGAATTTGTTAAGCATCTGTGTGAAACAGATCAAAATAGAGCCCATGTATACATCTCCTGGCCATGTCACCTCTGGGGTTAGGCTGAATTTTCTACCTCAATTTTAAGCAATTTTTTGGTGTGTTTATTGTTGTTCAACGTCCCACTCAAGAATATTTCACTCATATGGAGACGTCACCAAATGCCGGTGAAGGGCTACAAATTTTGGCCTATGCTCGGCACTTACAGCCATTGAGCAGTGAGGGTTCTTTAACGTGCCGACACCTACTGTGACACGGGACCTCTATTTTTACTGTCTCATCCGAAAGACAGGAAACCAACCTGCCGGATGGACTCGAACTCACGATCCAGAGTCGAGCGCGCTATCGACAGAGCCAGGCCGGCTCCAATTTTTTTGTGGTAAAATCAGGCGCAGAAGTCCTCCCATATACTTTCTTTGTTGCAAGATGCTATGACATATTCACAGCAGTTTAGCGATCATTTTAACTGTCTATTTCTCATCCCTGATGTCCTGATATTTGTTGATATGCTTACTTGATCTTTTAGATTCATAAATCCATCGTCACTAAGTTATCACATGACATAATTATATATCTATGAGATGTTTATTCTAGCTACCCATCGTTTTTAGGTCACCTGAGCCAAAGGCTCAAGGTGGCCTATAGTGATCGTCTTTTGTTTGTTGTCGTCCGTTGTGTGTTGTTAACTTTTAAACATTTTCGACTTCTTCTCAAGAACCAATGGGCCATTTTCAACCAAACTTGGCAGAAAGTATCCCCATGTGAAGCTGCATAAAGTGCGAAGGGCCTCAAAAGGGGCTAAAAAGTACCAAAACTTGGAACAAATTTAAAAATCTTCTTCTTATGAACCAATGATCAGATGACTTTCAAATTTTGTGTGCATGTTTGTTAAGTCATTGTCTACAAAGTTTGAGAAGTAAAATGAAATCCATCAATAAACATGCCACTAGGGGGCACTTTAGTAAATGGGGGTATTTTCGCTGTTTTCTGAAATTATCTCAATAAGTATAATAGGTAGAAAGAATCTGATGGAGGCAAAAATGTTCAGCATGCAAAGATCTACAAAACTTTCTATAGAGCCGAAATTGTTGGGTCAACCCTTATTGGAGTTATGCTCAGGTGACCGTCAAGGCCTATTGGACCTCTTGTTTGTAAACATAAGAAAATGTAAGACGTTCTCTAATTGGTTGATCATAATGAAACAATGAATATGCATTTATGATCATCCAATCAGCGAACGTCTTACATTTTCTTATGTTCAAAATGGTCAATATGGTCTTTTAAGCTCAGACTGATGATGAAAAACACAAATATATATATATAAAAAGTATTCAGTTCACTGATGTCATTTTGGTGTTTTACCCTGTATTATTTCAATGAATACATGTTACGTGTATTAATCACAACATGTATGCAGACATAGTTTGAATTTGGACAGTGAGTAATTTACATTTCTTAAATATAGAATTATGCCTTTAGTTAGGCTTAAAGTACATGTAACTTAGAAAATGCTATTTTTTTCATTTCTGCACTCTAACTTAAGTTGTTCCATCCAGCCTTTATGAACCTCATACATACACAGTGCTAAGAACCTCAACATACAGAGTTCAAATTGTAACATGAACCTGGGTCTCGAAGCACATTACATGTATATCACATGGTCACCCATCCAGATGCTGACCACACTCACTGTTGTATAACTTCAATACATGAATTAAAAACACCAAATTTCCAGCCACAAAAGCTAGCTATTGGACTAGACAGTTAATTATAATTTGCCTATATTCATAACTGTTACACTTTTTATCCAAATTCAATGTTTATTTGATATCAAATACTCGGTTTTTTGTTTCAGTGAGTTGTATGAGAATAAGTAACAAAACATATGTAGAGATCAGTGGAAACTCTGCATGCATTAGACGACTTAATGGAACCCACCAAGTTGGTTGCACATGTAAGTATATACATGAATAATAATATATATATATATATGGAAATCCATTGCCATAGTTTTTGTAAATGAATGTATTATTCCAGGGCTCTACATTAAAGATTTTTTTCACTTGTCCCATTGGACAAGTGATAACCAAAAGTAACTTGTCTGAATCCCAAATCCACTTGTCCGTAATTTACAAAGAAAAATTCATAGGAGACATGGGATTTTTAATAAAAAAAAGTTAAAAAATCGGGCCAACTAAATAAGGAAATATTCATCAGACAACCAAAAATAAAAGCAACAACAATGATAGAGATGTTACCAAAAACTAAACAAGACACAAAAAAATGTATATTCACACACTGTAGGATAATGTCTAAAACTTGCCTCTCGGACAAGTGCTTAGGCAGATTCTCTTGTCCGAGCTGATTTTCACCTGGACACGGACAAACGTTAATGTCGAGCCCTGCATTCTTATGTCCATTTAAACATGTATACAATGTCTACTGATATTGTCTGGAGGAGCATAACTTATTTTTCATCAAAAGTTTGATTTCAGTTAGATGACATACATGTAGTAGGCAAGCCCAATTTGTAATTTGTTTGTAGCAGGCAACAATAATAATATTTTTTCCTCAACATTTTTTCACTGCCTTCATCCTTGAAATGGCCTTAATATAATCTTTAGGATTCATACATATTTCTCTGTGAGAGAGAGAGAGAGAGAGAGAGAGAGAGAGAGAGAGAGAGAGAGAGAGAGAGAGAGAGAGAGCAACCAGATGATAACTGAAATATTGTGTTATGGCCATTTTAAAGCACATCAAACACATTTTAATTTTTCTCCACCAAGAAAATAAATGGGATACATTGTAACTTGAAAACTGTTATGAATGGCTTAAAACACAAGTAAAACTTAAAAACCACACGGTGTTTCGTTTGTGTTTTCCTATACAATGTATTCTTCCACTTTTTATTTAATCTGTTTTAGTTACATGCTTTGCAAATTGCATTTTCATGAAAAATGGGTCACATATCAATGTTACTGTAAACAATTTGCATGATCCCATATAAGACAAACTTATCTTGAACCATAATCTCAGATTAAAGTCTCGTAAGACATTTATATCTTAAATCTCACACTTCATCTTGATGAGGAAACATTTACTGATGTGTTTAAATAAGACATAATGCTGTTCCAGAAATACTTATGCCTCAGTCTACAGCAGTATCTTATGAGGCATGCTTTGGTTGATCAAAGGTAATGATCAAAGTGAAATTTCCAAAATTTTGTTGTCAGTTAAAAAACCAGAAAACGTGATTGATTTCAATCAGAGCTGTATGGTTAACTTTTCTTTCAATTTGTATTTGGATATATTTCTTTTTACTAGACAAATAGAAGAGTACAGATCAGTTATGTGCTCTCATTGTTTATTGTATTGACATTAAAAGGCTGTAGATTTGGTCAGCTCAGGGATATTTTGCATATATACACAGTAACTGCTCTCACCTCACCTTCTTCCAGTATTTGCTATCATACATATTTTATCACAAGACTTTTTGTATCTTCAGCTGAGGTCAAAGGTAACGTGGGAGTCCTTCATTATGTTGAGTCTGCTGACGATATGAACTGGCTGATTGAAAGTGGACCACATCATCCATATGCAGTATTGTTGCATGCTAAAGATTTCACTTTGTAAGTCAACAGTCAAATTAAGATTATTTTTACATAATAGGAGCACAAAATTATGATGACTTTGGACAATTAAAGCACTGAAAGTATCCTATTATGGTAATAATAACTATGAAAAGAGAAACTTTGTGCTTTCCAGATTGCTTACATGAAATTTTGGCTGAAATTCAATAGTAATCTTAATCATAAATTATGCATTTTCTCCAAGTTTCAAGATAAATTTCTAATTGATAGACCGTTTGTTACCGCTACTTCTCAGAAAGTACTGAAAGGGATCTACTTGAAATTTGACATGAAGAGGTCTGGTTGTGCATATTTCATTTTCAAAGAGATTGGAATCCAACATGGCCGACAGGTGGCCATCTTGGATTTTGACCAAAGGAAGTTTTTTTCCGCTGTTCCTCAGAAAGGACTGAAGGGAATTTCCTTGAAATTTGACATGAAGGTTCCCCGTCAGGTCTAGTTGTGCATATTGCATTTTCAGAGAGATTGGAATCCAATATGGCCGATAGGTGGTCATCTTGGATTTTTACCAAAGGAAGTTTGTTATTGCTATTTCTCAGAAAGGAATGAAGGGATCTCCTTGATTTTGACATGAAGGATCCCCGTCAGGTCTAGTTGTGCATTTGACATTTTCAGAGAAATTGGATTACAACATGGCTGACAGGTGGCAATCTTGTATTTGGTAATGGAGTTATGTATTTCTCAGATTGTACTCAAGGAATCTTTTTGAAATTTATTATGGAGGTTCCCCATGAGGTCTAAATGTGCGTATTATATTTTCAGAGAAATCAGAATCCAAGATGAACACCTGTCGGCCATGTTGAATTTCATTCTCTCTTAAAATGTAATATGTTCAGTTCAAGTTCAATTTTGCTATAATCTTGCGAAAAAAGTTTTTCACAGAAATATTGATTTATGTTCAAATTCAATGTTGAGAATCCAAAATAAGAGAAAAGAAGGGAAAAGAACAATCAACATAGATAAGACATAGAACATTCCATGGTGGGTGCCAAGGTCCCTCTGGATCTCTTGTAAATGTAAGATGTTCGCTGATTGGTTGATCATAATGCAACAATGAATATGCATGTATGATCATCCAATCAGTGAATGTCTTAGATTTTCTTATGTTCATAATGGAGACAGACGATGTGAACACAAAAAACGATGGGTAGCTAGAATAAACGTCTCTTAGATATGGAATTGTCATATCATAACTTAATGATGATGGATTTATAAATCTAAAAGATCAAGTAAGCAAATCAACAAATATCAGATGTCAGCAATAAGAAATAGATGGTTAAAATGATCGCTAAACTGCTTTGAAAATGTCACAGCATCTTGCTACGAAGAAAGTTTCTGGGAGGACTTCTGCCCCTGATTTTACCACAAAATAAAAATTGCTTAAAATTGGGGCAGAATGTTCGGCCTATAGTTTTCCTTGATTATTCACTCGTAAATGTTTTTTTTATGCCAAGTCATTACTTGTTCATAATAACACTCCAAATCACTTGCAGATGTGACCATTTTTTAGGTTTTGGCGAGTGTTTGCTTGCAAATCAATCGCATATCGCCACTGGTATCTACCGAACTAGAAATTGAAAGTTTTCCGTTTTCACTCTGAAATTACATCACCGAAATCATGGTCAGCTATGCGATTTACAACAATGCATTTGACTATTCAGTTTCAATAAATTAGAGCATCTGACTCACATAGATTACTGTCTAAATAGCAAGTTGTGTGCTGTCACATTTGTACGACTTTCAACTTGAAACTTACCAAACAGAACAAAATGACGTTTTCTTTAAATCAGGGTCAATTTCAACAGAACAATATGCCTCATCATAGGACACTAGCTTGAGTTTGAAAGATCTTGGTTAAAGAAATACTCTTACTGGGTTGTGGCTAATACTCGAAGAGGAGACGGACATTTTTTTTGTAAATTCTGTCGATTTTATTAATTTTTTTTTACGTCGTATCGGCCATTAAAAATTCAAAAATAGAAATTTAAGTTTGCCATAGTATTAAAACAACAATATGAAAAATGTGGGCTATTAAACACTCCTTGTCTGAGCAAAAAAAATGGAATAAACATCGTTTATAATGGTTTGAAATATAATAAAGTCAAGTCAGTTTAAAATAAATGTGTTTTCTTTCATTTCATCATGCTAAAAAATGTTCTTAACACACACACAAATATATATACACAGTAAAACCTGCTATAGCAGCCACCTCTATATAAGGTTTACCTGTTTATAAAAGCCCTTGACTGTATACTTCACTTCAACTAAATTGAACCTGTGTTTAAAGGTCACCTGCTCATAAAGGTAAATATTTTCTAGTCCCTTGAGTGGCCCCTGTATACAGGTTTCACTGTGTATATATATATATATATATATATATATATATATATATATATATATATATATATATATAATATATATATATATATATATATATATATATATAAATCCCTGGCTAGCGAGTTAAACTACTGGTTCACATGAAAAGTGATTTTCCTATTGTTGTAGAGCACTGCGTGTCAAAGTGACACTGTCAGCATGATCAGGATTCCATCAAGGCTGTGTAATAATTGTGGTTTATCAATTAACCATATAAATGTTTTTGGACTGACAATATTCGGTTTGGACCTGTGTGGAACCCAACCACACAGGTCCGGATGACCTGTGGGAGCCAAAAAATTTTGGTGTAGACTGTGATATCTTGTTTCGGTTTATCTGTGAAGAATAAAGTTTAGATACATGTTCTCTGTTTTCACCTAGGTAACCATTAAGGCCCATTGGACCCCTTGTACTGAAGTCAATTAGACAGAATGCCAGCATGGAGATAATTATTTTGTTTTTAATTTTAGTGATAATGTCCAAAGATTGAGAGATTCTGGGAAAATGAACGGCCTGTTGGTTATACACACATTCGAAACCCTGACACCTATACCTGAGGATGGGTTTTCACCTGATCACAAGTGTCCAGAGGATCAATATGGTATGTTTAAAATAATCATTTTTCACTGATATATCAGTTAAAGGTAAATTGTTTCTGTTTTCTTTTTAGTAACCACTTGTGCTGGTGCAGAATTTAACTCACAAATTGAATGTTGGAATCGTATTTGGGTCATACACAGTACCTAGAATTTTAAAATAGTAATTGTACCGTTACTTAGCATCCAGAAAAAAAATCTGTTAATGATGCTTAAATAGTATAATTAAATAACATCCAAATTACAAGCATTTAGATTTAACAACATCCTGATTTTGTAGTATGCCATTTCACTATTTTCACCTTTTAAAACAGTAACACTTGGTTGTTTTTACGGTGAAACCAGTCTTGAAAGACCACCCTTCCGTCACTGAAATGTGGTCTCACAATACAGGTGGTCTTTTATGACCATGGTCTCACAAGATAGGTGGTCTTTTATGATAGTGGTCTCACAAGTCAGGTGGTCTTTTATGATAGTGGTCTCTCAAGACAGATGGTCTTCTTTGACAGTTGTTTCACAAGACAGGTGGTCTTCTGTGACAGTGGTCTCACAAGACAGGTGGTCTTCTATGACAGTGGTCTCACAAGACAGGTGGTCTTCTATGACAGTGGTCTCACAAGATAGGTGGTCTTCTATGACAGTTGTTTCACAAGACAGGTGGTCTTCTATGACAGTGGTCTCACAAGACAGGTGGTCTTCTGTGACAGTGGTGTCACAAGACAGGTGGTCTTCTATGACAGTGGTCTCACAAGATAGGTGGTCTTTTATGATAGTGGTCTCTCAAGACAGATGGTCTTCTTTGACAGTTGTTTCACAAGACAGTTCTTCTGATGACAGTGGTCTCTGACAGGTGGTCTTCTATGACAGTTAAGGCCCACAAGACAGGTGGTCTTCTATGACAGTGGTCTCACAAGATAGGTGGTCTTCTATGACAGTTGTTTCACAAGACAGGTGGTCTTCTATGACAGTGGTCTCACAAGACAGGTGGTCTTCTGTGACAGTGGTCTCACAAGATAGGTGGTCTTCTATGACAGTTGTTTCACAAGACAGGTGGTCTTCTATGACAGTGGTCTCACAAGACAGGTGGTCTTCTGTGACAGTGGTGTCACAAGACAGGTGGTCTTCTATGACAGTGGTCTCACAAGACAGGTGGTCTTCTGTGACAGTGGTCTCACAAGATAGGTGGTCTTCTATGACAGTTGTTTCACAAGACAGGTGGTCTTCTGTGACAGTGGTCTCACAAATTGACATGTGGTCTTCTATGACAGTGGTCTCACACGGTACAGGTGGTCTTTTGTGACAGTGGTCTCACAAGATAGGTGGTCTTCTAGCATCAGTTGTTTCACAAGACAGGTGGTCTTCTGTGACAGTGGTCTCACAAGATAGGTGGTCTTCTATGACAGTGGTCTCACAAGACAGGTGGTCTTCTGTGACAGTGGTCTCACAAGACAGCTGGTCTTCTATGACATTGTTTCACAAGACAGGTGGTCTTCTATGACAGTGGTCTCACAAGACAGGTGTTTCTTCTATGACAGTGGTCTCACAAGACAGGTGGTCTTCTGTGACAGTGGTCTCACAAGATAGGTGGTCTTCTATGACAGTTGTTTCACAAGACAGGTGGTCTTCTATGACAGTGGTCTCACAAGACAGGTGGTCTTCTATGACAGTGGTCTCACAAGACAGGTGGTCTTCTGTGACAGTGGTCTCACAAGACAGGTGGTCTTCTGTGACAGTGGTCTCACAAGATAGGTGGTCTTCTATGACAGTGGTCTCACAAGACAGGTGGTCTTCTGTGACAGTGGTCTCACAAGACAGCTGGTCTTCTATGACAGTTGTTTCACAAGACAGGTGGTCTTCTATGACAGTGGTCTCACAACACAGGTGGTCTTCTGTGACAGTGGTCTCACAAGACAGGTGGTCTTTTATGATAGTGGTCTCACAAGACAGATGGTCTTCTATGACAGTTGTTTCACAAGACAGGTGGTCTTCTATGACAGTTGTTTCACAAGACAGGTGGTCTTCTATGACAGTTGTTTCACAAGACAGGTGGTCTTCTATGACAGTGGTCTCACAAGACAGGTGGACTTCTGTGACAGTGGTCTCACAAGATAGGTGGTCTTTTATGATAGTGGTCTCACAAGACTGTTGGTCTTCTATGACAGTTGTTTCACAAGACAGCTGGTCTTCTGTGACAGTGGTCTCACAAGATAGGTGGTCTTTTATGATAGTGGTCTCACAAGACAGGTTCCAATGTATTACTTTCATGTAAATATCAATGGTCAATGTTTATTGTTCTCTTTAATTTTTTATCACACAGGAATGTATCACAGCAACTTAAACTATAGCAAATGTAAAGAAGTGGAATGGAATCCCAAAGGAAATAGTCTCTTTTACCAGGATTTCAACTTTCCTATATTTATAGTGACTGATGTGAAGGAAGTGGACTTCTTGATAAATGAGGTTGTAGCTTAAGTTTCTATTATCATTTCTTAATCATAGGGTCATAATAAAATTTACCCTTGTAACAATAAATATTTAGATCAATGTCAATATCACATCATTTGCTTATCATGACATCATGCATATGACATCATGTATACCATGACATCCTTTGTGCCATGACATCATGTATACCATGACATCATGTATACCATGACATCATTTGTACAATGACATCATTTGTACTGTAACATCATGTATACTGTGATGTCATGCATACTCATGGATTTTCCATCCTTCGATTGGTTATAACAATGAAAATTTGTATCGATAAATGTGAATATTAATTGCTACTTTCATTTATTTGACAGTCCAGAGGACTGTGAATTATTATATCACCATCTCGTGCTTCAATTCTTTCCCACTTTGTATAAGTGTATATGACTGGATGAATCAAATGCATAAGCCAATGAATAACTGTCGTTTTTAGTCAGTCATGAAAAAGAACAGCCTGAAGGTTTTGAAAATCATTCTTTGCAGGAGTTAACATTACATTTGAATTTAGATAGTTTTTAGTTTTGAAATTTTTAAGTTGTTATATAATAAGACAATTACTGATTTTAGTTTCGGGTGACATAAGGATTTATCAGTACAAAAATCATGATATTGACCGAGGCTTATAATTGTATAATATCTCATATACTATGACATCATGTATACCATAACATCAAGCATGCCATGACATCATGTATACCATAACATTATGTATACAATGACACCATGTATAACATGATTTAAGTATTTAGTTATAATATTTACCAGTTGATAATTTACCTATTGTTCATAGTATGCTGATGTTAAATTACTTCTTGTGCAATTGAAAACTTTTAGATTTAGGGCTATACAATATTTATCTAGATTCTGTTGTATAATAATTAATAGATTTTAAATGAAAAATGTCTTATCTTACTTTGTTTATATTTATGTGCATAAGTGCTATGGAAGGTTCAACATGCCAACAGCTGAAGGAAAAGTAAGAGAGTATCCACTGTGTGCAGTTCAAATGAAAGATCGTATGTCAGGTGCTTTGAACTCGGAAACATGCATACGCAGAACAAATACGGCAACGAACCTAAATCCTGACACATACTGTGATCCATTAGGAGATAAAAATGTAGTGGCAACATTTAAAGGAGTACCAAGCAATGAAGCGTATCAAGATGATAGTGTCATAATGGTTACTGCCAGGGTAATTATATCTCGTAAAGTTTATTTGAGTGTTGTTTTACAGCCATAATGGTTACTGCCAGGGTAAAATATATCTGGTAAAGTTTATTTGAAAGTTTTTTGCCAGGAGTAAAATGTTGTTTTACAGTCATAATGGTTACCGCCAGGGTAAATATATCTGGTAAAGTTTATTTGAGTGTTGTTTTACAGTCATAATGGTTACTGCCAGGGTAAATATATCTGGTAAAGTTTATTTGAGTGTTGATTTACAGCCATAATGGTTACCACCAGGGTAAATATATCTGGTAAAGTTTATTTGAGTGTTGTTTTACAGCCAGGATAAATATATCTGGTAAAGTTTATTTGAGTGTTGTTTTACAGTCATAATGGTTACTGCCAGGGTAAATATATCTGGTAAAGTTTATTTGAGTGTTGTTTTACAGTCATAATGGTTACCGCCAGGGTAAATATATCTGGTAAAGTTTATTTGAGTGTTGTTTTACAGTCATAATGGTTACCGCCAGATGTAAACAATCTATAAAGTTTTTTGTCTTTGATTTACAGTGCATAATTTTCATGCCAGGGTACTTTTATATCTGGTAAAGTTTATGTTTTTTACAGTCATAATGGTTCACAACAGGGTAAATATATTCTTGTAAAGTTTATTTGAGCCTTTGTTTTACAGTCATAATGGTTTCCGCCAGGGTAAATTTTATCTGGTAAAGTTTGTTTTGAGTGTTGTTTTACATTCTCATAAGGGGTTACCGCCAGGGGGTAAATATATCTGGTAAAGTTTATTTGAGTGTTGTTTTACAGCCTAATATTACTGCCAGGGTAAATAGTACTGGTAATTTCACTTTATGTTGGGGTCAGCAAAAAACTGGTCATTTGCACTCCAAGTCATTACCGCCAGGGTAAATATATCTGGTAAAGTTTATTTGTGTGTTGTTTTACAGTCATAATGGTTACTGCCAGGGTATATATATCTGGTTAAGTTTATTTGAGTGTTGTTTTACATTCTGTCTACTTACATGGAGATGTTACAAGATGTCACAAGCTATAGGTTTTGTCTTTCAGATACCTGCATATTTTCACCCCTGGTTACTTTTTTGCCAGGTGTAATTAGTATTTTTGCAGTTATCAATCAAAACTAGAAAATATATTCACCTTGTCTCAAATTCAGCCTTAATCACCACAGTGATGTATGGCATGTATTTCTTGCTTCAATTATTTTACTTGAAAATTTTGCTTTCATTTAAATTTGAACTCTCATTTAAGGGCAAAAAAAAGAAAAAAAAATATGGAAAACTAAAGGGGAGCGTGCTTTCTCAATGTAATTAGTAGGAGTGCAGTTATCAATAAAAGGTCTATTGTTAGGGATCAGTTTATACATGTATCTATAAAGACATATAAATAATATGGACTTGTTTGTCTTTAATTCTGTGATATGGACTTTATTATTATTCATGTTATTGTACCATTATATCATTTATCTGCAAACACATCTGCCATTGTATGAACGTGTTTCTCTATTTAACTTTCAGTTGGATTCTTTCTCAATGTTTGAGAATGTTTATCCAAGTGCTGACAATCATGTTAGTGGTATTGTGGCATTACTAGCAGCGGCAGAGATACTAGGGCAGCACAAAAGTGACTTTCAAAATGATTCACTGGACATACTCTTTACTTTTCTAAATGGGGTAAGTATTAATACAGTGGAATTTGTCTTGAAAGACCACATGAAAGACAAACCCTTCTGCCATTGAAATGTTACAAGACAGATGGTCTCTCAAAAGAAGTTTTATCTAAAGGATTATTGAACCAAGTGGTTTTGGAAATGTGGTATCCCAAGACAGGTGGTCTTTTAAGACAGATGTCTCTCAAGTCAGGTTCCCCTATAATTGACTTAAAATTGAATATTGTAAGTAAGGTCACTGTCATGGGAATTAGACCTTCCACAAGTGGACTGGCCCACATTTCTCACAAAATCAGGCTAGGTTACATTGGCACCCAACCTGGGCTAACTAGAGGTGAGAGATTTTATAGTTTAAAGCACAATACAATGTTATTTAAACTAAAGCGCAATGCTCATAACTAATCAGCCATGGATGCACCTACTTGATGGGTTGAACTTAACACTGTAGACTCAATACAATTGTGTTTGCTAAGAATCCTTATATTCAGCATTTTTCCTGTTTGGATTTATTCAAAGAATCAAATGTGTCTTAGATGTCTTATGCATTGTCATTGGGAGTTCATTTCTTAAAATGTTTCAATGAATGATATATTTTCGGTTGATATATGTAATAGTTTATAATGATAACAAAACAATAAGTCAAATTTACAGACAATTTGTGAATGAGATCTTTAGATTTAAGGGTAACACAGCTCAAAAATAAACTTCAGGATGACAAATAATCTACAGTAGAACTTTAACTGAAATTTGTATATATACTGGTAATATATATGGACCCATAATCTGTCAATATATGAAAAATTCTCACCTAGCAACAACCTAGTGCAGATCATACAGTGTCATTGATTGTTTTTAGATATATGTCGCTTACTTTAAAGTTTGCAGTCGTAAGATACACATGCCATTTCGGTGGTTTGAGCATCGATCCTGATATTTTGACCATCATCCTGGTTATCAAGCATAATTCTGGTGATTCTATGGACAAGTTTGCTCACAAGGGACAAAAATTTAGAATTTGGGTCATTGTTGTTAAAGGAATTTTGACTTAAGCTTTGTACTTGCAGGAAGCTTTTGACTATATTGGATCAAGTAGAATGATTTATGAAATGGAACAAAACAAGTTTCCAGCTGAACCATTAGCTGATAAAACCACACTTCATACAATCACTCTGAAAAATCTGAACTCTATAGTAGAAGTCAATCAACTGGCCAATCGTGATGAGGGAAAGCTATGGATTCATACAGACCCATTAAGTGAAAGTGATCCTGATATCAAACAAAAGGTATTACTGTATCGTTGATTTATAGACATAATATGAACAGAAAAGAATGTATTCAAGCATGCCATACCTGGCAGGTGCTGAACAAATGGAAATACTTAACAAATTGGATAATTAAGTGTTTTATTAAATATTTTAACACTAACAGCTCCCTGAATTCAGGTTCATTCATGTGTTTACCACATCAGTCATACTTTAACACTAACAGCTCCCTGAATTCAGGTTCATTCATGTGTTTACCACATCAGTCATATTTTAACACTAACAGCTCCCTGAATTCAGGTTCATTCATGTGTTTACCACATCAGTCATATTTTAACACTAACAGCTCCCTGAATTCAGGTTCATGAATTTACCACATCAGTCATATTTTACTAACAGCTCCCTGAATTCAGTCATCATGTGTTTTTCATATTTTAACACTAACAGCTCCCTGAATTCAGGTTCATTCATGAATTTACCACATCAGTCATATTTTAACACTAACAGCTCCCTGAATTCAGGTTCATTCATGTGTTTACCACATCAGTCATATTTTAACACTAACAGCTCCCTGAATTCAGGTTCATTCATGAATTTACCACATCAGTCATATTTTAACACTAACAGCTCCCTGAATTCAGATTCATTCATGAATTTACCACATCAGTCATATTTTAACACTAACAGCTCCCTGAATTCAGATTCATTCATGTATTTACCACATCAGTCATATTTTAACACTAACAGCTCCCTGAATTCAGATTCATTCATGTATTTACCACAGCAGTCATATTTTAACACTAACAGCTCCCTGAATTCAGATTCATTCATGTATTTACCACAGCAGTCATATTTTAACAGTAACAGCTCCATGAATTCAGAATCAGACATCATTTTCAAAGAATTTTTAACTAATTCAGTGAATGACATTTTATTTCATTGTTTTGCTCACAGATTGATGATATGGTAGTGACAATGAAAAATACTAGCAATATTATGGAATCGATTGGCAGATCTCAACCTCTCCCACCTGCTTCAACTCAGAGATTTTTAATGAAAAAGAAAATGCCAGCAGTTGTCATCACTGATCACAAGAGAGGGTTCTCTAATAAGTAAGTTTCTTTGTGTGTGTGTGTGTGTGTGTGTGTGTGTGTGCATGTTTTATGTCTGTGTTGTATATTTTGTGTGTGTGATCGTGCATGTGTGTGTTACTGTATATGTGTGTTTGTGTATATGTGTTTTGGGAAAAGTTTGTCAGTCCTCAAATTTCTTTTTTACTGTAGGTCAGTAGAGATAATCACAGCATACTTAAATCACTCTAACTCCTGTGGTATTATTTCACTGTAACATGACGCCACAAAAGTAACTATTCCTTTTTCACTTTTGTAAACACAATCTTTGATTGAACTTTTTAGATATTATAACAGTCGGTTTGACATAGCTAGAACAATTGATGCAGATACTCCATCAGGAATTAAGGATCCCTATAATTATGTAACAGACCAGGCAAGAAATTTATCGGATGCTGCCACGGCAATAGCCAAAGCTCTTTTCCAAATGCCAACAAGAAAGAACCTCCAGCTACCTTGGAAGCAGATAAATTAACTGTAAGATCTCAATTTACTGATAGACTGTTCTATGTACTTTATGATTACCCAATACCCTATACATAGGTATATATATCATTTTGAACTGTCGCGCAGAGCTGTGATGTCACTGATTAAATTGGCATGTAATACAAGCATGGTAGTGTTATATACATGTGTGATTTTCATAGTCATCATGTTTGTAAAACAACTGTTGAAATTGATTTCATCACTGGGTAATAAAAGTTATTTCATGGGTTTTGG
Organism: Atrina japonica; assembly: GCA_030159075.1. Lineage (NCBI taxonomy): Eukaryota > Metazoa > Mollusca > Bivalvia > Pterioida > Pinnidae > Atrina > Atrina japonica. The sequence goes on along the minus strand of BROG01000020.1, from coordinate 786,869 downwards.
GGAAACAGTCAAAATATTGTCCCTTGTGATCAGGGAAGTCGTGGGTAGTTATTTGATGAGTTTACTGGAAACAGTCAATATTTTGTCCCTTGTCATCAGGGAAGTTGTGGGTAGTTATTTGATGAGTTTACTGACAACAGTCAATATTTTTTCCCATGTCATCAGGGAAGTCATGGGTAGTTATTTGATGGGTTTACTGATAACAGTCAAAATATTGTCCCTTGTCACAAGGGAAGTTGTGGGTAGTTATTTGATGGGTTTACTGACAACAGTCAAAATATTGATAATAGTGAGATTGATTTGGCATTAACTTGCTTATGTTATATTTACAGGTGACACATCTCACCTAGTTATATAGTCAGATTAATTGTTTAGTAACATACCTTTGTTATATTTTTAGGTGACACATCTTACCTGGTTAACAGTGAGATTGATTTATCAGTAACCTACCTTTGTTATATTTACAGGTGACACATCTCACCTTGTTAACAGTGATATTGATTTGTCAGTAATGTTATATTTATGTTATGTTAATATAGATTGATATGTCAGTAACCTACCTGTGTTATATTTACAGGTGACACATACAAGTGACACATCTGGGTAACAGTAAGATTGATATGTCAGTAACCTACCTTTGTTATATTTACAAGTGACACATCTCACCTGGTTAACAGTAAGATTGATATGTCAGTAACCTACCTGTGTTATATTTACAGGTGACACATCTCGCCTGGTTAACAGTAAGATTGATATGTCAGTAACCTACCTTTGTTATATTTACAAGTGACACATCTCACCTGGTTAACATAACTTTGTTGTATTTACAGGTTACACACTTGCTGTATTGCTTTCTGAAGTCTCGGCAATGTGAACTATTCAGAGAGATCATTGACTCAGTTGATAATTCTGAATTGGGTTGGTTTTATTTTTTATTTATCTATTTTCATTTAAAAAAAATAATAATCTGAGATTCTACAGCAGTGAGTTTTGATGAAGTTAGTGTTAATTAAGTCTCTTGTGAAAGTAAAAATGATATTACAGCCCCCCTTCCCAGCAAAGCCTGTAGTATACTCATTTGCCAGATATTTGCCATTACGGTTATCTAACTCATTTGGCCAATTATTTGGCATTATTTACCTCATTTGGCAAATGTTTGGCATTATCTTACTTATTTGCCAGATATTTGCTGTTATCTAACTCATTTACCAGACATTTGCCATTATCTAACTCATTTACCAGAAGTTTGCCATTATCTAATTCATTTACTAGACATTTGCCATTATCTAACTCATTTACCAGAAGTTTACCATTATCTAATTCATTTACTAGACATTTGCCATTATTTAACTCATTTACCAGAAGTTTGCCATTATCTAACTCATTTACCAGACATTTGCCATTATTTAACTCATTTGCCAGATATTTGCTGTTATCTAAATCATTTACCAGACATTTGCCATTATTTAACTCAGATATTATACATTTTTATTGCACTACTTTTGGCTCAGTTTGAGAAATTAAGGAATACAAAAGCAATATCTACCAAGGCTGATATTTTGTACTCCATGAATTCTCATATTGAACCAAAAATAGTGCAATAATCGTTTTATTACATTTTAATTAAACAAACCATCGACCAATGAAAGAGATATGGCAAGTTTTATCAATCCCTCTGGTTTGTCTCACTTTTCCATGCAGTCACAGAAGTTGGCACTTAGTGAAATTCAGCTAAAACAGTTTCATTACGTGATAGTATTGTAATATGATAAACTATGCTGTTTACAGTGCGATTTCATTTTAAACGATAGAACATGTGACCGTTCTGGATATATAAAAGTGCAGAACAAAAACAAACATGTAATTATTGCTGTTATGTAAAATATTTCATTTCATTATATACTACTCAGAGTTTGCTAAGCACCAAGTTTGATTGTTTTCACAATTATCAACATACCCATCTTTAACATCATCTCATTCAAATTCTAAATAAACCCCGAGAACACATTACAATTGTTAAAATATTTGTCTATAATGCTTTATAAATCACTAATCAGGGCCAAAAAAAAAATAAAGAAAACAAATAACTGGCATACAGTAAAATATATGTACAAAAATGTTATTTGTGCTTAGTAGTATGTAAGAGAGTAGTATATAAGAGAGTGGCATTTTTGTTCAGCAGAAATGTGTTTTATGAACCAACACAATTTGATAATGCAAAGACTGATGTTAGACAAGAAGACATGGACAACTTTGTGTACTAAGCAGGGTATCATTTTAACTGTGTTAAGTTAAACTTTGTTTACTTAGCAGGGTATCATTGTAATTGTGTTCCATTTAGAACATAAACTGAAGAAAATAATAAAAATATGCTGTACTTAAACAAATTGGTATTTCTTTGCAGATGAAAGTTCTCAACCATATCCATTCTATGTCAGCGTGGATGGAAATGACAATCATGTGACCTTATTGGTGAAGCGGTTGCTTAGTAAATTCCTCGGTGAAGAAGTAGTAGGAGCTAATAAAGACAGTTGTAAACAACCAGATAACAATCAGGTATTGTATACTTCATAGAGACTCACCAAGTTTTGTTTATAGAAAACCACTGAACCCATCTTATATGAATTTTGAGATTAATCATTTTATCGAAAAAGAACACCAACCATTCACAAGTAAACTTGGAGAGTTTTTTGTTGTTGTCATGTCAGCAGTAAACAAAGTTTAAACCTTTGATACCAGAGTTTTGGTTTACCTTTGTTTAATACCAGACTTTTGGTTTACCTTTGATACCAGAGTTTTGGTTTACCTTTGATACCAGAGTTTTGGTTTACCTTTGATACCAGACTTTTTGTTTACCTTTGTTTAATTCCACACTTTTGGTTTACCTTTGATACCAGTTTTGGTTTACCTTTGGTTTACCTTTGATACCAGACTTTTAGTTTACCTTTGATACCAGAGTTTTGGTTTACCTTTGATACCAGACTTTTTGTTTACCTTTGTTTAATTCCACACTTTTGGTTTACCTTTGATACCAGTTTTGGTTTACCTTTGGTTTACCTTTGATACCAGACTTTTGGTTTACCTTTGATACCAGTTTTGGTTTACCTTTGATACCAGACTTTTGGTTTACCTTTGATACCAGACTTTTGGTTTACCTTTGATACCAGACTTTTGGTTTACCTTTGATACAGTTTACCTTTGATACCAGACTTTTGGTTTACCTTTGATACCAGACTTTCAGTTTACCTTTGATACCAGACTTTTGGTTTACCTTTGTTTATTAGCAGAGTTTTGTTTTACCTTTGATAGCAGAGTTTTGGTTTACCTTTGATACCAGAGTATTGGTTTACCTTTAGTACCAGAGTTTTGGTTTACATATAATACCAGAGTTTAGGTTTATGTTTAATACCAAAGTTTTGGTTTATGTTTAATACCAGAGTTTTGGTTTATGCTTAATACTAGAGTTTTGGTTTATGTTTAATACCAGATTTTTGGTTTACCTTTGATGTCAAAGTAGCCTGAGATTCATGCTATAATGCAATGACAAATAGCTTATTAGTTTGAAGATATTTGTATACCTTGATATTCAAAGATTTATGTATTCCAGAAATTTCAAATTAACAATGATTAAACAGGATTTTTCTGTGTAAACAAAACATTGCAAAGTTAATAAAAGACAAGTAATTTTAATATTTACAAAAAGCATCATTGTAAATAATCTGTGTTTAATTTTCAAATGAAATAAAAATACATTTCCTTTTTTTTTCATTATCACAATTGAGTATTTTGTTGAAACTTTTATTTTTAAAGTTGAATTAATGAAAGTAATTATCGCAGCCATACATAAGCTATACACAGAATTTTTCTGCAGACCTTGACTTCAATTTTCTCAATTATGGTCATATAACATGTAAGTCCAAACAATCCATGGCAGGTCACAATTATGAATAATATCACTGTTCAAAATAGATGTATGATATATAAATTATATTTTATATTACAGGTATATCAGTACACCTGGATGCAGGGGCCACTCATAAACGGGAGCCGGAAAGCTATGTGTATAAAAAGTACAGTACTTACTACACTAGCTAAGTCCCCAGCTTTTGATATAGATGGTAAGAAGCTGAGGCATATTGTTCATTTTCAGTATGTCTTTCCAACATGGATTCTGAGAGAGAGTATAGGGATTATTAGACTGTTTTGTATCCATCAAACAATCTACTTTTTCTTTGCCCAGGTCAAACTTTCACTATACTTGTACAGATGCACTTTATAGGTATAGGGCTACCACATTTATTTGCCAAATGTTTACAGAGACCACTCTAAATTACCAGTAGATTATAACAAGAGTTGACAAATTACTTGTCCACACAAAATATGAGAGCTACAGTAATGTGTGGAATAAGAACAAGGTAAAAAGTTCATTACCTGTACACCCTTAGTTTTGGAAAAAAATGAGAGTCTTGATGTCAGATGTACTTAATCTTGGTAGACATATAGATGGAGTGTCATGTACAAAAGGTGTGCTACTACAAACCATATCAGAGTTATTCCCCTTTGTTAAGTTATTCCCCTTCGTTATATGATGAAGTTCTCACTGTTCCTAGCATATATTTTCACATCCTGTTGAAGATTGTAATTCTTCAAATGTCTTGTAAGCTGCAGAATATATATGTAAAATATTTATTTTATAAATTTTCAAGCTAATTTCTCCTTAATATCAAAACATAAACTATGATTAAGTCTACTACAGAAAGATAAAGGAATTATTAGTACAATGCTTTTTTAGTATTTAGTTTACATAAACCTGCAATTTTTCTTTAAAAGAATTACCACACTGAAATAAATGTGTAAACAAATTTTATTAATTTCCAGACTATAATTGGAAATCAACTCAATACTCAACTTGGACAGAGTCCAGTTGGCAAACTAATGCCATCATGCTGAGAGTTTTCCTTGTGCCAAGTAAACAGATGGAGGTAATTTCAACTCTAATATATTCATAAATATTCTTATGTCATTTTCTATGTTGTCAAACTACGATGGTGGTTAGATGTAAACATTTCTTTTGTCTTCACTATTTTACTCCATTACACAGACTTTGTAAGTAAAAATAACACTAACTATGGTTGATATTGAATGTCGGCTTTATGTGTCACTCGATGACTGATCATTGTTATTGTGTATATTTCACTGTGTCAGTTTCACCTTTTTTCTCTCTCTAATTGCATACTTTCAGTCAGTCTTTGTAAACAGTTAATTTTTACTTTGTATGGCAGCACAAACATTTGAATTTTTCTCTCTTTTTGTTCAGCATCTTGCTAAGACCAGACATTTTTTTACTGTTAGATAATTGATCTTAAAATATAGCACAGCAGAGTGTAAAAAGGTTAGTAACCCTTTCACCCCCAAGTATCTTAATGGTATACTCTTTTCGTTTTTTTATTTTGGAACTTTACAATGGAAACTTGCAAGTCAGACATCTGTAACATACCATGTTTAGAATTACACGGGATCTGAGTTTATAAGTAATTACCTCTGAATTTCACTTAACTCTCAAGTATTAGTGAAGCCGTTGTCACTGCCTGTGTCTGACAGCCATCCCTTATACGCTGAAGTGTTGAGTGAAGATGTTGTCACTGCCTGTATCTAACGACCATCCCTTGTTTCTCTGAAGTGATTAGTTTTCACCACCTGTGTCTGATGGCCATCCCTCGTTTCTCTCAAGTATTTAATGAAGCCATTGTCACTGCCTGTGTCTGACAGCCATTCCTCATTCACTGAAGTGTTTAGTGAAGATGTCACTGCCTGTGTCTCACAGCCATCCCTTGTTTCTCTGAAATGATTAGTTGTCACCGCCTGTGTCTGATGGCCATCCCTCATTTCTCTGGAGTGTTTAGTGAAGGTGTTGTCACTGCCTGTGTCTTTAGATTCATTTAGACTCCACAAGCTTTCCTTTTTTTATACATACAGTTTTAGACTTTGTAAACTAAATACATGAAATATTTGTCCGTACACACATATATAGAACTGTCACATATTTCAGTATTAATTTATAATCCCATAGACTTGATTGATATTGAATAAAGCAATGGAATTACATCATAACAGGTGGTTCATATCACGTCATTACAAGTGCCTCATATCACGTCATAACAGGTGCCTCATTTTATGTACAGATTCCTAATCAAACATAATCATCATAGTTTGTATTTATTTGAACTTATATCATGTAATGCTGGTTCTGCAGAAGCTACTTATTCTGTTTACCCATTTACTGAATATTGAAACTATTGTGTTGTCATTTAATCCTCATATCAGTCGGAAATCATGTAGGAGGATCCATAGGACTTATTATCTGATGTTTTTCAGTCAACTTTACATCAAATATTTGTTCATCCCTTCCACTAAATTTTTTACATCTTTACTGGTCGCCTATTTTACCAGCATCTTAACTGATGAACTGCATTAACTGTTAGTTTCTAACACTTTTATAATAATGGTATTGTCACTTTGTTCTTAATTGATAATCCAAACACTGATGACTGGGGAAGGATATCGCTCTATTAACAAAGATTGAAATCTGTTACCCCTATAAACATACATAAATTAAGCTATGTCATTTTTATTTTAAGAGATGAGTTCATTGTTTTTCAGCATTGGATAGTAATAATATAAATTTAGATAATCTTTTCAAACAGTATTGTCAGTACCGTAATATTGAAAAAAATGTATAAAAACAAAACAAACACAAATAAACCCCAAATTTCTCTTAAACAAAATTCCTGAAAACTGTCTTTCTTGTGATTTGGAGCAGACATAATTTTTTTCCCTTAATTTTCACAGCGATCACGTAATTACAGTAAAAGTACACATTGTTTTTGTAAACCTAATGAATAGAATGTAATGATACAACAGTGACAAGCCTTTGCTACCTTTTAAGGCCTCACCTTAGGTCATATTATGTAGGTATTTATGTAACACTAAGTTACAATTAATGTGTAGCATAATGCAATAATAAGCATAATAAGTCTTGACAACACACTTGGCCTTGTACTGGTATATCATGCTGTAGACTTGAACATAAGTAGCGGCATGTGTAGCTATAGGTGTCTGTGTGTATGTTATGATGTTAGTTTATATGTAGCGGTACCCTAGTCTGTATTACAAACTATTTTGTTCATCTTTACTAGTCCTCACCAAAACAGAATACTACCATGAAAAAGAGCATTTAATTGTGTGATTTTCAGTGTTAGGTCAAGGTCATTATTCTTGCCCATATGAACAAATTTCTGTGTCCTCTGTAATTGGAAAATTTTCAACACAGAAGTAAAATATATTTTCAGTGAATTGGAAAATAGACTAGTTTGTGGAATATAAGACTTATTTTGTTAGGTGAAACAGATTCCACTTAAAAAACAGCTTTTAAAATCATTGTAGATTCCACCTAAAATCAGTTTTTCTGTAAATATGCAGTTTTTATTTCCCATAATTTAAAAAATAAAATAGAAATAGAAGTTTTTTGTTTAAATGATATTGTTTTTCTTTTGTGTGGATGAATTGGGATTATGTGTAAAAATGACATTTTACTTACCTCCCCCTTGATTTTACTGCCCTTTCTAGGTGGCGCTACTTTGCACAGGTATTGTGATTCTCCTGTTGTCATTGGTCACCAGCTATACCATCAACAAGAAAGCTTCAGTCTTATTTGATATAGAACCACAAGCTCAGGAAAATTAATTTCCTGAAAGATATAGCTAATCAATATAAGGTGTGTTTCGCATTTTTGCTTCCACTAATCTGTTGCTAAGACAACTGAAAATAAAGCAGGTTTACCTTTGATCCTTGGTTCTAGATATTTATATGCCTGTATATTATATATATATAAAGTGCCTTTTACCTCTGTTTTTTTCATGTCTTAGCAACACATATATTTGCATGCTTCTTGGATTGCTTTTGTGGTGATTTAGTCATTTGCATGAGAATTTATACTTTTTTATAGCACAATTTTTTAGTTGGTTTGCTTCTTACTTCATTATCCTAACTTTTCAGTAACATGTGACTTACACAGAGAAGCCAACCATTTCATTTTTGGCGGAGTTTCTCCGTTTTCTAAGTTATTCATAGTGGAGAACAATTTGCCACAACACATGACATGTTAAGACAAGTGTTCATATTTGAATCATGTGTACCAAACCTAAGGAAATGTATACAAATAGTTCGATGAATCTTGTTTTAAGTTGTTTTGTGTTGACCTTTAATTTGTTCATTAAAAAAACTCAACTTGGAAAAGACATTGAAGGAGAAAAAGGACTGATTGATCTAATGTGTATTAATAAGCAAAACTAGATGAAAAAAAAGGTAATTTTTAATGTAAAATACACTCCTTAGATAACAGGATTTATTCCTAATTTAAGCCATCAATATGCTTCTCAGAGCATCTAAGTTAAAAAAAATTCCGGAGTGGGCGTGGGGGGTATGGGCATGTCCGCGGACCCTCCTAGCATGCCCACGCCTTTAGCTCTGACATATGACTTTGTTTTTGGTTCTCTACAGGTTGGCATCTCTGCTTACACTTGCTGAATTTAAATTTGCTGTACCTAGTAAGATTTGTAGAGACTCTGTAGCTGTTACTCATCATAAAAACATCTTTTGTGATATTGGGTCTCAGTTCCTGTGACATCATTGTAATTCTTATGTCTGTCTGATAGTCACTTATACTTACCTTTGAAATAATTATCTTTATACCATACATATTAATTAAGGTAAGTATTTACATCATGAGACTGGAACAGAGATCTGCCAAATTATCTTAAATGCTATTGTTTGATATCAAAGTAAATACTTAAGTCTTAACTGTGATGTCATCATGAGAAGTAATCCATTGTGAGATAATCATCAGCACTTTATATAAGTTATAACCTATTTTGATGTATCTGCAGTACTAATTATGTAGTTTAGTAGTAGTGTCAGTACTTTTAAGTAATAATCTGTGTGAGGTAATATGCAGTACTTATAATTAATAATCTGTGTTAGATATTCTGCTATACTTAGGAGTAATAATATATTTTGATATAATCTGCCATACTTATGATTAATAATCTGTGTGAGATAATTTGTTGCACTGATGAGTAATAATCTGTGTGAGAAAATCTGCCATACTTATGAGTAATAATCCATGTGAGATAATCTGCCATACTTATAAGTAATAATCTGTGTGACATAATCTGCCATACTTAGAAGTAATAATCTGTATGAGATAATCTGCCATACTTAGAAGTAATAATCTGTATGAGATAATCTGCCATACTTAGAAGTAATAAAATGTGTGAGATAATCTGCAGTACTTATGAATAAAAGTCTGTGTGAGATAACCTGCAGTACTTATAAGTAATAATCCGTGTGAGATAATCTGCCATACTTAGGAGTAAAAGTCTGTGTGAGATAATCTGCAGTACTTATGAGTAAAAGTCTGTGTGAGATAATCTGCAGTACTTAGGAGTAAAAGTCTGTGTGAGATAATCTGCCATACTTATGAGTAAAAGTCTGTGTGAGATAATCTGCAGTACTTAGGAGTAAAAGTCTGTGTGAGATAATCTGCAGTACTTAGGAGTAAAAGTCTGTGTGAGATAATCTGCCATACTTATGAGTAAAAGTTTGTGTGAGATAATCTGCAGGACTTAAGAGTAATATTTATTTTGATATACTTTTCAGTACATGTACTTAGAGATTATCATAGATATTTATTTCTGTTGTTCATTTGTATATGTCTCATGTAATGAGGCCTTAAAATGATGTTTTCCCCAAATGTGCATTAAAATGGGTAGATAGGTACTTTTTCACATCAATACCCATCAGTTTTGAATGGCAAAAAAGTCTGATTTTTAAAGATAATATGCCTTTAACCATGCAATGTATTTGGTACCATTTATGTTGTCAAGCTGCGTACAGACATAAATTATACTTTGCTTCTTCCTCCTTTGCTGGTAGTTGTTATGTCAGAAGTACAATTCTTCGGACCAGTGCAATGTAGTATATTTGAATGCAGAAGTTTTTATATTCCTTTTCCTTGTGCTTGAGCCTGACCATAGGGTAACAGTGTATTTCTGATCTATAAATGTAAAGATTTTATTCTTGTTTTTGTTCTATGTACATGGTTTAAGATGGGAGGAATGCTGTCCCTTGCTTTCATGATAATGATATTGAAAAACATTTATACATATCATTGATTTTCATGTAATTAATGTATTATGTTTTGTTCTATGTAAGATTTGAGGAATGCAGTCCTCCTGCTTTCATGTATGTTAATGATATTGAGATATACGTATAATTGTTTTTTTAAGTCATTTACATAATAATATACAATAAATGTATACAATGTTTATCATATGGGATGTATAATGTCACAAAATATAGTCCTCCTCTTCTAGAATACATTCAGACTTATGGAATATCTTCTCTGTCACTCGCTGATGTCTATCACTTAGACCAGTATAATATAGAAATGTACCTTATGCTACTTTAAAGATGTACTCATTGTATTTGATTGTGTGTATGGGTTGATATTTCTCTTTGTTACAATATATGTTTACTTACTCAAAAAAGAAGATTGACATGCTCAGTATACTCTCTACCTAAAATCGGGATGTCATTTTGTTTTGTTCTCATTATTACTCATTGGAGTATTGTTTTCGTTATTGTTTTGTTTATAACTTTGTATAACTTGAATCAGAAATTCCAATGTGTTAAATTGATTTATGTCGAATGTAAATTTGTTATAGTATTTGTGTAGGATTTCTTTTACTTTTACATGGATGTTATATATTGTTACTCTAAGTCATTGATCACCTAAATTATGAATATTCTGTCTTCATGTATAGAAGAAGTCATATGACTTGTGAATATTCATTATTTGGAGTAGAAGTCACAAAACCTGTACATTTTCATTATTAAGACTTATGGTAGAAGTCATATGACTTGTGATATTCTTTATTTAGAGTAGAAGTCACATGGCTTGTGAATATTCTTTTTTAGAGTAAAAGTCATATAATGTAAATATTCATAATTTAGAGTAGAAAATCACATGATTTGTGAACTTTCTTTGTTAGAGTAGAAGTCACATGACATGAATATTCATTTAAAGTAGAAGTCACATGATGTTACTAAGAGATAATATTACTGTATATGTTAATCACTGGTAGAAACTATTCAGAAAATACGGGGTCACATGACTACAGGATATTAGAATATGATTTACATGACTAAAATGTATTTGTACTGTGTTTTAGAACATATCTCATTTGAACAATTATTTATTTTGAATTTATAGTCTTGAAATACATTTGATTACTACATGCAGGAGGCACAAATGTTAGAATTGGCATTTGATTTGTTGACATTTTAACTGATTATTTTTTTTATAGATGAAATAATTTGTCATTCTGTTTTGCAATTTCAGACAATCATTTTATCGGTAGGAGTAATCTTAACGCTGATCTCCGTGTTGCTGATATACTTCATCAATGCCAAAGCTGACATCTTATTTGCTTACCCGAGGTCTCGTAGCTACTAGTGTTTGTGATAGGATAGCTGTCGATACTCAGGGCCAATAATGTTAGTAATCAGGTGATGTTGGATTAAGTTTGTGATGTTGAAGATGGACAAATATTTTCTTTAGAAGATGAATACTTCATACATATACTACTCTGTGAAATGATAAACACTGCAGTTACAGGAAGTGTAAAAGACATGAATCAACAGAACTGTCACACATGATTTATCTTCCAAAAATCTACAGAAATAACAAATTAGAAAGCTCCAGTGTTTTGAGTTTTGGACCTTTGTAAACACCTCAAACTAGTCTTTTTCACTTGGGAGAAATCCTTGTTCCATTTTTCTACAAAGCAGTATCATCTTGTTTTAAAGTGGTCATGAAGATTTTTCCAGGAAATTTGTAGTATATTCAAAATCATCCACGGTGTCAAATAACCCCAAAAATGGAACTCATTCTAATTACTTTTCAGACTAAAAATTTATATTTTGTGGTATATATTTGATATTTTTTTTAACACCTCCAAAAGAACATTTGAAAAACAAAAAGAGAAGTCTTTAATTATTTATAGCTATATAATTAGATTCATTTATACATGTACAAATAATTTGTTTGATAGGTTTTAAAATTTTACCAGGAAATTAGAAACAATTACAGAACATCTAGTTATGTGACATAATATGTTTTTATTTCTCTCTTTTTTTTGGAGACACTTTTGGGTTAGAATACTTTGAACTCTTATTTTGTTATATGCTTGCTGGTGCTGGAACAAATCCTCTTCCATTTTGAAATATAAACATATTTCCAAATAAAATACTTGACATATGGCCTTCATGCTAGAAGTTCAAATCTGTAGGTAGACTTTAGTAGTGTTCACTCACCCATACTATAGAATTCCCTGTTAACAAATGGACAATTATAAAGTACAGTAAAACCTGCTATAGCAGCCACCTCTATATAAGGATCACCTGTCTATAAAGGCCAGTTTTGAAAGTCCCTTGACTGCATACTTCAACTAAATTGAACCTGCGTATAAGGGTCACCTGCACATAAAGGCCAATATTATCTGGTCCCTTGGGTGGCCCCTATATACAGGTTTTACTGTACTTTGAAATGAAAAATACTAAAGTATACAAAATGCTCAGCATAAATACTGAAAACCAAGACTCAAGCTGAAATTGAGATAATTCCAGTTCAAGACCAATCACCATAAAACTTCAAAAATTACTTATGTTTGAGAATTTCCTTTACTTGGCCTGCTCAGCCAGTCGGATTTTAGGATTAGACAAAGTTGGGTAAATTCACTTATTTCATTGTGAAGTTTTCTCGTGCAGGATGAAAGCTTTGTTAAATGTTGATTGTGATTTTATACAAATGTTGAGTAAATTAGATTTAATGGGGAATCTTGTTTTTTCAGATTTAGTCTTTAGTTCACTATTGAAAAATAATCTGACATATGATGCATTAAGATATTCATGTATTGGGTTTTAAACCTGAAGTTGGCATCTTTGTCAAACACGACATTCAGAAGTATAAAAGAACAAGTTGAGTCTTGTGCAATTTCATTGTGTTAAATTTTTTAAATGATGTTTATATTTTTCTTGTATGGCAATTGCAAGAAGAGAATGTCTTGTATATATCTGTGTATGTATGTTTTTATGCGTGTATATATTTTGCATTGTCACAGTGATGATAAGGAATCACATATATTTTTCACATACTTTTTTTTACCTGATCTTCTTTATTTTATGTTTGTCATTTTAAAATTGAAACTGTATGCACACCATGTGGTGTCTATAAACCACAAATTAAGAAATGCTGATCTTGTAATGTTAAACGAGTACGTTTGGCACAGTCAGTACAATATTGAGTTCATATACACTTGCCAATTTTACCATGCATAAAGAATTTAGTGAGATTATGTCTTTGTGCAAATATCGCTAAAAATAAATATGCTGAAATTTCTCTATTTGCCCATATATAGTAGTAAGGTGACATATGTTAATTTTTATCATTTTCGTAATGCTGAAGCTCTCTATCCTATACAGTTTATTCTGTAAATCAATATTTATGAAATTAAGATCATTAATATTCATTTTCATTAAGTAGAGTTTATATGAATATTTGATCGGTTCTTTACACAGGTTCAGGAATCATATGTCGTCACTTATTTCAAAAACGGTTGTGAGGCAATAGCTGTTATTTTGTTTAAAGTAAAATTCGGATTTTTCACAAATGAAGCTCCCATCTACCTATGCTTTATTTAGAGTTTTCAGATCATTGTTCATATTTGCAAGAGTTACATATTGTGACATAAAATAAGCTAGATATAGGTCTATATAAATTTCAGGCTTCTCAAACACCATTAGACCATTTATGAGTTGTTCTGTTCTGTTCAGTTTTAATGGAATAAGATCACGTGACTTAATAATAGATTTTTGACTTTCATAATAGATTTACATTGACAAAATTCAGTAATATCTCCTGTTATTTCATCTGGGAGGAACAAAGTTAGATAAATATTCTGTTTGGCAAAGATGACAGGTGACATCACTTTTCAGCAAGTTGCTTTTCAACTATGTCACCTGTCACTGCATGATAGTCATATTCCAAGTTGTATATACAATTAACTTCTTAACCAGAAGTGAGACTGCCCTACAATTTTCTTTGTAAGTGCATACTATTATGATGAACCAAAACGGATCAGAACAACAAAAAGGTCTGTTCTTGACAATATGAGTATGGTAATGTTTGTTCATTTTATGGATACCATTCGCATGTGACAGCTTTTTACTCATTTTTACGAAAACCTCATTCCTTGTTGACTGGGACACAGTAGGGTTTTGGTAGGTGTGTGGCGATGGAGATACTGATGTAACTGATATATAGATATTATCATTGTTTCTATATATGATTATGTCACTATTAAAAAAAAAAAGAAATACAAAAGAAATACACTTAATCTGTGAATTAAAAATCTAAGTTTTCACAACCGTATAATAAAAATAAATAGAAAGTGATAAATAGACTGTAAACTTCAATAAAAACAATAAGAAATTGTGTTTAAAGATTCTGTGACATGGTCAAGTGTTTATGCACATTGTTATTGTCACAACACTCGGCATTATATCTGGCCAAATCAAGCCTCGACGATCATTACTGAGCAGGTGTTTTTAAAATTGCCATTGAAACTCTGTAGTGGGACAATTAAGGTTTGAAGTGTTCACTTTTGTTATTTCGAGTGGCAGGCGTATTTGTTCTTTTTTCTGAATATATATCTGAAGCACTGATTGATATAAAAGGAAATCCGTGCAATTGATCATTTTTATTGATGTCTGTTACCTCTGTCAGTAGTACTATACATAGTCTATTGTTCTCTTTATGTTGTTTGATCTGGTAAATGTTGAAACAAGAAACAATATAAGATGGCAGGGACAAATAGGAATGAAATAACATGGTCTGTTTATGGTCATTTGAGGAATGTCATTCTTTTTCATTTTTATAATTTGTTTAAAGTCGTACACAACAAGGTCAGAACCATATCTAGGTTATATCAGTGGACATGCCAATATCAAGGCCATGTCATGTCAACTATACAGTGGTGAGCACACCAAGGTCAGAGCCATATCTAATTTATATCATTGGAAATGCCAATATCAAGGTCATGTCGTGTCAACTATAAAATGGTGAGCACAGCAGGGTCAGGGCCATATTTAGGTTATATCAGTGGACATGCCAATATCAAGGCCATGTTATGTCAACTATGAAATGGTTAGCACACCAAGGTCAGGGCCATATCTAAGTTAAGACAGTGAGTACATCAAGAAGTTTCATTGAGACCGTCTTATCTGACCGTCATCTTTTTGTAGTAATGAAGTTCAAACTCCTGTTGAAGGTCACATACTCTGTCATTGTCATTCAGTTTTATAATGTTGGTAACTTGAACACGATAATTATAATATTTTGTGATAGATTACCAACAGAAATACTCTATTTCTTCAATGTGTATGTCTAAAATGCGGATTATAGCAGGTATTTGTTATATTAGTACAAATTGCTTAAATTTTGTATTTTTCTGTGCATTCCTGTATTTATTGAGTATTTCACATAAAGCTAAAATTAATGCCATGCGATAATCTTATGCATATGTTCTATTTTAGCTAAATTCAACCACAGTTTATATTTCCTACTTATTTCAACAGAATTTCATCCTCTAATTTCGCTAATTGTATTTTGTCTAATGTGCTTTTTTCTCATTTAAATATATTGTGCTTAAAGTTCACACAGAAATGAAATAATTAGATCTTGTTATTACAATTTAAACACAGGTGCTCCTTTTTCTGTTTCCTAATCACAGATATCGCCAAAAATGCACTGTGGAATACAAAATGGAACGTTGGTATTAACTTACCGAGAAGACACAGTGTGTATTATATATTTTATATAAATCACATACAGGAATGAGCCTCGGTGGTTTGTAACATGATCAGCAGTAGATGACCAAGCCATTGCTTTTCCCGTTGTTTGTTCTTGTCTATGTCTTAGTCGTATAAAACTTGTTAGTGTTAGGATTCCCATCTAACATTCCTGAGATATTTCTGTATATCCAAGCATCCTCTAAGAGGAGTAAGACATGTTACTTGTTATGTTTTCTGGATCGTTATTAACGTGACATTGTAAATCCAACTAAAATCACAGAACAATGTGGACCAATATTTTCAAACCAGCCGTTCATACCCTGTACCTGTATATTTTACTTTATCTGTATTATAATTGTTATTTAAGTGCTATTTTTGTGTATTGATATGCTTTCAGATGCTACTGGTGTTTTCATGAGTCGTTGACAAGTTATAAATGGTGTAGAGCTGATCATTGTGAGAGTGTGCTTCGTTTTAGATTTTCATTATTTATTTTGTCATGTGCAACTATCATAAAATATCATTTATATATCACATATTTTCTGAATACTACTGTGATAATTTCATGCATGAAATGTACATTTTCTGTAATAAAGTATGATCGAATTGTAAAAGTTATAGAGTTCTTTTGATACTTAGAAAGATGATTCTGATTTGCTATGCTGTTACGTACATCTTACATCCGCAGCTGAAAGCTGACGATGACACTGTCAGATCATTCGTCTTCTAAACATAGGATCTTTACTTGTGATACTGGACCATGCTCAATACTTTCTATATACATTTCATTTACTATGGACACAATCGAGAAATTAATAGCTTTATGGCCAACGTCAGGAGTCTGTTTTTTTTCTTATCACCAATTTTCCACATTTAAGTATTAATATCCCTTTTCGTCTGCATGTGGTATTTATATATCGCAGATGATCTGACATGCCAAGGACAACATTTCTCAAATTTTACGGTTGGTATAATTACGTAGTTTGCACTTAAAATGTCTAACTGACTGGATGAATAGTTTAGTTACATGTTTGATAGTGGTTGTTGAATAGTCTATACCGATTGTAACGAGGATTCATTCGCTGGTTTTACCGGTCAGCAGGGGAATTTTACTCCCCTGTGGCACCTGATCCAAACTGATTTTCAGAGGTCCTTGTATGTCCGATGTTCACCTGACCCCACATCTGGATTTTCAGAGGTCCCTGTATGTCCGATGTTCACCAGATCACAACTCTGGATTTTCAGATGTCCGATGTTCACTTCGGGATTTTCAGAGGCGTGTATGTCCGATATTCACTTGACCCCACCTCTGGATTTTCAGAGGTCCGTGTATGTCCGATGTTCACTTCGGGATTTTCAGAGGTCCGTGTATGTCCGATGTTCACCTGACCCCACATCTGGATTTTCAGACGTCCGTGTATGTCCGATGTTCACTTCGGGATTTTCAGAGGTCCGTGTATGTCCGATATTCACTTGACCCCACCTCTGGATTTTCAGAGGTCCGTGTATGTCCGATGTTAACCAGATCACACCTCTGGATTTTCAGAGGTCCGTATATGTACGATGTTCACCTCTGGATTTTCAGACATCCGTGTATATCCGATGTTCACCTGACCCCACCTCTGGATTTTCAGATGTCCGTGTATGTCCGATGTTCACCAGATCAGACCTCTGGATTTTCAGAGGTCCGTGTATGTCCGATGTTCACCAGATCAGACCTCTGGATTTTCAGAGGTCCGTATATATCCGATGTTCACCTCTGGATTTTTCAGACGTCCATGTATGTCCGATTTCACCTCTGGATGTTCACCTCTGGATTTTCAGAGGTCCGTGTATGTCCGATGTTAACCAGATCACACCTCTGGATTTTCAGAGGTCCGTATATGTACGATGTTCACCTCTGGATTTTCAGACATCCGTGTATATCCGATGTTCACCTGACCCCACCTCTGGATTTTCAGATGTCCGTGTATGTCCGATGTTCACCAGATCAGACCTCTGGATTTTCAGAGGTCCGTGTATGTCCGATGTTCACCAGATCAGACCTCTAGATTTTCAGAGGTACGTGTATGTCCGATGTTCACCAGATCAGACCTCTGGATTTTCAGAGGTCCGTATATATCCGATGTTCACCTCTGGATTTTTCAGACGTCCATGTATGTCCGATTTCACCTCTGGATGTTCACCTCTGGATTTTCAGAGGTCCGTGTATGTCCGATGTTCACCAGATTTGTATGTTGGCTACTGAGCCTCCTAATGGTTAATGCTTTGGTATCAGTAATTTTTTATATTTCTATAAAAAGTGTTCCTCTGGCAAGCCTATAGAAAGTAAAAATCGTGGGTCTTTCAGATGAAACTTTAAACTATTGCCCGTGTCACGACAGACATTTCATGTTAAATAATTCTCACTGAATTGACATAAACCCGGAGCACAAGTTAAATTTTGTTACACTTTATCTAAAGCTGGATTGCTATAGCTTCAAGTGAATCTAAATTCACTCCTTCCTCAAACGACTAGCCACATTATAATAAAAAAAAATGAAGGGAAACTGTCAACTCAATGGAAATAACACCATTGGGCAGTTACTCCAACTATTTCTTGATTTTGAAAAGAAAAATAGGACAGTAGAGAGTGAAATACGAATTTGTGTTCGCATATAAATAAAGTGCATACAGATGAACAGTATGGGACTCGCATGCATTTAAAATGTGTTTTTGGATGTTGGTCAACTGAAATGATAATGAATTTTGAAATGTTCTGAAATAAAGAAAATCAGTGTAAAAAACATTTCTCCTTTAACACACACACACACACACACACACACACACACTCTCTCTCTCTCTCTCTCTCTCTCTCACACACACACACACACACACACACTCTCTCTCTCTCTCTCTCTCACACACACACACACACACACACACACACACACACACACACACACACACACACACACACACACACACACACACACACACACACACACACACACACACACACACACACACACACACACACACTTCGAGTTACTTGTATTGGACCCATTTCTTAACAAAAGTTATTTCATTCTTGATTCAGGATCCAACAAGTATTCCATTTTTTTCAACTCTCTTTATCACCGGTCAAAGATAAAATTTAGATGTATTTTACAAATGCGTATCTAAGGGCCGATGTAAATCAGATTAAACTACTAAAAGTTCCAAATAACTTACAGATAATTTAACTAAAAGTAAGAAATACCTTGCTGCATGCTTTCTCTCGATCTTTAGATATATTGACGAAATTTTGTCAATTTTCATACCTATGCTTATGTAATGTATCACAGCTATAAATATGCTAAATAATCCGAACACGTGTACTGCAGACTACGTCCGGACACCTGGTTCCATCCCGTTTGTAATTTGCAATTGTTCTTCATATTGAAACTATTATATAATCGTTTATTACTTTACTTTGAATTACGAATCTTTATTCTATTTTGCATATGGACACTTTACTTAATACAAACACATTCTGAGGAGCATCGCATTGACGGGCTCAGTTCGAGTAACAGCAGTCATTGCTTTGCAGGAGTACAACAGCGGTCACTTTGAGCACGAGTATCGCTTCGGAGTGTAATAGTGGTCATTTTGAGCACGAAATAATAATATATGAACTAAAAACAAGGCTTAATATTTTGTATAACCACATTGGCGAGTCTATAGATTATATTTTCCTTAATTATATGTTTACATATCATTTACTCGAAAACAGCGATATAATTTGTGAACTGCAATGTGTATTTTATTTAAATTAAATATTTATGTTTTGTAAAACTATAGTCTTTTTTCTTTTTTCCGTAATTTATTTTCAAAAATCGGTACATATGACATATTTGAAAAGAATAAAATAAATGAAAACTTTTTTTGTTCAAACAATTCAGCCAGTATGAATAAATTTTTTATCAAATATCGATCTGAAAGGTTTTTGAAATACTGACGGAGTAAATTTGTATTTATTTAAACATTCGACGTAAATTTAAGTTGATATTGACAAATATATTCAAACAAAATGTTTCCAATGCCATCTTAAAAACTTCAGACGTGCATTTAATAACAGTTTCAAGTAAAAGGTTTTACTCGGGTTTGAAAACTGCCAGAAGTATGATTGTAATACTCATCACTTTGTCATTTGTTACGAATCTTAGTTATGTTATTGGCGGCAGTGTACCTTGCAAGGGCGATGGGCAGTTTATAAATGACATGTACTTAAAGGGTTGGATCACACAAACCATTGAAGGAATTGGTCCAACCCAATGTGTACAGGAGTGTATGTTTAGATCATCCCACTGTAAATCTGTTAACTACAACAGATATAAGTTTATTTGCGAGTTAAATACAGAGTCAAGTGAAACCGCATTGGAAATGATCAGCAATAGTAGCTATTCTTACAGTAGTCTGAATTCCTGGTCAACGGTAAGCAAGTTAGACTGAATTCCTGGTCAACGGTAAGCAAGTTAGACTGAATTCCTGGTCAACGGTAAGCAAGTTAGACTGAATTCCTGGTCAACGGTAAGCAAGTTAGTCTGAATTCTTGGTCAACGGTAAGCAAGTTAGTCTGAATTCTTGGTCAACGGTAAGCAAGTTAGACTGGATTCCTGGGCAACGGTAAGCAAGTTAGTCTGAATTCTTGATCAACGGTAAGCAAGTTAGTCTGAATTCTTGGTCAACGGTAAGCAGGTTAGTCTGAATTCCTGTTCAACGGTAAGCAAGTTAGTCTGAATTCCTGGGCAACGGTAAGCAAGTTAGACTGAATTCCTGGTCAACGATAAGCAAGTTAGTCTGAATTCCTGGTCAACGATAAGCAAGTTAGATTGAATTCTTGGTCAACGGTAAGCAAGTTAGTCTGAATTCCTGGTCAACGGTAAGTGATTTAATGTTATCTTATTAGTTAGTAAATCAATCTGAACTCTTTGTCATATGTGGATATAAGTTTATTTACGAATTAACTACAGAATCACAGGAACGGCATTGGAAATGAACAGCAATAACTGTTCTTATTGCAGTTTTGGTTAACGGCAAACAATTTAGTCTTAGTTCTTGTCAACGGTAAGCAATTTAGTCTTAATTTTAGATTAACAATGAGGCATATTTTCTAAATTCTTCGTCAACGATAAGCATTTTAACTCGAATTCTTGATCAACGGCATAAGATAAGAAAATTTAATTTAGATTCGGCATGTATTTTAACATAAAAACAAGCTCTGAAGAGTTTTTTATCGAATATAAACGGCAACTAATTTATTTTGAACTTTTGGTCAACAGTTAATGCTTGGTCAACGGTATTACATATAAGTTTATTTGCAGAATAACTACACACAGGAAATTGCAATGGAATTGAACAAGAATGATAACTATTGTTATAGTAGTTTTGTTTAGGATAAACAATTTACTCTTAATTTCCGTCGAAGGTAAACAATTTAGTTTGCATTCTTAGTCAACAACAAGTAATTTTTGATGTAGTCTGGATTCCATGTCAGCGATAGGTAATTTTGAATTATCGACGACCGAGTAACAAACTGTTTTGATGGTAGTTTTGACTCTCCAGGAATGATTTACCTGTATAGGAACTTTGATATCCGTCGATATTGGTTTAAAACAATGTAAAGAACTAAAACATATAACTCGGTATTTTTCCACATGTGTTTGTAAGATAATGACGCCTCATACTCTCTCTCTCTCTCTCTCTCTCTCTCTCTCTCTCTCTCTCTCTCTCTCTCTCTCTCTCTCTCTCTCTCTGTTATTATTTTTTAGCTGTTTACAGATACGTTTGATTTTGTTGTAGGACTTGGTATATACCAGGGCTATGTCAAAACGTTACTTTGCACAAACAATTCTGCTAAAGGTGTACGGACGTTACAGAAGCGATATGCGTGGAAAATTAGTGTGTATTACATTCAATCTATCAAGCATAAATTCTACAAAAAGGATAACCAGCACGTCAATATGCGGTATAGGTTTGAGTGTGAATGATAATATGCCTAGCATGTCTAAGGGGATATTAGAATGATACTATATTTTTTTGTTAAAGGTAGTTAATAGAAAGAAAAATGTAAGAATGTGAGAAGGATATCTTTCTTGGATTGTTTGGATATATATATAGAAAGCCTTATGAGTAGGGCAGAAAAGATCGATTTGACTGATAATTTATAAGTAGCGACAAAGTTGTGAGGAAATCTGAGATACCAATTATGAATGTGTTTGTGGTTTTTTAGGGAGATAATACAGATAGATTGTTATAATTCAATAGAATAGAAGAAATTCATAAAGATACCAATAACGTTAATGAGTGAGGAGAGCTTAAATTTAGGTAAATTCTAGAAGGAGATTGAACGAATGAAAGTGACAAGACAATAGGGAGGTAAAGTCAAATCTATAAAAGTGGTGAAAGTTGGTATACGGGAAAATATGGTAACGAAGATAGTTATAGATAGAAGATATTAACATATGAGAGTAAAAATTTGTAAGCATATAAAGAGTTGATAACAGCGATGGGAATATATATAAGAAGGTTGGTAATAAGGTGTGGAAGATTTTATTTGTGTTAATAAGAACTGGGTATTAAGGAAATAATAAGAGAGTAATTAAGGTTTGGTTATTGAAGTATTATATGTTTAGTATGAATTGGGTTAAGGAAAAATAAACGAAGAGAAATAACTATCATATGTGTATTAAAAGTTATAAATAAGATAAAATAATAAAGTATTATATATAATATTGAAAACGAGTAAAGATGATTGTGTTTAGAAGATGTAAAAGGAAGGTGGAAATATGAAGCAAAAGGAGATGAAAAAAATACAGGCATAAATATTATTAGAAAGAAGATTTTAGGTCACAAGCGGCTGAATAATAAAAATGAAAATGAAAAAAAGTAAGAATAGTGTGAGATATATAAACATAAATGAAAGACGGTGGTTATACTAAATATAATGAGAGGTAGCTTCATTGTGATAATAGGACGTTGATATTTAGTAATGGAAAAAGAAAAAAAAAGAAAGCAAGTAGGGTTGCTTATGACTGTATGAGAAAGAAATTTCGAACTGTGTTTTATTAATCTCTCTCTCTCTCTCTCTCTCTCTCTCTCTCTCTCTCTCTCTCTGTATTATTTTTAGCTGTTTACAGAAACGTTTGATTTTGTTGTAGGACTTGGCAGGGCTATGTCAAAACGTTACATGCACAAACAATTCTGCTAAATGTGTACGGACTGTTACAGAAGCGATATGCGTGGAAAATAGTGAGTATTACATTCATCTATCAAAGATGTCATGTATGTTTCATTTCTTGCATGTGATTTAAGTTATTTTCCTTGAAATTACTCAGTTGTTGTACCAAAATAAAACTTAACAGAATTTCAATCAAAACTAAGATATTCATATTTTACAGTGGTAACTTTTAAGCGGTTTAAACAATACTTTTAGAATTTCGTTCAAGCCTCTTTTTCTATTTAAAATTCCATTTCCACTGACGAAATCATACAAACAGAAACAGTGATCTTGAAAAATATGTCGGCCTTTTTCACACTTTGTTAACTTTGGTACTGTGCTTATATTTATGAGGTAAACGTTTCAGTATTTGATATTTCCACATAATCGAAGTAAATTATATATTTACCCTTAAAGTTTTAAAACTAAAAATTATATCAAGCAAAAAATTTATCTTAATTTTATATTGAGCACTTACTTTGAAATTGATATTAGCAAAGATAAGAAAGTCCTTACTCCATCATACTCTGAATATTATAAACATTACCAAAGTTATAGTTTTACAAAAATACGGCCAAAACATATCCTCAAGACGATCGTTTCTGTCAATTAGACTTCATCAGTTGAACTCGATTTGATATAAATGTATATTTCCGAAAGAAAAGTGTTATTGTCCGAGGCCAAATAATAAACCTAAATGTATTGCCAAATCCTTCTAGCGTTGCTTTGTATGTCCTACAGTTTTATATCTAATATTGAATATAAAAAATCTCAGATACCAAAGTATAAATCAATATAATGTCCAGGACATAGAACTCCGGTAAAAATGGACAAACACGGACCTCTGGAAACCAAGAGGTGGGATCAGGTGCCATGGAGGAGTAAGCATCCCCTGTCTACCGGTCACACCCGCCGTGAGTCCACAGTCAAGTCCAATGAAATACGTGAGGAGTGTATCCTCGTCACAATTGGTACAGACGTCTCAACAAATGCCAACGAAAAGGCACTTCAACATTTCACTTAGAGAAACAGAGTAATCGCAAACAAGACTATTATACCTACCGTAAAATTTGCGGAACGTTGACATTAAACGCGGTTTTCGATATCCCTGTGTCAATAATTTGTCAGTGAGTAGTTTACATCTGTATATGAAATCTTCATATGTTGTACACGCCCTGGCATATCGGATCATTTGTGAAATATAAACTCCATATGCGGGTGACTGAGGGATATTACTACTTAAATGTGGAAAATTTACGATCGGAAAGCCGAAATTGTCGCGTTTGTCGTATAGCTTAGTTGCTAATTTTCCGTCTGTGTTTATATTAAGTAAAATGTCTAAGTATGAATCGTGTGTGCTTGACTCTGTTGTATCTTTAATTTCTAGTTCGCTGGGATATATCGCATTGACATATGTATGAAAATTGTCATTATTAATTTACAAAACATCGTCGATATATCTAAATGTCAAATTAAAGGACACCTTTAGGGCTAACTTTTCAGCAGTTTCTGAATGAAGTCTGCTTCGTATAAATAAAGGAACAGGTCGGCCAATAAAGGGGTACAATTGGTTCCCATAGGAATGCCGACAGTTTGTTGAAAGACCACGTCTCCGAACATTACAAATATATTGTCTATTAGAAATTCCAGCATGTTTTTTTATATCAACTTCAGTGTATTTATGTGTAGAATCAGAGTGGTGTTTGACGAAATAAGTATCCTGATAGCCAATCACTAGATATTTAAATTTTCGGGTACCACCTTTAGTGAAAAAACAGTTGTCTATGATGCTAAAAAGTCTTTCTTTTAGTTCTTTATGTGTAATAGTTGTATAAAGAGTAGAAAAGTCATAAGTTTTTATACTGTGAATTCGAGGAAAAATATATGGGATCAACCTACAAACATATTTCCAAGTACCTAGGTATTCATCATTTTAAACAAAATACTGGTACATGTTCATGTGCTTCGTCCCATTCAGTTATCCTTAAATCGATTATGCCACCATTAGTAGTGCATTCAGACATAACCATCACATTTCAAGGTCATGGAAAGTCTAATATATTCTAAAAATTTTTAGTTATCTTTACGCCAGTATCATCGGTCTGATTTGGATGTTTACTCCACCATTGCACCTAACTCCACCTCTGAATATCCCACGCTGGCTTGGCTCGGTCGGTAGCATGCTTGACTCTTGATCGTGAGGTCGTGAGTTCGAGTCATGCCGGCGGCAGGTCGGATTACTGTCCTTTGGATGAGACAGTAAAAACCGAGGTCCCGTGTCAAAGAAGGTGTCGGCACGTTAAAGAACCCTCAATGCTCAATGGCCGTAAGTGCCAAGCATAGGCCAAACTTTGAAGCCCTTTCACCGGCATTTGGTGACGTCTCCATCTTGATTGAAAGATTCTTGAGTAGGACGTTAAATAACAATACATTCAACCAAAAACTGAATATCCCAGAAACCCTCGATTTTCTAATATTCATTGTTTGAATATTGCTGTGCCTCCTAACTGTTAACCCTGCAGTGTCTGTTTGCGGATGTTGAGTCGCCTGTACCGATTGTGACGAGGATATTTTCCTCATTTATTACATTTGAATTTGACTGTGTTCTCACGGTCGGTGTGACGGCCGGTCAACAGGGGATTCTTACTCCTCCTGATCCCATTTCTAGTTTTCCAGACGTCCGCGTTTGTCCAATATTCACTAGCTTTGTAGCCTATGTATATCTTGGGCATCCTGAAAATTAATACTTTGGTATCTGAGATTTTATATCTATTATTTTCGTTTGTTGACTTCGTTTGATGACAGCACCCAATCTAATTTTGAGTTTTCATAATTCCAGGTTGTTTTGAAAATCAACGTATGCAGAATGACAAATGCCAGGTTTGTTCAGTCGGGACATATGGGAAAAACGGATCTTTAACTCATTGCGAAATGTGTCCTCCTGGTACCTATCAGAATGAAGAAGGGAAATTTCACTGTAACGAATGTCAAAAAGGTTATTGTCAACCAGAGTCCGGCCAGGAACGGTGCAATCAGTGTCAGAAAGGAACGTATCAGAATAGTACAGGGGGGATTAGCTGTATGGAATGCCCTGTTGGAACGCATCAACCCAAACAAGCCCGAAGAGATTGCGTAAATTGCCCAGTTGGATATTTTCAGCGTTATACTGGAAAAGACCATTGCAACAGTTGCCTCCCAGGAATGTATCAAAACGAAACTGGTAAATCTGAATGTGTTCTATGTCAAACAGGATACTATCAAGATGAAAATGGTCAAACCGAATGTAAAGCATGTGACATAGGAACATTTCAGGATGTAGAAGGTATATACTCAAATACTAAATTTCTTTTGTCTCTGTCGTACAACACGTACACAATATTGTGTCACACTATTTCCGACAGTGTGATTAATATAAAGAACATATACATAGAGTTTTAAATATATAAGATAACTTTAAATAATCATGTACTTAAATTGTACTACAAATGTTATATGTCATACCGAATAATACCCTGCTTATGCATCGG
Source organism: Atrina japonica (assembly GCA_030159075.1). Classification (NCBI taxonomy): domain Eukaryota; kingdom Metazoa; phylum Mollusca; class Bivalvia; order Pterioida; family Pinnidae; genus Atrina; species Atrina japonica. Next base: position 760,130 of record BROG01000020.1, on the reverse strand, counting down.
TGGCGAGTATTTTAGAGGGGCATTAACTGTGTCTACCGAAACATTGTCTAGATTTTTTTCTCTACTTTTGCTACTTGTACTTGATGTACAATAACAAATAAGAGCTATACACATGCATAAAAATAGTATATTCCTATTTATTTGATATAAAATGCTGAAAAAGACAGCTTATACTCAACATTTCACTTAGTGAAACAGATTAGTCGCAAACAAGACTATTATACCGACCGTAAAAATTTGCGGAACGTTGACATTAAAGGCGAATGCATGTGAATATAAGGTTTGAATTGCATTTTTATTGCATATATGGTTTTATATCCGAAATTGGTATAGGGGCATTTTCAACATGAAACACTACCGCGCTTCATTAAAAATGTCCTTATACCAATACCAAAACTCAGCTCTTTTTGTTTTTATTCATTATATAATTATCTGTTTGCCTTATTCTATCAATGTATTGTTTATTTATTTATTTGCTTTTTTATTAGTTTGTTAGTCTTTGTAGTATTCAACGTAATTTTTGGGGTCAGTCAGTTTAAGGTAAGTGTAAATATTTTAAACATAATACCAAAGTTATAATGCTCAAGACGATCGTTTCTGTCAATCAGACTTCATCAGTTGAGCTCCAATTTACAATGTATATGTATTTTCTAAAGAAAAAGTGGTATCATACAAAGTCCAAAAATAAATCTAAAATTATAGCCGAAATCCGTCTAAGAGTAACCACTGTAAAAAGATGACTATCTTAGCTTTAGAAAACTTTGGAATTTAAATGATGTTATCAGTGCCAAATATTACTTTAGTATAAGATTATCAGCTGGTACCGAAATACCAGGTACTAGGTTTATGTATACCCTCGGGGACTGAAAAGGTCCACCAGCAGTGGCAACGACCTGGTGGTTATAAATATTTTAAACATAATACCAAAATTATAATGCTCAAGACGATCGTTTCTGTCAATCAGACTTCATTAGTTGAGCTCCAATTTACAATGTATATAAATTTTCTAAAGAGAAAGTGGTATCATACAAGGTCCAAAAATAAATCTAAAAGTATAGCCGAAATCCGTCTAAGAGCTATATACGTGTATACAATATTTCTTTTTATATACACGATAATATAATTCCTGAAATAGTATAGTGTGACCTTGGAACCAGCCATGTGCATCTTCGGTAAAATGAAAACATGCTTAAAGTTTCATTATTGTTTCATTTCCATCAAGACGAAAAACTGAGAACATCGATCTTTGACAATTCCGTGCTATAAAAAACTTGCATTATATGCCCAATCTAATTAACAAATAAATGGGGAAAAAGAATGACAATTTTTCTGCAGATTATCTGACCACAGCTTCTCTGTTCAAATAACATTTGTAAAAGTAATCGTTCCTACTTGTCACCAGATCCACGTTAAAGAAAAGCCATTAGGGAGAGAACCATAATTCAGATGAAGGCCGTCTTAACCGAAATGTGGGTATCGTCTTCCATATGATATTCAAAGGGTTACTCCGCCCCGCCAAGTTATGTAAAATGAACTACTTTCATCACCAGATGTTAATCAAATTTCTGGAAATTGGACAAATTTCATTTATACAAATGCACAAGAAAAATTTTAATATTATTTTTATTTTAGGTCAGATCTCTTGTCAGTTATGCAACCCGGGCATGTTTCAAAATAAAGTAGGCCAATCCAATTGTAAAGTTTGTGGTGATCAATTTTATCAACCGGAAGCAGGGCAGTCCAGCTGTTTACGCTGTCCATCCCCGAAATGTGTTTCATCTGACTCTTCACGATGCGAAAGTAGGTGGTATTGTTGGTACATTAAAAAATTCTTATTTCGATGAAAGAAAAACCACGAGGAAAAACATACAGAAAATACAAATAAGTTCAAATACTAAGAATTTTTTCCAATCAATGAAGAAACATCTATATCTCATTTAACCCATTAAAATTTTAATAAACATCATACAAGTCGAACCATCGCTAATTTGATCACTTGCCAGGCAGACAAGGTTTTGTTGTTGTTGTAGCTGTTGTTGTTGTTGTTGTCGTTATTGTCAACGTATTCTATTCTAATTTAAATTCCAGCTTCTTTCGATAGGAAACTTCTAAATCAGCAAAGCTCAAGCACATCATCAAGTAAGTCCAATATAACACTTCCGGAATGTAGAGAGGACTGCGCTCAGCAAGACAGTTGCATGGCGTATTCTTATCAGTTGAATGACAATCTGTGTAACCTTCACACCGATGCTTTGCATTTAACGTATGTCCAAAGCTGGATATTATATATACGAACTGTTTGCTAGTATTTCGTCCAATAAGTTCTTTTAAGATGTATTATAAAGACATTTAACATATATTTGCGAACACAACCTATGATTCACAGAATATACTTGCTTAACAGAGAGAGAGAGAGAGAGAGAGAGAGAGAGAGAGTGAGAGAGAGAGAGAGAGAGAGAGAGAGAGATAGAGAGAGAACTGTGTTTATTATTGATCAATAAAGACGTCATATGTTTAAATTACTTATACTCAAGTTGATGTATATGTATTTTGTTTATTTCATTCATCCCTTCCTGTCTCTTTCTCCCTCTCATTGTTTACCTCCATATCCATCCCCTGTCTATCATTTCCCCCTATCTTCTTTATATTTCTCCTTCTCTCACCTAATATTTCTCCCTCTTTGTGTGTTTACAAATTGAACAAAGTAATTCAAAATTAAGAATCATATAGATGCATTTGTATCCTCAAAACGAGTCTGTGCTGATAACGGTACTAATTACTTAATTGAACTAATTATCATCTTCTTCTGTGCTAGAACATGCCTCGCAACTTATCGATCCATACATTCTTCATTTTTGAATTTCTTTGAATATTTCTACTCTCGTCATAAGTATGTACTTTACATCTAGTTTTCATAGAAATTGATTTAGACAAATACATATCGACTATAATCGGTCGATTTCTATGTTCATGGATGGGGCCGTTTATGTTTCTCGTCCGATTGCTCTCTTGTAAAGTAGTATATCAATACTGAAACATTTTGTAATCATAAATAAACACGAGTGCAAATGAAACAAAAAAAGTAATCTGATAGTTTCATATCACGTTATTCATGTTGCTGCGATTAACATTTTAACAATCCACAATTTTTCATTTTTGCACAAATTTAAAAGTAACTGGCAAATTTGCACAAGCGTTATTTTGGTTGACAGTGGATCTTCTGTTATATTGTACACGAAGTGTCTTAGGCTTTGCTGCTGCAATCAGAATATTGTATATTGGCTGCACTACATAGGCGTGCAAATCAATCTTTCTCGCGATAACAACTGTACACTTATTATGACTTAGTTGAAAGCTATTATTACAAGTTAAGAAAAATTTCACCTGATTTTAGTTGAGAAAGATTAGAGGCATTCTGATTCAGAACGAGATGCATCAGATGGACTGATACCTCCCTACATGTATGGATCAACTTGTTGTTTTTACACAGTTACTGTTTTAATGAATAGTTGATATGTCAATGTATAAATTGGTATTATATATTTATAAGTAATTTACCTAAATTCATTTCTTGTATCTGTGCTGTTTCTTATATACATGCACATATATAATTGGGTTAAATATCGGTGTGTGCACTTATATGAATGCGATTGTTGAAATATATTTAAATAATAAGATTTTGGTAAAAACAGTTTAAGTAGTAATGAATATTTATTAAAGCTAGTGATAATAATCGTAAAGACGACAAACTAAACATTTTAATTTTTAAAGAAAATTGAATATTAAGAACTTCATCGACGTTGAACTTAATTCACCTGAAAGCAAGCGAAACTTAACTGCATACAAGCATACAAACAGGTGCGGTCAGGTGTGGCCATGTGTTATGGAGGAATCAACTGATCACACCTAACTCGAATGATGACAGCACACTCTCCCGCTTTCAACGCGTCACTAGAAATCCTTCAGATGCCCTGAGATTCTGCGCAGTTTGGATTTCCGTTACAAATAAAAAAAAGAATGCACTGCAGATTATCGAGGGAAAATACACTTTTATGGTCTTTTAGACCACTTCTTCGTTTCTCTTGAAGGTTACCTTCGTTAAACATGTATAATATGTGCACAGTACATGTCTCATCGCTTCATTGCTCATGTTTGTAAATATTCGATCGACTCCGCCTTTTGCGACAATTTTGATCTAACTGATAGCCACAATTCTAAGCGGATTCATACTTCCGGTTGCAAAATTTCATGTGTGAATGTATACAGGCGTTAATGAAGCGATCGTAGTGAGTAAATGATAACGACTGAATTACTATATCAAGTAAAATTTTAAAGTAGGAAGTATTTTTGTTTGACTGTTGTGTTTATAATTTCTTCTTCATTTGGATACGGTATATCTCAATCACATTAGTATGCGTATCGTTATTATCAACTGCCAAACATCTCAAATTCAATGTCATTGCTATTATTTTTCTTGTGATTCAGGAGTTCCTGTATAAAGTCTGCTTCATATGAATAAAGAACAGGTCGGCTAATAAAGGGGCACACTTTATACCCATTGGAATACCGACTGTTTGTCTGAAACACCTTGTCTCCAAAGATAATACATATATTATATTCATTCTAGGGTATTTTCTAAAGAATTAGGGTAGTGTTTGACAAAATAAGTATCATGATATCAAATAACTAGGTATTTGAATTTGTGAAAATCAATTTAACAAATCATGGCCGGGTTCCTTAAATAAAAAATTATCCTTAACATTTTTTATTTAAGAAGAATATATAATCTGCTTCAGCTTACCGACATCTCGTCCGACTGACATGTTTCACAATGCATGGCCTGTTTACCACGTTCTGACGGAACAATCGTATTTAATTATCCATCGTAGTGCAATATTCTTGTACTTTGATAATTCAAACTATATTGAAACCTTATAAGTGCCGAACTAAATCAGACCCACTGAGGTAAATATCCCAATCACCTCAACGTATGATTCAGTCCATGATAAATGAGTAATAAAATATCGTATAAAATTCTTGATCACAAAATAATTTGACGATACAAATGTGTTTTCATTTCTCAAGTGACAGTGGTTTTCCGAACAAAGATATTGCTTTAAACTAATTAATTGTCTTCTAAACAAAATTGTAAGTCTCTAAAAAAATAAGTGAGATTGGTCAGTTTGATAAAGGAAAAAATGCCCAAAAGTTGTTAGATACATCCTTAAGACACACAGACTATTGTCCTTGCGCAATAGTATATGTTTGTTGTTGGCCGTAGTGGTGGTGGTGGTGTGTGTATGCGTGTCATGCATGTCTTTAATGTGAACTCGCGGCGGATGTGACCGGTCAACAGGAGGTACCATACTCCTCCATGGTACCTGTTCCCATCACTGGATTTCCAGAACCTGTGATGGTCCAAATTTTCACAAGATCTGTATCTTGTCGTATCTATTATATTGTATTCGTACTACTAATATATTCGTACTACTAAATAATATGGCTTGAATTTAATCTTAAATAAGATATTGTCCAGAAAACTCTAACATATGTAGAAGAATCTTAATTTGAGAGTAATATACATTTTACCAATTTTTGAGTCTACAATATATCTTTCATGTAAATCTCTTTCCTTCTCTCTCCCTCTCTCTCTCTCTCTCTCTCTCTCTCTCTCTCTCTCTCTCTCTCACATATATATATATATATATATATATATATATATATATATATATATATATATATATATATATATATATATATATATATATATATATATATATATATATATATATATATATATATTATGCTGACCAAAAACAAAAACAAACCATAATTCAATCATCTTTCACTTTGGTATGGGTGCGTTAATTAATGAATTACCTGGATAAGGTATATAAGTAAATGTACACGCGCCCCTCCTAGCTCATTTCAACTGTCGTCCTATAAATCACATGTCTAACTCTGAATTTGGAAAGAACATTGAGCAACATATTTTTTTTATATTAAGTCATCTTTGAAACAGACTTTTCATTACATCTGGACAATTGACATTTCCGTCCTGTCAAGCAATATGTATTAAATAGATATTGTGTACTCTGCCATTTGTACGATGATTTTTACCTATTTGTCATTTATAATCGACAAAATAGAAAGTAGGTAAAACTGTCACATGTATGACGTCATTGTTCAGTGCGCCGCGGACCATGACAATTTCTGAAACGAGAAAACAAGGTAAGTAACACAGCATTACATATATTTGTTTGATCTGGCGTCAGGATATGTGTAAACATTTTTGTGAGTACCTAAAATGAGGATATTAATAATTTAAAAGGTTAGGGAAAAGTGACATTGTAATTGCTTAATTACATATAATTTTGGTCTTCTGGTAGATGCATGAATAGAAATTTTCTTTCAAAATTTAATATTAAATTTGTGTTTCGGTCTCAGTTAAGTGTTCAAAGCCTGGTAGTCGATGGATTTGAAGGGAATAATTTACCGCTGTACCAGGACAGCTTTGTAAGGTATGGCGATACTACAAAATATTTTACCTGTAAAGTAATGTAACTTGGACTGTAAGGTCATATGACATCTATCGTCAATCCTTTACAACATGCAAATGATGTCAGTAGACAACGCATTCGCATGTTTATTTAAATACTTAGTGTGTTAATTCAAATTTAAAATAAACTGTTGTTGATGCATATTCGAGTGACGAAGGCAAACTTGTTTTGTTTATATAGTTCTTGGTGTAAGTGAGCAGTGGCTGTCCTCATCTATGTTGAAATGAGACCAAGAATTTAACACCACTGTATGTGTCATGTTTTTAAAAAAATGGGAGAATGGGATATACATTTCGGATAGTTATATAAATCAGATGGAAATGTGTTCAACTTAAACTGAATTGCCGGAAGTAAAGTTGTGCATCCGCACTGGGGAGACCATTTGTTCAAAATGACAATAATATACCAATACAGAGTGGCCAATGCCACTTTGGGAACATTTGTGAAACTCTTGGTGAAGTGGAAAGGGAGCGTTTACAAGCTGGTTTACAAGGAGATGATCATATTCCTGAGTATGTATGCAGCTATAAGCTTAACTTACAGAATAGCTCTGACGGAGGACCAGCGCCTGTAAGTATCTGTGTTACTATGGAAATAGGTCAGAATAAGGTGTAACAAAAGACTTAGGAAATAATCGTTCATGCATGGTTCATTAACCTGGTTACATACGTATTGCTCTATCAACAGATACAAATGTTAAATATTTTTATTTTTTAATTTATTCATATCATGATTATCATGCCATTTTGACATTAAATTTATTGTATTAAATATTTTATATTAAATAACAACGGTGTAGATAAATAGTAGAGAATTCGAATTCCTAATTCCTAATATATTATAAAAGATATTTCATCGAGCATTAGACACTAAAGATGAGATTCTATTGATAGATATGTAGAATTCGTCTTTATTGTTGGTTAACGTCCCACTTAAAATGTAGAATTCGTAAGGTTTCGTGTGATGACAAGAAGTTGAACGGGATGGAACACGTACTGTCTTGATATAGGTGGCTGTGACAATTTGCGACTTATAGCAACTGCCGGTATTGCTGCCATAAATGTTTAGACGTAAAACAAGTATTTGTTTGGTTATGTTGTTCATAATTCAAATCCAATTGTTTTTTTAGTTATAGCTTTACATTTAGGTTATTGTGTGGCCTTGTATGATACCACGTTTTGTTTCGGTACTCTAGATCTATTTTAAATTCAAGTTCAACTGATGAAGTCTTGTTGACAGAAACGATCATCAAGTTCAACTCATGAGCATTTGAGCATTTGTTTTGGCGTTTTATGCAAAACTATAGCTTTGGCACATACTATTTAAATAGTAGCCGCAAATTTTGAAATGGTTGAGGAAGAAACCCGGATATAATGTATCCGGAAAAGACCCCCTGCAAGTTATCTATCAAACTGTCTCACAAAATCAGTAAAAGTTTCCGCGGGACTGGAACCTTCATAGATTAAAGGTGAGATACCTCATATTGTAGAGTGCGATAGTTTAACCACTCTATCACGCAAGCACCGATTGTAAAAGTAATTGTACATAGCGTTTAGATATTGAGAATTTTTTTCTCCAAACATAACGTACGCTTCCCTTATGAATATTAATCCGTCATGTATATGAGCTGACCTAATTATCAATTCTATAATTGCTCTAGTACTATAAATGAGAGAGAAAAAATGTCACATATCATTGTGATCTGTGAAAAACTGACCTAAATATCAATTTCAGTAGTACTTTTCTATTATCCATAGGAAGAAAGAGACTTTTATATATAAAGTTTGCACTGTATGCCTGAAAATCTTCTTACAGAGAACAAAACAACTATTTGATTAGACGTTGGAATGACGAAAATAAGAAAATGATATTCTTTAATCAATATGGTATACTACGTCTAGCTCTTCCTTTAACTCTTGAATTTTATATCCACACGATCTGATCTGCTAGAGCATATTCAATATACGATCTTTTCATATATATATATATATATATATATATATATATATATATATATATATATATATATATATATATATATATATATATATATATATATATATAGATAGATAGATAGATAGATAGATATATAGATAGATATTGATAAGAAGTTGTCACAAGGATATGAATTATCGCGATTCAGATTAAAATTTTGCAATATTTACAGTCTATGTAATGACCGTGTTTGCAATAACCTTATTGCACTAACTGAAATGCTGCTACCTATTCAATTGTAGCTGTTCAATCGTCTTTACAGATTATTACGAGACATTATAACCGACCTAATTTGGTTTAAATTTAAGTATGGCCTTATTAGAAGTGTGACAGATCTATAGGGGATTCTGACTCATCGAGTTTACCTGATGCCACTCAAAATTTTCCAAAAGTCCGCGTTTTTTCAATTTTCATCATATTAGTAAATTGTCTTTTTGGCTGCCTTCTAATATTCATTCTGGCATACCTATGTAGTCCCATGTTGCTATGTCACCTAGCCATAAGAATTTGGTTTTCAATTAAATTAAAATTCATTCCTTTCTCTGAGCGCTTAGCCTGTTTCAGTTTCCAGTTATAAACAACAAAATGATCCACATTCCGAAAAATTACCAAAAAAAAAAAAACAAAAACAAAAAAGAAAAAAAACCAACAACGGAATAAGAAATTACAATTGAGTTGAATAGGGGTTATAACTGAGCCAATAAGACATTGATTTTCTAAATAACATCCCAATAATGCATTATTATAAGATTATTTGCCTTTTACATGTTTTGAAGAATCAGCTCATAATTGTAAATAAAAAAATTAGAATTTAATTTTGTCTATATGTAGTACGTTTGATCTCCAAGTACTGTATTTTCTACACCAATCTAATTAAATTTTGTCTATATTTAGCATGTTTGCGAGTATATCCAAGTGTTTTTTCTATATTTAGCACGTTTTAGAGTATCTCCATGTACTGTAACTACTACACCCATCTCACTTAATTTGTCTGTATTTAGCACGTTTGAGAATATCTCGAAGTATTGTAAATAATACACCCATCTGATTCACTTTTGTCTATATCCCCGTTATATAGCACGTTTTGATAACTAATTATTGCAACTATTACACGAATATCTATATTTAGCACGTTTGAGAGTATCTCTAAGTACTGTAACTACTACACCAATCTGATTCATTTTTGTCTATATTTAGCACGTTTTAGAGTATCTCCATGTACTGTAACTACTACATCTGTATTTTATTTATATATATTTAGCACGTTTGATCACCAAATATTGCAACTACTACACGGATATGATTAAATTTTACATAAACATGTATTTAGTATATTCAAGTATTGTAACTACTACACTAATCTGATTTAATTTTTGCCTAGATTTAGCAAGTTTGAGAGTATCTCCAAGTATTGTAACTTCTTTAGGAATCTGATCTAATATTATTTATATTTAGCACGTTTGAGAATATGTCAAAGTACTGTAACTACTACACCAATCTGATTCGATTTGTCTATATTCAACACGTTTGAGAATATCTCAAAGTACTGTAACTACTACACCAATATGATTTAATTTTATGTATATTAATCACGTTTGATCTCCAAGTACTCCAACTACTACACCAATCTGATTCTATTTGTCTATATTTAGCACGTTTGAGAGTATCTCAAAGTACTGTAATTACTACACAAATCTGATTTACTTTTGTCTATATTTAGCACGTTTGAGAGTATATCTAAGTACTGTAATTACTACACCAATCTGATTCACTTTTGTCTATATTTAGCACGTTTGAGAATATCTCAAGTACTGTAATTACTACACCAATCTGATTCACTTTTGTCTATATTTAGCACGTTTGTGAATATCTCAAAGTACTGTAACTACTACACCAATCTGATTCGATTTGTCTATATTCAACACGTTTGAGAATATCTCAAAGTACTGTAACTACTACACCAATATGATTTAATTTTATGTATATTAATCACGTTTGATCTCCAAGTACTCCAACTACTACACCAATCTGATTCACTTTTGTCTATAATTAGCACGTTTGAGAATATCTCAAGTACTGTATATACTACACCAATCTGATTCACTTTGTCTATATTTAGCACGTTTGAGAGTATATCTCAAGTACTGTAATTACTACACCAATCTGATTCACTTTGTCTATATTTAGCACGTTTGAGAGTATATCTAAGTACTGTAATTACTACACCAATCTGATTCACTTTTGTCTATATCTAGCACGTTTGAGAGTATATCTCAAGTACTGTAATTACTACACCAATCTGATTCACTTTGTCTATATTTAGCACGTTTGAGAATATCTCAAAGTACTGTAATTACTACACCAATCTGATTCACTTTTGTCTATATTTAGCACGTTTGAGAGTATCACAAAGTACTGTAATTACTACACCAATTTGATTCACTTTGTCTATATTTAGCACGTTTGAGAGTATATCTAAGTACTGTAATTACTTCACCAATCTGATTCACTTTTGTCTATATTTAGCACGTTTGAGAGTATCTCAAAGTACTGTAATTACTACACCAATCTGATTCACTTTGTCTATATTTAGCACGTTTGAGGGTATATCTAAGTACTGTAATTACTACACCAATCTGATTCACATTTGTCTATATTTAGCACGTTTGAGAGTATATCTAAGTACTGTAATTACTACACCAATCTGATTCACTTTTGAGAGTATATCTGTAATTACTACACCATTCTGATTTACTTTTGTCTATGTTTAGCACGTTTGAGAGTATCTCAAAGTATTGTAACTGCTACACTAATCTGACTTAAATTTGTCTATATTTAGCACGTTTGAGAGTATATCCAAGTACTGCAACTACTACACGAATCTGATTCCCGTGTCATTTGTTCTTGGATTCTATGTGTCCTTAATCGTACATAGGTGGTGGACGCAATTTATGAATGTCCCGTGGCCAGACAGGTGAGTTATTTATTTTTATTTTTTATGAGACTGAGTATATATAGAAGTAAACAATATAATGTATAATTGTTTAGACATTACCTCATTTTGTGAGGTGAGCAAACAGTTTAGCATTTTAGCATATTTTAAAATATGTATTCAATAAGCATGATAAAGAAATCTATAAATATTCATTAGAATTTAAAATCGTAATCCTAAAAAAAGTATCAAACAAAAAAGTCGTACTTTTAGTCTGTTAAATTAAATTAAATTCTTTTTCATCAAAGTTGATCAAATATCAGACTATCTATGATCATGTATTTAATTCTTATCCATTCATCAATAAATGTTTTCAATGACATAGGTTTACCTATATAAACAGAATGTTTTATGGATTGGACCAGGTCGTTTGGTATTATTCATGATCAGAAAAAATAGCCCAGTGTAGGTGTTCGATTTGACCTACCTAATTAATTTGACATTTAGATATATTGACGACATTTTGTCAATAAATAAAAACAATTTTCATACATATGGCAATTAGATATATCCCAGCGAACTAGAAATTAAAGATACAACAGAATCAAGCACACACGCTTCATACTTAGACATTTTACTTATTATAGACACAGACGGGAAATTAGCAGCTAAGCTATACGTCAAACGCAACGATTCTGCTTTCATATCGTAAATTTTCCACATTTAAGTAGTAATATCCCACAGTCACCCGCGTAAGGAGTTTATATTTCACAAATGATCCGATATGCTAGGGCGTGTTGAACATATGAACAATTCATATACAGAGAGATATTATTTGGCCTTGTAAAATACCACTTTCTCTTTAGAAAATACACATAACTTTTAAATTGGAGCTTAACTGATGAAGTCTAATTGACAGAAACGGTATCGTCTTGAGCATTATAACTTTGGTAGTATGTTTATAATATATGTAAACTACTCACTGGCAAATAATTGACACAGGGATATCGAAAACCGCGTTTGATGTCAACGTCCCGCAAATTTTACGGTCAGTATAATAGTCTAGTTTGCGATTACTCTGTTTCTCTAAGTGAAATGTTGAAATGCCTTTTCGTTGGCGGTTGTTGAGACGTCTGTACCACTTGTGACGAGGATTCGTTCCTAACATATTTCATTTGGATTTGACTGTTGACTCACGGCGGGTGTGACCAGATTTGTATCTTTATCCTGGACATCCTAAAGATTTACACTTTGGTATCTGAAATTTTTATATTACGAAGATCAAAAGTACATCAGTTATAGGAAAGCATTTACAAGATGTTAGAACTTATCTTCTTATTCGATCCTTGCAATCGAACATAAATAAGATATGAAATAAAACAAACAAAATCCAATGATCTGAAGCGCTCTGAATATGTAGTGCATTGAGTTTAAGATATAAATATGGCTATAACGTTTTCAGACACTAATAATTTTTATAATATATTTCATATTAAACCACATTATTCAGAAAAATTATTGTAAGGCCATTTATATATCGCATTCAATAGAATGTTCACCTTTATACAAATAATTAAATACAGTTTGATTATATATTTCGATTTAAATTTTTGAAATTAGAAATTAAAAGATTTGATTATTTAGATAGAAAGCTTAATTAGGGATATGAAAACTCCCTATACAGATAAGTCAAATTTTGACGTCTAAATTTTACTTTGTGTTTAAATTGTTAGAATTTTTAAATAATCGATCAGAAAAGTTCATCTAAACAGTCAATGGGTTTTGGATTCTTTCTCCATTTAATGGTGACAGTTTTACTGAAATGCGTAAAGAAATGGCTTCAAAATATGATCTTGAAAAAATGTGGTTTCAAATAAAATAAATAGTTAAAACAACTGTGTCCGAATACTTCAAAATGCTAGAATATCAACATATCAACTGTTTTATAAAATGAATAAAACGAACTTTTGATAGAAAAAATACCGATGGTAGATAGTTGGTACGTTTATTGTTCAAAGCAAAGACTTCGAATGACAAATATATTACATTCACAAAACGTTCAATATTGTGTTAGTCGCATTTCCATTGGTTCAATAATGTCACTATTAACCATAATGTTATACAATTATTGCTCTTGTTTTGGGTTGACATGAATATTTGTCCACCGAGAGGCGTTATGACATAACACATTAAGGGTGGGCAAATATTCATGTCAACCAAAACAAGGGAAATATTTTTTATTATACCGAAAGGCAATAAAACTTAACTAGCACATTGACCTACGTAAGTTCAAAACGATTGTAACACATGTGACACAGTGCTTCGTGACTCAACACTAGTGATATGTTTTATCATTCTTTGCCTCGTATTTTAATCTAAGCCTCCATCAAGGCTGACTCCAGTAAATATATTTTACAACGATGTATCAATTCTGTCAGTCAATAAATTTTAGTTGTTGTTTCTTTCCATTCCAGTCTGCATCGAGCAAATGTCCATTTCATAACTCATAGACGCTAGAGGTTACACCTAATTTATTACCACATAATAGACGTACAATAAATACAAATATCGTTAATTAACATTACTGTTTCTTACTGCATTACTTTAAATTCCCTGTGATATCAATATTATATCATTATTTACAGATACCACGTGAGATCAAATTCTCAGTTCCAATACACTTTACTTTTTCAGAACTTTGTTTCTGGCGTGTTGTTATTTGGAGGGTTCGAACGATACGGGTCGTATATACCGACGAAGTTTGGCTAGATACATGCTATTCGGTCTTATCTTGATTCTTCGATCTATCAGTGTTGCCGTCATGAAGCGTTTTCCCACACTGGACCATATTGTTGAAGCAGGTAATTGTATAATTGTTGATGCAGGCAATTTTATATTTTATAATTGATATCTGTATATACCAATTAACTCTTTATATACACGTAGACTAGGTCTTGTGATTTATTTGATGTAGCAGTCATTATTTTCACCGGTGAATAAATTTTATTTTAGTATATTGATAGAGTGGAATATTTTTGAGTCTTTTTGGAAATAGTTTGTGTGTGGTTTCAAATGTAGTTGAAAATTAGATACTGCCACTTAACAGACTTAAATTTCACATATATTGCATTTAATATACACCTCCCCTATATGCAGTTATCAGATGTTCATTAACTCTAGGACAGATACCTAGGCCGAAGTCACCAAATTTACTCAGTACTCAAGCTCAACTAAGTTTTCAGGATTTTAATGTAAAAATACACAGAATTAATTCTGCAACTGGACATGTTTATATATTAACAGCATACAATTGTAAATAATGATCATGCTAATTTGAAGAAAACTTCAAAAACATTAATAACAGTTTGAGTACGTACTCAAATTTTGAGTACCGTAAACAACGTATTTATTCATTTGTACATGAAAATCATAAGTGTGGTGCAAAAATTTAAGTGTGAATGATGAAAAATAATAATATTTTCTTATTACTCAAACCCAAACGTTTACAAGCGATTATACAGCCAAAATGACATGATAAAAGTTGAGCTTGAGTATTGAGTAAATTTGGTGACTTCGAGCCCTGGAGAGGCCTCTGATCAGAGCATCAACATGTCCTATCTCTAGTGACTTGAACGGTTTACTAGCAAAAAAACCAAACTACTAACTTATAGCTGTTGTCATAGGGGTATCAGGAATTTTACGGTCGATATAATGGCCACGTTTGCAATTTCTCTGTTTCACTGAAAAAAAATGTCGAGTTGCTTTTCGATACCGGTTGTTGAGTCTTCTGTACCACTTGTGACGAGCATTTATCTATTGAATTTGACTGTGGACTCACGGCGGGTGTGAACGGTCACCATGGGATGCTTGCTTCTCCATGACACCTGATCCGACCTCTGGATTTCCATTTCTGGTCCATGTTTGCTCAATATCCACCAGATTTGTATATAGTATCCTGGGCATCTTGAAGACTAAGGCTTTGGAATATGTGATTTTTATATTATAACTGGATTTCATCCTCCCCATTCATGATTGGCCGCCAATGTAGAAATGCTTGTGCAATTCTTTGAAGTAATGAAGAAGAAGCAATGGATATCATAAAGTCCAAAGTGTCCATTAGAATACGGCAAATTAGATATTAAATCGGTATCAAAATGAAGAACATACAAACATACATACACATACATACATACATACATACATTACATACATACATACATACATACATACATACTGATATCATTCCTATACTATTACATGTAAATACATTCTTTAAAATGTATTCTTTAAACTAAGGTTAATATTTAATATATAATGTATGTATGTATGTATGTATGTATGTATGTATGTATGTATGTATGTATGTATGTATGTATGTATGTATGTATGTATGTTTGTATGTATGTATGTATGTATGTATGGTATGTATGTATGTATGTATGTATGTATGTATGTATGTATGTATGTATGTATGTATGCTTATAAGTACGTCGTATTATGTATGAGCTCTGGCACCTATTTAACATAGTCAGGGCACTTTTATTTGTTTTTATCTGTTCATCTACCTGTTTTCTGCTCATTATTATTATCATGGGATGACTTGTTATTCAGTTTATAATCATTATCAAAATTATTATTAAAATTATTATTATTATTATTATTATTATTATTATTATTATTATTATTATTATTATTATTATTATTATTATTATTATATAAAGCATATCCGTTGTATTCGTGATGTTGATTGTGTAAATTTCAATACTACTACATGTAAATACATTCTTTAAAATGTATTCTTTAAACTAAGGTTAATATTTAATATATAATGTATGTATGTATGTATGTATGTATGTATGTATGTATGTATGTATGTATGCTTATAAGTACTCTTTGTTTGAATGAAACGTTTTGTTAATGGTAAAGACGTTTGGTCGCACCATGATAAATGTATCAGCTGGCTAAAACTCTAATTAAGCAATATATATTTGAACAAAGTATATGAATATTTTAGGATTCATAACGAAGGAGGAAGCAATTATGTATGAACAGGTGGACTGTAGATACAATAAATTTTGGGTTCCATTAATGTGGGCTAACAGTGTTCTTGTTCAAGCGAAAAAGGACGGTCACATATCCAGCGACTGGGGACTCCGAATGGTTATACAGGTATGATTGACAAAGTAAATGTCTATAGTCTAGGGAAAATGGAGGAAAAATACACAGAACATCTTTCTTCCTTGTAACATACATGTATTTGTCACCTAATTGTTGAGTAATACTAGTAGTTAAAAATCATTTTCAAATTTGAACATTGTAATGTGAATGATTTATATGACACGTCGTATTATGTATGAGCTCTGGCACCTACTTAACATAGTCAGGGCACTTTTATTTGTTTTTTATCTGTTCATCTACCTGTTTTCTGCTCATTATTATTATCATGGGATGACTTGTTATTCAGTTTATAATCATTATCAAAATTATATAAAGCATATCCGTTGTATTCGTGATGTTGATTGTGTAAATTTCAATACTACATTTTACAATTCGCCTCCCTTATAACAACTCCTGTATCTTATTTTAGGCACTGCCTGATTTCCCTTATAACAACTCCTGTATCTTATTTTAGGCACTGCCTGATTTCCCTTATAACAACTCCTGTATCTTATTTTAGGCACTGCCTGATTTCCCTTATAACAACTCCTGTAATATATTTTAGGCTCTGGCTGGTTTCCCTTATAATTACTCCTGTAATATGTTTTAGTCTCAGGCTGATTTCCCTTATAACAACTCCTGTAATTTGTTTTAGGCTCTGGCTGATTTCCGTGACAGGTGCTCGTTGTGTTTTGTATATGATTGGATTACGGTGCCACTCATTTATACTCAGGTATGTGTGTGTGTGTGTGTGTGTGTGTGTGTGTGTGTGTGTGTGTGTGTGTGTGTGTGTGTGTGTGTGTGTGTGTGTGTGTGTGTTAATGTTAAAGAGATTATACTGTATTCAGACAGATTTCATTGTTTCTTTATAACGTTCTATTTTAATCATAGCTTGGACCAGTTGCACAATGTTAGCTTGAGTTAGCTCGCAGTTTGTTCATCATTACGTTAATTCTAAGATAAATATGTTGTTCAAAGATGAAAAATAGAATGCATTTTGGGTAAAGTTGGATAAATATTAGCTAAGTTAGTTGGTTGTATTGTTGTTTAACATCCAACTCAATAATATTTCACTCATATAGAGACGTCACCAAATGCCGGTGAAGGCTTCAAAGTTTGGCACTTACAGCTATTGAGCAGTGAGGGTTCTTCAACGTGTCGACACCTACTGTGACACGAGACCTCGGGTGTTTACTGTCTTATCCTAAGGACACGAGTCCGACCTGCCGCTGGCTGGACTCGAACTCACGACCTGAAGAGTCGAGCGCGCTACTGACTGAGCCTGCCTGTTACCATGAGCTAAGAGTGAGTTAAAGTTTTAACCATGAGTTAATTCAGAGTTAGCTATCTGCAAACTTGAGCAACATGTTTTATCATGTAGTTAACGAACTGCGAGTGCAAAGCAGCATTGAGCAACCGAGCACTAATGATAACGTTAGAACGTATTGTAACTTTTATACATTATGGCTGTTTAATACATACTGTTTGTTTTAATGGCTTGTCAGACATTGTTTAACAAAATGACGATTTTCCGCTTTTAAATTTTATTGTTTTAATTATTTTTTTTATAATTGCTGATAGATATTACGCATTCTTGGCCTCACAAAAATATATTTACCGCTTATAAAACATACAAAATTTTGAGACAGATGCTGTTTGGTGCCCAACACATATTGTCGTAAAACATTAATTGCGATATATTTTGTTTCAAAACATATAGTACAAAGGCAAATGTAATGAAATATTGTATACCAGATAGTTTTCACTTTCGTTTAATTTTCGCCATTTTTGTCTATAAATGAGAGATCTAAAATAAAAGCTAAAATGAATGAAGCATGAAAATATATACTCTCCATTAGACTATGTTGATTTTGGGGAAATCTAAGACGGGATGAATATGTTTTCTGTTATAAAAGAGACAAGCACAGCACCTTCTTCTCCGCCATTAAATTATGATTGATTTTCAAAAGATGTTGCATTGGGTAGAATATGTGATTCAGTGATTTATGGATGATACATTTCATATCTTGACAGTGGGGTTTCACTGCATTTTCACTTGATTTGTATTACATTAAATATTAATGTTTACGTAGATGGTATTTAATTCAGCGGATTTGTTGTAGGTAGTAACGCTGGCTGTTTACATGTTCTTCGCCGCTTGTTTAATCGGTCGACAGTTTCTTGACCCGTCCAAAAAATATTCCGGCTATGATCTAGATCTCTACTTTCCCGTATTCACGTTACTGCAATTCTTTTTCTACATGGGTTGGTTGAAGGTATGTAACCTTTCACTCTTTTATATATCCATACACATATGACCGTGAAAGATCTGAGAATACTGAGAGAGAGAGAGAGAGAGAGAGAGAGAGAGAGAGAGAGAGAGAGAGAGAGAGAGAGAGAGAGAGAGAGAGAGAGAGAGAGAGAGAGAGAGAGAGAGAGAGAGAGACAGACAGAGAGAGAGAGAGAGAGAGAGAGAGAGAGAGAGAGAGAGAGAGAGAGAGACAGAGAGAGAGAGAGAGAGACTGACTGACTGACTGACTGATTGACTGACTGACTGACTGCTAGGTCCGAGCACACTCAGTTATATCTCAGAACAAATAAACCAGACAAATAAAGACATTTTCATTTTTATTGTGTTGATGGTAACAAGATATAAAAATCACAGATACCGAACTATTATTCTACATAAAATTTAGGAAACAATATACAAATCATTAGATAAATACAGATCTCTGGAAATCCAGAGGTGGGATCAGGTGCCATGGAAGAGTAAACATCTCCTGTTGACCGTTCACATCCGCAATGGGTCCACTTTCAAATTCGGATGAAAAAAGTTAGAAATAAATCCTCGTCACAATTGGTACAAACGACTCAACAGTCGCATTCGAACATGTTACTCAACATTTCATTTAGTGAAACAGAGTAATTGCAAACAAGGTCATTATACAGATCGTAATATTTGCGGAACGTTGACCATCTTATATGCCGATACAGTCTGCAAAAAAGTTTTTAACATATCAACAGGTCGCTGAGCAGCTGATAAATCCCTTCGGAGAGGATGATGATGACTTCGACATGAACTGGCTCATCGACAGACACACTGCGGTAAGCAATTTAATTTGTTTCCTTCATTACGTTTTCCCCATTTTTCTAAGGAAAATGAAACTTGCTTTATAATTTGATTTAGCTGTTATTAATTTCTCATAAAAATGAGTCTATATATAGCAAAGCAGGTTATATCCATTAATGAAGTTTCGTTAAATCAATCAATATTTTGCTGTCGACTATTTTTCATCTTTTTGTAGTTGACGTAAAGATCATCTTAAGTTATCCACTGTATAAATAAGTATGTTCAATTAGATATATCCACCGGATACTCTGTAAATCGTAGAAAAAATGTTAATTTCAGTGAAATATCTTCTTTGAGGTTTCTGTAGAAAAAAAGTCTTACATTTTATTATAATTAGGGGCTACTATGTGATTGTTTTATGCTGGGCCCTGCCTTTATCTTTAATCAAATTACTTTGTTGAGTATATTGATGCGCTTAAAAATAGTTACTGATTCATCATATGGATTTGTTCAGTAATTTCGATACCTATCTAGTGATACGATACATTTTTTTATGTTTCATGTTTTAAACAAGGAACTCTAGACAGTGAAAAATGTTTCAATATACATTTTATTACAAAATTTGCAAAAATAAAGTTCAGCAAGTGCATCTATCTCGATTTGCAGAACTTTGTGTGAAGTCAAATATAAAGACTAGCAATGAAACGTGAATCACCTGCGAGTTTCCAACGTCACCAACCACTGAAATAACGCGAAGCAAACAAATGATTATTGTTCAGAACTCCTCACATTATTATAACAATAGGTTTTAATCTGACATTGAGATAAACTCAGATACTAGTGTTTTGACAAGTAATCGAAAACAACAATTTTGATGTGTAAGTTCAACTTTGATATTTTGCCCCTGAAAACCTTATATCTCGGTTCATGGGACATACCTATCCATCATAAAATATAATCATTATTATACCTTACCAGGTATCAAGTTTTGTCATACAATGGATACCTTAATGTCGATTTCCTTTTAAATATATAAAATCTAAATATAAATCTTCAGGATGTCCAGGATACATATACAAATCTGGTGATATTGGCCTGACACGGACCTCTGGAAATACAGAGGTGGGATCAGGTGTCATGGACGAGAAGCATCCCCTGTTGACTGGTCAAACCCGCGTGAGTCCACAGTTAACTTCAAATGAAATAAGTGAGGAAGAAATCCTCATCATAGTTGGTGCAGGCCACTCAACAACCGATACAATATTATTAACATAATACTAACGTTATAGTTTGGCAAAAAAGCTAATATAAATGTGTAAGGCGAACTTAAAACTCTTATGGTTGTTATATATAAAAATGAAATGATCATGCATAATGCAGATAAATACATTGCAAATGAATCAAATCAGAACCGTGGAAAAAGCATGTGTTTTTGCAAAGTAAACAAAAGTGTCTTCATTATGCTTTAAATTGAATATTTAAATATGAGCACATGTATTTAACAGCGAACACGGGATATACGTAAAACTTAAAGGATGTGTAAAATTTATGTGATTTATTTGATGGTAAATAATCTTCCTATCTGAATATAAAATGAGTTTCATTATAGGCATAATTTCATATCTTATCATTCACGTCTGAACGTAAATTTAAATGAACGCATTCAAGAATTTTAAGGCCATTCCAGTGGTCATTTTAAGCTTTAATTGAAGAATTGTTAAAGAGATGACACATCAATAGTAAAAAATGGAGTGAGACATAAAACGTCTCGAATTAGATATATTTAACTTAGCAAAATATGTTATGATGTGACATGTTGTGATTATGATTCTTAAATAAGTCTGCGAATTGAGAGAGAGAGAGAGAGAGAGAGAGAGAGAGAGAGAGAGAGAGAGAGAGAGAGAGAGAGAGAGGGGGGGGGGGGGGGGATGAGGAAGGGGGGAGTGGAGAGAGAGAGAGAGAGAGAGAGAGAGAGAGAGAGAGAGAGAGAGAGAGAGAGAGAGAGAGAGAGAGAGAGAGTGATGATGATGTTCAGTTGGCTGACTCAAGACTCTGAAATTAGCTTTGAATCATATGCCTCGTTTTTAAGATTCATCCCCTTCCTACAATCATCAACATATCCCCCCACACTACATCTCCCAAATCTCATTTACCTCCTCTCCCTTCCACTCAATCCGCTGTCACCCCCCCCCCCCACCCCCTCCTCCGACATAACTTGAAAAACCCTAACCCGACCAACCCGCCCCCCCAAATCGCCCCCCCCGCCGCCCACCCCCGCCATTCAAAAACCCCCCTGATCCCTCCTCCCAATACACACCCTAACCCAGTAGAACTAGTCCCCCAACCCCCCCCCCTCACCCCCCCTTGCCCCCCATGAAAGCACCCCCCCCCATAAACCCGTCAACCTAGCCTTTCCCATCCCCCTCCGCCCCCTACCCCTCCCCCGCATCACAACTCTCGTACACGATCCCCTACCCCCCCCGCCAAATATCCCAAATCGTATAAGAAATTTATTAAAATATCACATCACAAGGCCAGAATTTCCTACCAACGCCAACGCCACCCGAAAACCCCAAAGACGTCCAACACAACTCAATTATAAAACCCCCCCCCAACCTCGCCAAAAACACAACACATTGTCCCCCCCTAAAAAGATTATTCCTCCCTCCACCCCCCCCCCCCCCCCCCAAACGCTAACATCCGTGCTCACGTACAATCGCCTCACTCTACCTTCCGACATCATGAAATCTTTCAACCCCCCCTCGCCCAACATTAAACGTAAATATATCCCATCTTTCCCCCTCAAGACTCAAACCAGCAACTCATGACCCAAAGCAATCACCAGAGTCAACAATTGAAAAACATGCCCACCCAAAGCCACCACCAATCCCCCCCGTATCTCATAAACTAGAGACACTCCACCCCTAAAGTTCTAAAAATCCCGTAAACCCACCGCCCAAATCCCCAACCTAAAACCCCCAACATCCTACCAAGACAAGCACGCCCCCCCCAAACCCGCAGTCTTAAGAGCCCCCCTTTCCCCCACCCCACCACCCACTCACCCATCCCCGTCCCTTACGCAAAACACAGTCCAAGCCGAAATGAAGAACATGACCAACCAAACGCCCAACCCCCCAAACTTACACCCCTGCCCCTAGTTACCACTCTCCAACCCCCCCCACTCAATCCACAAAACCAGCACCCTTATTGTTGATCCCCCCCCTTGTGCTCCTTCCAAAAGCCCCCCCTACAATAACCCCCCCACCCCCCCTCCCCCCCTAACCGAACACACCTAAAACCACCCATTTACACACCTACAACACCCTACTCCATCAAAGTCCCTTAAAACTCAGAATTCATTTCCACACCCACCCCCCAAGCTTTCTCACCCATTATACTCCCACTCAACATCTCACACCTGATCATACCACCTGATCCAATTAAAACCCATACAGAACCCTACCAATAACCACGTAAACGCCCATCAGACTAAACAACTCGCATCAAATCAACCCCCACCCTAAGCAAAAAGACCACGACCATAGGCCATCTCCCAACCCAAACACATACCTGTAAACCCCACGACACACTAAACCCCCAAACCAGCACCACCATACCCAATAGCCCCATACCACACTACCATCCCCTACCCCACATGTACCCGACACATACCACATAAATATACCAGACCCACGCAAAACACCACCACCCCACCACAAAACACAAAGTCCCCACCAACATACCAAGTACACCATACCACCCACAGACAATACACACAGAGACAACCGACACAAACCACCACCATACCACAAACAACACACACACACCAACACAACCACCGAACACACAACCCACAGCAAGACCACACAACCCCAACACAGAAAACACACACATCAATTACCAAAGACACACAAAAACGTGATATAACCGCATGTCACCCCAAATCCCCAAGACTATGTCACCCCCCCCCCCCCAACAAACAACACCACCCCAACATAAAACCAAACTCCAAATCCAGTCATCAAACCCTCCCACTCGATCCCACCTCACACCCCATTGATACTTTCACCCAACATAACCCTCACTCTCCTCAATCCTTCCCCCCACCTTTTCCCTAATCAAAGCCCCAACTTCTACCAATCACATACCAGAATCGACCCCCCCTCTCCCCCTAAACAGTACCACTCGCAACCCAAGACACACACCCCCACCCTGTACCACGACAGCACCTACACCACCCATCAAATTAGAAACCGCACAACACGACGATAACCCGAACACAAACACACACAAACACACAGCCCACACTGACACACGCCACACAACACACAGACACAGCCCACACACACGCACAACACAAAGACAGTCGCATCCCATAGTACCCCCAAAGACCACTGCCCCGGCCCCCCCCCCCCCTACCAACCCAAATCCAACGGGACCCCCCCGCACCCCATCCCCCCACGATGCCAAACATCCGAACATATTATTTATAAGACCACCCCCCGCCAACGGCCTCGCCCTGAAAAAAACCCTCTAGGACATCGCACTCAACGCATTCCTGCATACCCCCGCCCCCCCTTACCACCCCCCGCCACAACCTTATAACCTCAAACCCGAAAACCCGCCTACCTAACTTCTCCCCCCCCTTTGTCCCAACCCTACTATCGCCAAACCTTATCCACACTACACCTCCCCCCAACCTAAATCCCCCTACAAAACCACCCCCCCCCCATACCCATCACCCCCCCACACCCCCCCCCACCCCAAACCCCCCTAAACAACCAAAAAAACCCTAGCTCAACCCGATAAGCTACCCCTAACCCCATAGCATCAACGCCACATTCCCCCCCATGTCCATTCATCCCCCCCCCAACTCCCACGTTCCGCGCCCCCCCCCCCGACCCCAAACCGCTCATATCATCCCCCCCTCTACCTAGACGGTTCCCCTATTGAGCATCCCCCGCACCCAAGACCCCCCCCCTCCACCACACCACCACCCCCCCTTAACACACCGCTCGCATACCTAGAAGAACCCTCAGCACACTACCAAATGAAAAAACAAACCACCACCCTCGCCCTCCCCAGACGCCGCTCCCCCCAGTCCCACCAGCCCAACACAGGACCCCACAACCAAGTACGACCTCGATCCCCATAATTCCACAAGATACCACCTTACCACATCCATCCATCGGATCAACAAGCTCCCAACACCGCCATCACGCCAAACCACAACGTTCTATCAAGACCCCAAAGAAACCACCCCCAGACCCTCACAACACACGCTATTCTGAATGACCACCACTAACGCCCCCCCAAAGACCCCACCCCCCCCCCCCCCCCCGACTACCCCATACAACCCTCGCCAGATTCCACACCCCCACCCAGAGCCTCTACGCAAAAGACAACAATCAACACAAAAAAACAAATAAGGACAAAGTCGACCATCACACGACCCCGAAATTACCGTCTTTTCTACCTGCCGCTCCGCCCCGTCACGTAATTAGACGCCAAAAAGCAGTTCCTCACGAACGCCTGCAAACATCAGTCCCCCCATCCCCCCTATTTACCGCCCCCTCCCAAAGCTTCCCCATATCACATCGAACCTCCGTAGAATTGCTAACAACAACCCCCCCATAATAAACTAAAAACGCAACCCAAAAGCCCAGCACTCCCACCTAGACACTAAAACGCCCCCACTCCCACCACCCATACCCCTCCCCCGTCGACGAAAACCCAAAACCCCGACTGCCCAACCACATAACCAACATGACTAGCCCCTACCCATCCCTATTAGCACCAGAACCGCCATCCCCACACCACCCCCCCCGCCAAACAGCTCCCCCCCCCCAATGATACACCCCCTCATCGCATACCCGACATGTCCCCCCACACCCACCTCAACATTCTGTCCCAACCCCGCAACTCCCCCCGACAACCCCTAATACACCCCACCCCCCCCATGACAAACAACAATCCACCACCCCTAAATAAACCCCCACCACTACATTCCCCTATAACCCACCCCCTTCCAACCCCCATTAACATTTACTAGCCCCTCCCCCCCCCCCCCCCCCCCCTACCCCCCGCCTCATAATACCAAACTAGAAAAACCGCCCGCCACACCTGTCCCTCCCTAACACTAAACCCCTCCCATTTAAACCCCCCTATGACCTCCCCTCCACTAAAAATACAAACACCTCCCCCCCCATAGCACCCTAGCACCCCCCCCAAACCCACAGTACCACCCTTAAACCCTAAAAACCAGACAGACCAACCACTCTAAGCATTTACCCCCCACAACGCCACCCTCATCGACCTATAAAAACGCCTAAGATGTAACCCCCAAAACAACCTAAGCCTAAATAGAAATATCACCCTCCTATTTAGCCCTCGCCTAACCCACCCATGTCGCTAACCCACAACTACCCATCCTCCCCCCCCTCAATTCACCTTGATCACCACCTCTCCTATATCATTCTGACGTTACCTTCATTATCGCAAAGAATCCTGCTCCCAGTATATAAGCCTCGAAACGTCCGAACGCCACCCAGATAGCGAATGCCATTGCCCCACCCCCCTCACTACTGACCCCACTCACGCCCCACGACACAACGACACATACCAGTGTACCAATAGATATATGCCCACCTTACATACCCCCTATATTCCAAACACAACCCTCCAATACATTAATCGACCCCATCCCCATCCACCAATACCCCCCATTAAAATACCCTCCCAAAACCCCACACACATTTCAAACCCCAATAAATCATATACACAACAAAAAATACAATACACACCTCACCTACTATCCTCCATCCACTCAAATAAAAATTCCCCACCCCCCTTACCAATCACAAACCACAAACATACCAACCGCCCCACCTAATACGCAACCAAACCCCTCACCCAACAACATACCCAACACCCCCCCCAAACCCACCCAATCAAAACTCCCCCCCCATAACCCCCTTCCAAAACAACCTCCCCCCTCCCCAACCCCAAATATACCATCAAAACAAAAACCCCCAAACCCCCCCTAATAAAACCCACTTCACCACCACACCCATACAACCTACCAACCAAATCCATTCCTCACACAAAATAAAATAACCAACTCAACGACATAAACAAACCACCCCCCCCCCGAACCCACCATACCACCAATCCCTACATCCTAAATCACCACCCCCACAAAACCCCCTAAAAATAACAAACTGCCAACAACAACAACACCCCACTAACCCACATCCCCCCAATCCCAAAATACATTACAAAACCCCCAAACCCCCCCCCTCCTGCCCAACGAAAAACCACAACGCCCCCCCCCCTACCTCCCCGCAAACAACAAACCATCCACAGCTCCACCCCCCCCAACACCCCATTTCACTCACACATTTCACAACCCGAACAAACCACCCCCTTCCAACCCATAGACCCCCAAACCCGATCGCCAGACCCAACCGACTCCCCAACTACGACAAACATAGCCCCCCATTCACCATCCGCATAGTGCCCCACACACCGACCCCCTACAGCCCAACAACGAACCCACACCTTCCCCCCATACAAACCGCGCTCCCCCCATCCGTTATAACTCACGAACCCCATGACATAAATCACCCACCAAAAAAAAAACACTCCGTCAGAACAACAAACCCTATACCAAAGAATCCCAGCAACGCATCCATCACAACACCCCCTCCCCCCCCCGTCCACTCACCAAACCAAACTCTACCCCCTCCCCCCCCCCATTACCCTATACACTTTGACACCATACCCCCCTCGCCCTCCCTTGTCCCCCCCCGCACCTCCTTAACCCTCTCATTCCAAACTCCTATGCCTCCCACCCCAACCCCGGTCGCGCCCCCCCCCCTCCTCCAACGACCCCTTCGACTCCCCCCCCTCCGCTCCCTCCCCAAAGTCCCCCCCCCCCCCACCCGCCCCCCCCCCCACCAATCCCCCTCACGCCACCCCCCCACATTTCCCACAACTACCACCTCAAACTCAATAATTCCAACCTATCATTCCCCATAATAAATCACCACACCAAAACCGAAACACATAAACTATGGACTACACCCTACACCCCCCCCTTTTGCATCCACCTACCATCTCCCACTAATTACACCCCACCTCCACCCTATGCCACCCCCACAATACAATCCCAAAATCCCCAGACATACGCCCACCCCCCCCCCCATCCCACCCCTCCCCATACCCCACACCCATCCTCCAAATTCCCCATAGAAAACAAACAAACACACCCAACCCCCCCCCCCCATCGCACACCTCCCACACATTTAAACCCCCCCCCCTCCCATACCCCCACTTTCAAAACACCCCCCCACACCAAATACATACCCACAATACGTTACAACCTGACGCCCCGATAAAGACCCTCCCCCAGTAATTTAGTAAATCTAAAAACCCCGTAATGACAAAGACAACATACCACCCACCCCCAACCCATCCCCCGCAATGCACTCCCCGCGCCCACCACCCACTGCCCCCTCCCCACGCTATAATCCCACCCCCCTGTAAACCACCGCCCCCCCCCAACCCCAAGCCACTGAAAACATGACCCACATGCATTCGACCACACAGAATATCCCCCACCCACAGCCCACCAACGTCATTAAGGACCCACATAACACCGACACCTTTCATTATCCCACCAGGAAACCACGCCCCTCCGATTAAAAGAACAGACGAACCAAAACAAGTTCCCCCCCCCCCCCAATGCATCCACAGCCAACCCCACCCGCAACCCGCCACAAAATCATAAACTCATCATCCCACCAACGCACAACTCCCACACCAGCCACCCCCCAAGAAAAGTACAACACCCCTCCCCACAGAACCCACAAGTGCCAAACCCAATATTAAGCGCATAATGACCCATCAGCAACCCCAATACAGAGACCACACCCCCCCGAACATACCTGCCCCCCCAAAACGGACCCCCCCCGCAGCCCGCCCCAGTGACACCTACCCCGCCCCTATCATGACATAAATGCCCTCAATTCCCCCCAACATTACCAAAAACCTCCCCCCCTCCCACCCCCCCAATATAACCATGAATCCACCTCCGCCCCCCATTAACACCCATACAACCGACAAACACCATCAATACACAACAACCCCGACCACTCCCACACACCATACATACCAAACACCTATCCCTACCCCCAAACCAACATACACATCCCACCTCCCCCCCAACTTCCCCGTCACCACCTCATAAACCCAAACCCACCTAACACCCTTACCCCTACACACACATCAACCCAACTCAACTCAATCAAACACGACATCCCCCTCTACCCTCCAATCAACAAAAACACACACAACACCACCCACCCCAGCTAATAAGTAATAATCTCTCTCACCACACCCACCCCTCCTAAACTACCCCACCACACCACCAACCACCTACCATAAATACACACTCTCCAAATCCTTACTCCCCCCCCTTACAAACCCTCCCCCCTCATCAACAAACAAAAATCAATACAACCAACCCCAACACCCCACCCCCTATACCTATACCTACACCCATACCCCAACCATACACACATTCTACCTCTTACTTCCCACACCCCGACCCCAACTACCCAACTATTAATCCACTCCCCATACACCTCTACATACCAAACCCCCCAAATCAAACTAATCCCCCCATCCCCCCCCCCTCCTAACAAACCCCCCCCCCCCAAACCCCCCCCCCGCCTCCCCCATTACACCATAACAAACAACTATAATCCATTACCCGATTCCACCCACCAAACCTTCTAATACACCCTCACCCCTCTAATCCGATACCCCCAACCCCCCCCATGTGTCTCCCCCTCCCCGTACCCCAACCCAACTAAAACCGCAAAATAATACACACCCTTCCCTCAACCATCTAACAATTAAACAGTACCCCCCCCCGTCCATAACAAGATCCCCCTCACTCCCCCCCCAAATACCACAACCATACCAACACCAACACCCCCCCTTTGTAAACCCCCCCCCCAACCCTCACCGCCCCTTAAATAAACCAACCCCTTGTTTGAACCCTACCCTTACAAACACATAACACGCCACATACTCACCTCCATAACTTCCTACCAAACACACCCATAACCCTAACAGTCCCTGAACTAGCCAACACCTCACACCCCCCCCACACCCCCCACTCCTTTCCATTAATATAATAAACCAACCCCATACATACCCGCCACCAAACATTCATCAAACAAACTTAACTAAATATATCCCCCCATACATTCATTAAATTCTTAACGTCCCCCAACACCCCACACCAATACCCCCCACCCCCCCCCCCCCCCCCTATAAACCATACCCCTAATACCCCAACTCCCCCCCCCAGACCCTCCCCACCCATTCACAAAATGACCCCCCCCCACATAAACCCACAAAATAACCCCCCCCCAGACAAACTCACAACCAAATAGTAACCAAACAACCACGCTCCCCTCCCAAACCCCAGACCCCCCCCTACCAAACAAGTGGCAGAACGCCATGTGGAAACCCCCCCCCTATATAATAACATAAGACCTCGAAAAACCCCCCTGCCCCCACCCCCCATACATCCAGATGATACACAGCTCCACCGAAACAACCCCCCTTTCATCGGTACAACCCCCTCGCTGTAATACACGCACTCCACCCTCACCCCTATGCCCATCGAAACCCCCAATAACCAAACCAGCCAACTCAATACATTTTCCACAACGCCCCATCACATAATCATACATTATTCCCGATTTTTAAATCAAATCCACCCATAATATCCCAATCAGTAGAACCACTTCCATAATCTCACCAAATCCGAACATAATAATAAACATTCCTATCGAATAGCAACACCCAACCCAACTACCAAAATCTAAAAGTAACCAACAGTACTTCCCAACCTCTCTAGCCCCCATACTGTCATTCACCAAACCTCAACCTCCACCCAAACACTAACCATAAATTCTTAACACCCCATCAGCTAAACCCCCTGCATCCCGCCACACCCCCCCCTACAGAAACCCCCCTCCCCCTACATCCACCCCACCCCCCCCCCCACACCCCCCATCTCCCGACATCACCCCACCCCCTTCCCTATCTAATAACGTCCTTCAAATCCATCATATCTCCCCACAAGTCGATACACCATACATACCTCATTCCCTAATCCAACCCAAAAAACCCCCCCCACATCCAAAACAACAAAGTCATCTCTTTCTCCAAACCCCATCCTCCAACCAAACCCCTCTCACCCACAATCCTCACTACCACACATCCACACATAAACTTCCTTATTATCAACTCTCTCCCCCCACCTAAAAGTCTAAAAAAACCTCATCCACACCCACCTAAAACCGTACTATCCCCATTATCCCCACCCCCTTCCCCGCCAAACCCCTTATATCCCTACGTAAGCACAAAAACATCCCATATCCAGCTAACCTCTCCACCCCCCCCCCCCTCCCCACAAACAAGACATCACCCCAACTCAAACCTTTACCCTATAATCCATAAACATCCCACACCACCTCTCCAACCCCCCCCACCCTCCCGACAAAACTTACCCCCCAACCCATCAAACTCTCCAATCACTACAAACAAACAAACCCCCCCCCCCCATAAAACGAAAAGACCCCCCACCCCAACTTCCCGCCCCCCCCAGTGTGCGACAAAACTAACCTCCCAATAGCCCAATATCCCCAAAAAAAACCCCCACCCCCCCTACTTCCCTATAACACTGCACCCACCATCATCAAACCCTACTAACACCCCCAAACAATACTCCACACACAACCCTCTGTCCAACCCCATATAACAAACCCCCCCCCACACACCAAAACCCCACCAAATCTAAATCACACCCCACCCCCCCATCTTCCAACACCCCCTTCACCCCCCAAAAAACCACACAACACAATATCCCCAATCCATCCCCCCCCCCCCCACCCAAAATCCCCCCCAACAACCCCCCCAATGTAATCAAACCCCCCTCCCAACCAGCGAAACACACCCATCCCCGTCCATCCCCCCCAACAAAAGCCCATAGACCCACACTGCGACACACCTCGAATAATATAAACATCCAATACACGACCCCACTACAAAACAATACACCCCTACCCCTACTTACACCTACTCCCCACTCCCACCCCTCCCATACACAAACCCCACACCCACCAAACCCCAAGCCCACCCCCCGCCAAATTTCAACACACACCTCACCCCCCCGCCCCCACACTACTCCCCATTCACTACATTCCAAAACACCTTTCTTAACCCAAACATATACCCGGAATCACCCATCCCCCCCCATCCTCCCATCCCCCCCCCCTACCCCCCCCAACACCAAATACTATCCAACATAAATCCTCCAAACCTCCCACAACCCTCTCATGACCCCCCATCTGCCCCATACATACACCCCCCCCCCAAACCTATCACCTATACTTCCCCAATAAACATGCCACCCCCCCCCCCTCAAACAATCTCCAATTAACCCGCCAATAAATTCCCCCACACCCAATACCTACACAATAAACCCCCCCCAAACCCCCAATTTACAAATCCTTTTCCACCCCCCCTATCCCCCCCCCCCCCCAAATCCAACATTCTACACCCCTTAAACCTACTAATACTAAACTCCCCCCCCCCCCTTCAACAACCCCCACCACCCACCCAAATTACAATCCACTCCCCCTTAAATACACAAAAAACCAAAACACCACAATCACTACCGAAACCCCTATTACCCCCAACTACTCCCCTCCAAATCACACCATATTCAAAAACACAATCCAATACTCAGCCCCCAAAATAACTTCCACACCCACCAACCCCCTCATCCTAACAAATCCCTCCCATCACCTACAATCTCCCCAAAGCAAACTTCCCACAAATACCCCCACATCCCAGAAATCAGTCACCATTACCCATCCTAACGCCTCCTATCCCAAACCTATTCCAGACTCCACCCCAACCTACCTACCCTACACATTACCCACCCTCATTATCACTTCTATTACATAATACACCCACCTCCAATACTCATACCCACTTCCCTAAGCCCCCCCCCCCCCCATCACCAAAAAAACCACAACAACCCCCCCTCCAAACCCCCCCCCATAAAACTCACTCACCAAAACACCCCCACTCCCCCCACCCCCCCACACCCCCCACACATCCCCATACAGAAAACCAAATCAAATACACCGACCCTCAAACCTCCCACCCAAACACAATAAAATATAAATTTCCCATTCATTAACCCACCCCACCAAACCCCCGCCCCCAACCCCCACTACACACCACACCCCTCAAGAACATACCCCCATAAACCGACCCCACA
The DNA here is from genome assembly GCA_030159075.1 of Atrina japonica. Taxonomy (NCBI): domain Eukaryota; kingdom Metazoa; phylum Mollusca; class Bivalvia; order Pterioida; family Pinnidae; genus Atrina; species Atrina japonica. The sequence continues at coordinate 727,044 of BROG01000020.1, read as the reverse complement.
CAACCACAACCCAAACATACATACCAAACACCCCCCCAAAATCCATCAATCACCCAACAACCCTACACAAAAACAACCCCCCCACAACCACCCCAAAACACAATACAACAGCATACCTCACTCTGAAAACGACAAACAAACCAAACCACTTACAAACATAATCAACTCCGCCCACCCCATGATCGCCACACTACATATCACACTCCACGCCCACCCAAACATCACACCCCTCACAACTAACAATCACCCACCATGAACCACCCCCCCCCTAACACTTCAGTATCCCACTCCATAACCTCTTCCATATTATAACCCCCAAGACTCTTTACCCCCCAACCCCCCCCCGATAATACCCCCAGCTCCACCCACCCCAAAAGCCCCTAAAACCTCCCATTCCCCACTCCATCCCCCCAACCACACCCCATACCTTAAAATCACCAAATACTTCAAACCAATGCTACCCACATGTCCCCGACCAATAACACACAACATTCCCATTACTCCACCTAAACCAAACCCCCAATAATACACCCTATTGTGTGTCGCTCTCCAAACCCATCCCAATCCCCTCAACCAACAATCAAACTTCAACCTCCCCCCCACCCAAACCATACAAAACCAGCACCCCCTACCCCCACATACCAAATGCCAAAATACAACCCCCCCCCCCCCCTACCCAACCCCCCCCAACCCCTCAATACTACATTCAAACATTCCCCGAACCTCCTTTATCAAATAATACATAAACCCCTTCTCCCCCCCTGCTTCCTCAAACAACGCACACACGACACACACACACAACACACACTTACACACAACACACAAAACACAAAAACAAAAGACTCCACACAACACACACAATCACACACACACACAACACCCCACATTCCTTCCCCTACTCACTAACACCCCCCCCAATACACCAACCATACCATGTAATCAGACCACCCCAAAAAACATCAAGACCCAACCAGACTCCTTCCTCCCCTCCTTACCACGATCCCCCTAAACGCCTACAATCCCCACCATTACACACTATCCCCCACCTCTACCCAACCGACACACATTACAACAACCCAACCTCCCACCACATGCCTCGTGTCCCTACGCCCCCTCCATAATACAAACACCTACAAATTCAGCCCACCCTACCCCTACAGCCAAACTCGCACACATACACCCCCGACACTCCCCCAAACCCCACCCTCTCTCTCTCCTGCTCCCTCTCTCTCTCTCTCTGTCTCTCTCTGTTCTCTCTCTGTCTCTCTTCTCTTCTCTCTCTCCTCTCTCTCTCTCTTCCCTCTTCTCTCTCTCTCTCCCCCTCTCTCACTCTCTCTCTCTCCCCTCGTCCCTCTCCCCTCCCTCTCTCTCTCGCTCTCTCTCTCTTCTCTCTCCTCTTCTCCTCCCCCCCTCTTCCTCGCCCTCTCTCCTCTCCTCCTGTCTCTCTCCCCTCTCTTCCTCTCTATATATACCCTAATCCTTTCACACAGCCACCCCCTCCTCTACCATCGTAACAAACCTCCCCTTTACACAAGCGCTAACATCATTTTCCATACCCCCGACCCCCCCGAAAACACCCTCTTGCAAACCCAATACCCATCAAACCACCGCCCATACAGACAGCCCATACCGCCCCCGACCAATCCACCACCCCCTCTCAGTCCCTCCGACATAACACCACAATGTCCCCAACCCCTTCCTTACTTCACAACCCCCTACCCCCCCCAACCCCTGTACCCCCACCATTCCCTCTACTGACCTAACACCCCCCCCCAACTACCCCCCATCTACACAATTCTAAATTCTCCCCCCTCAAATCCCCTCCCCGGCCCCAAGACCACCCGCCCCAAATACCCCCCACCACCTCATCACCTGTCCCCACAACCCCCAAGACATTAACAACAAATCTCCCTCCCCTCAACAAATCCCCACCCATCCAATCGTCCTCGCCTCCGCAAAAACCACGCGCCCAACCAGAAAATCAAAACAAACAAACATCTTAAATCTCTATGCTATCTCCCCCCTCACATCTCCTATTATCAACCATGCCCATCTAACCCACCAAAATCCCCCATCATACCCCCCCAAAGCCCCCCCCCCCCCCATATCTCCTCCTACCCCCCCACCTAGACATCACCAACACCCCCCACTGTCCCAACCTCACACCCAAATCCACCCCACGTCCACTCCAAAACATCCCCCAAACCCAAACCCAGCCTCTAACCAACCCCCGCAGAATCCCCCCCTCTTCCCCCCGCCCAAACCCCCCCCAACCTAAAATCGCCCACCACACCTGCCTCATCCCCCCAACAACTACCCCCAATCCCCCCCCCTCCTCATTATCACTACCAATCCCATTCCCCCATACCAATTCAAACAAACATACCCCCCAACCCCAATATCCCACACTCACACCCCAGTCATCCATATATACTCGACCCCCCCACCACACATCAAACCCTCCCCCAATCAACCCAAACCATCCACCCCCCCCCCCCCTTATCCCACCACCCTACATCCCCCCCCCCCCCCTCCCCCCCCCCACCCAAACCCCCCTAATCCCTCCCAAACCCTCCCCCACACCACAACAATACTCACCCGTTACTCATACCAATCCCCAATCTACCACCCCCCCCCTTACCCCCATCACCCCCAAATCCATTCTCAAATACGTCCCCCTCCAACCACCACATACCCATCACACCCACAATATACCAAACCCAGTACCCTTCCTATAAAAATAAAATAAAATCCCCCCCAATCCAACAAACCCCCCTAACACAACCCCCCCCACCCCCCCTTACCCCCCAAAAAATACATGTTTCACCACCCCCCCACACCTACATACATCTCACCCCTTCCTGTCACCCCACTCACATATATCCCCCTTCCTTCCCCCACCCCCCAGCTCCCAAAACTTAAACCACAAAAAAACCCCCCCCAACACCTCCCCCCTATCCCACTATATATCACTCCGCACTCATCCCCATAATCCCACCCTTCCCTCACCCCACCCCCCACAAACCCCCCCCCCCCACCACACCACACCAAACCCACCCCCAACACCCCAATATAACCCCCTCCACTCTATCCCCTCTCACCGCAATTTACTACCCACAAACAAATCACAACCCCCATACATCCAACCTCAAACCCCCCCCCCCCCCAATTCTAACAATACTCCCCACACTAATACCACTCACCCCCCCCCCTATCCCCCCCACCCCCCTCCTTTCCCCCCGCCCACAACACAACAAAACGAAACCCCCCCCCCCCCCATACTTACATCTCACACACCCGATCCACACCCCACACCACATCTACAAATACCTCACCCCTACCCCACCAAACACCCTCCCCCCAACGATAACCCCCATATTCAATCAAATCCCAAAATACCAACTAATAAACGCCCCAAAAACACAGCAACAACACCCACCCCCCCCCCCAACAATATACCCCCATCTCACCCATCCCCCCCCCCCCCCAAAACCACACACGTAAAATCCACATATACCTAACCAAAAGCAACCCAACACACCACCAACAAATCCAAACACACCACAACACCACTCCCCCCCCCCCCCTCTCGCACAACCCCATAACAAAACCACACAACACGAAACACCCACTCACACAATAAACCACCCCTACCACAGACCCACACCCCCTATGCCCAACTATAACACACAAATTACAAACCCCAAACGAATACCACACGAATATTCCACCCCTACCACAATCCACATGAGACACCCCCCCCTCCCGCTCAAGCCACAACAATGTCCACCCCCACTACCCACCCCCCCCTTACAAATAGTCCTACACCACCTAACCCCCCCCCCCCAAACACAACCTCCCCCTCATACCCCTACCCACCCCCCCCCAACACTCCATACCCCACAAACCCCCCCAACATATAATCCAGTGCCATAATCCACCCAACATGCCCCAACCAACCCCAATAAACACAATAAATCGTCCCCCCCATACCAAAATCTACATACACCCACCCAACACACACAAAACTACCCCCTAGTCCCATCCACCCTTTACCCCCCCCTCCACCCAAGGGCTAGGGGGGGGATTGAGGTGGTGCGGGTGGCGGGAAATAAGGCTCACCGAGGGATGAGAGGGCTGGAGTGGTTGGGGGGTGGATTGGTGGAGAGGGACAGAGAGAGATGGGGAGGGTGGAGGAAGAAGAAGTAAGGAGGAGGGAGGGGAAGCGGGGGTGGGGGTGGGGGGGGGGGGGGCTGGGGGGGGGGGGGGGGGGGGGGGCGACGTTGGGGGCGGGGGGGGCGGGGGGGGAGGGGGGGGAGGGGGGAAGGGGGGGGGGGGGGGAGGGGGGGGAGGTGGGGGGGGGGGAGGGGGTGGGGGGGGGGGGGCGGGGGGGGAGGAGGTGGAGTACAGGAGAGAGAGAGGAGAGAGAGAGAGAGAGAGAGAGAGAGGAGAGAGAGTGATGATGATGTTCAGTTGGCTGACTCAAGACTCTGAAATTAGCTTTGAATCATATGCCTCGTTTTTAAGATTCAAGCATAGAGATCATGAAGCGTGATGACCTATATGTTTTGCTTTTTTAGGTTGCAATGACATTAGTTGACCAGATGTACGGTCAACATCCGCCATTAGTAAAGGACATATACTACGATGAAGTAGTAACAGACTTGCCTTATACAGAGGCATCTATACGTTCCAAAAAACCTGTCTTCCTTGGATCCACCTACAACTTAGCGTAAGTACTTATAGGTTACTGATTCATATTAAAGGCATTCGTCACAGATTCTCAGGTAATACAGTCAAATTTTTATTTTCACGTAATATCATACCTATGATAATTACATGACTTAAACCAATCGTTCTAGTACTGAGAAAGAAAGTTTTTAGAAAAATTTTATATCCGTCATTGATCAACTCTTCAAGCTTACTTCACAACAATTCGTGAACGATAATATTTTAAAGAATGCCTATGCTAATTAAATATTACAAAGTACTAACAATGATCGCTACAAATAAGCTGTGGTCTTGTATTGTTACACACTCTAACATATTGACATACAAAATATATACAGAATGTATCTTTTTGATACAGTAAATGGCAGATTTCATGTGCTACAATCACGGGTCTCTAGAATATAAAGATATGGCATCTGAGCCTGGTATCATAAAACGTAAGAATTACGTAAGTCTTAAAAATTTTACTCAACTTTGGCTATTCCTGAAATCTACTTGGCTGAGCAGGCCAAGTTGAGAATATTCTCAAATTTGAGTAAATTTTTATATTGCCAGCTGCAGGTGCCATAGAAGATTACCATCTCTGTTACTGGACTACATTATTGATACAAATCACTTAAACTTAATTATGTTTAGGCAACTCGTGACAGAAACAAAACAAATAACCATTATTTATACTTTCCTTCTTAACGCCATAGTTAATTTAAATTCAAGGGTTATTGAAATTTTGTACCAAATCTGAATTCATTAAAAGAAAAAAATGTAAAAATGTATGATATTTTGCGAAAGGTTGTTTTCATTAAATAGTTTCCATATACATATATTTCTAAACAAATCAATGTCAACGAGGGCATCAAATTTCTATACGTTAGTGTAAACCTTCAGTTTCAATATGTATATCAATATAATGACATGGGATATTCTAGAACCGTAGAGTCAGAATATGGAACACACACACAATATTATGTACCATTAATATCGGTTTTATTGCTCATTCTTATTTAAAACAATTTCTTATCAAAGTGCTCCTGGGTTTTTGGACCAAAGATTTGTCAACCCAGAGGATATACCGGATGACCATCGACATAGACGAGAATCTTATGGTAGTAATTTTGGTAGTCATTTTGCGGGATCAATGTTAAGTTTATTTAGAGGTCGTTCCCCGTCTTATGCGTAAGTATGGAGATATTTACTTGTACTCACATTTATTTACGAAAACTTAATCTCTACTTCTACAAGATCATGTTCACCGAAAACGATAACACTTGCATGAATAGTTTGGTATGTTTGCATTATAAAACATCTCAGATACCAAAGTATAAATCTTCAGGATGTCCAGGACACAGATACAAATCCGGCAAAAATGGACAAACACAAACACAAAAATTAATTATCTAACAATTATAGACCTGAATAGTTGTTAACCATTATATGGACAAACTCGCGAGAAAATATCACGAAATATGTGATTCGAATTATGCTAAAGGAAATATTCTTTAATTGTAAATTATTTTATATAAAAATCTCAGATGCCAAAGTATAAATCTTTAGGATGTCCAGGATACAGATACAAATATGGTAAAAGTGGACAAAAACGGACCTCTGGAAACCAAGAGGTGGGATCAGGTGCCATGTAGGAGTAAGCATTCCCTGTCGACCGGTCACACCCGCCGTGAGTCCACAGTCAAATCTAAATGAAATACGTGAGGAACGAATCCTCGTCACAATTGTTACAGACGTCTCAACAACCGCCAACGAACAGGCAACTCAACATTCCACTTAGTAATTAGTAAACAGAGTATTCGCAAACAAGACTATTATACCGACCGTAAAATTTGCGGAACGTTGTCGTCAAACGCCGTTTTCGATATCTCTGTGTTAATAATTTTTCAGTGAGCAGTTTACATCTGTATATGAAATGTTCATATGTTGAACACGCGCTGGCATATCGGTTCATTTGTGAAATATAAACTCCATATGCGGGTGACTGTGGGATATTACTACTTAAATGTGAAAAAATTACAATGAGAAAGTCGAAATCGTCGCGCTTGTCGTATAGCTTAGTTGATTTCCCGTCTGTGTCTATAGTAAGTAAAATGTCTAAGTATGAAGCGTGTGTGCTTGATTCTGTTGTATCTTTAATTTTTCTAGTTCGCTGGAATATATCGCATTGACATATGTATGAAAATTGTCTATATCAATTGACAAAAAGTCGTCGATATATCTAAATGTCAAATTAAAGGACACTGCTAGCTTTTTATTCTTTTGATTCAGTAGTTTCTGAATTAAGTCTGCCTCGTATGAGCAAAGGAACAGGTCAGCCGATAAAGGGGCACAATTGGTTTCCACAGGAATGCCGACAGTTTGGTGATGGACCACGTCTCCGAACATTACAAATATATTGTCTATTAGTTATCCCAGCATCTTTAGTGTATTTATGTGAAGAATCATGATAACCAATCACTAGATATTTAAATTTTCGGGTACTACCTTTAGTGAAAAAACAGTTGCCTATGATGCTAAAAAGTCTCTCTTTTAATTTTATGTGGAATCGTAAAATTGCATTATAAATTATTGAATACTTTGAAATACCGCAACATGAATATGAATTTGTTTCAGACGATCGTCGAATCAATATACGCAGGACCATCTCTTAAATATACCTTACGACAGGAACTTCCCCCAGAATTATTACATGGATCATTTACATGCTCCAAATGGTAATGTACACGTTCCTTTCACTCCCGGACGACAACGAAAATTCAATTCAGTATCTGAGACGCTAACTCCTTCAAGAAAAGTTTCATTTGAAATACCGAAGCAAGGAATACGCGATATACGAAGACAGTCGCTATGGTCGTCTGACACACAATTAGACAAACTAAACCACATCCCTGAGGGGCGGCAACGCTCTAACACTGATGCTAATGTGGAAGATATCAATATGCCAAAGAAACAAAGACGGCGTAAAATCAGTTTTCCACTCAGTATATTTCGTCGGCTGACGTCAGACTCTAAAAAACAATCCGGATCTCTCCGGTCACAACCAGATCATACCAAATTAGTGAATCCAGAAAATAACGATACACATATACCAGAGTATGTGCCATTAAAACGTGTAGCCCCGGTTGAAGACGACATGACGAAGAAAAGGTTTATTGGTGGAAAAAGGAGGAAAAATAGTTTCCCTTTAACAGCTATGATTGACCAAACTGAACACCATAAAAACGGGTCCACAAACTCGATTCCAGGACTTGCTGTGAAACAGGAACAAAAACCATCCAGGTATTTAATAATATTAAATATTGAATTTTTAGAACACAACGTATCAAATTGACATATATGGAAATTATAGATATATTCTTCCGTTCAAATTTGCCTATTGTTATATTGTAGAAAATAAATATATGCCATTTTTCACTCATTCGTTTTAGGTTCATAATAGAACAAGTACAAGATGATTATGATACGGAGGAGTCGAATTCTGTGCATTTAAGAAACGCCCAAAAACTTAAAGATGCAATTAGCGGAAAAAATGTGTCACGTGCTCCACTGTTATCTGCGATCGAAGAAGGGGGAACCATTACAAGTATGACACAAATTCTTCCTAGCGATGATTCTGACGATGACATCATGGTCCGCCCTGAAAATATCATTCTTGAAGAAGAGGAAGAAGAAGAAGGGGTAGAACAAAGCGTTCCCACGTTACAGCAAGATGAATCAAACTGGCAAGTTATTGTTTTATCATTTGTACTGGTTGACATTGTCCAAGAAACTCTGTATTGAAATGCTCCAATTTTGAAATTTTAACGTCACATGTGTGGTCTAAGAAGAATCGCCTGCCGTGGCACTGGACCTCGGTTGATAAGTTATCAGAAATAACATTACCGAAGGTTCAATTAAAAAAATTTTTTTTCGATCAGCTGTTGTCTGTACATTGTCATTTAACTTTTCACATTTTCGACCGCTAAAGAGAGATTGATGAAACTTTACAGAAAGCAGGTATTCGAGGTCATCTACCACGTTTTCTTTTCGCCCAGATCGGCTAAAGGTAGGATCCAGGGTTTGGCAAAATTGGCCCAGGGGTTACCCCTCTTTGAAAAACGTCTCCTTCAGAACAGCTTCATGAATTTAAAGACTAATTGAGTTGAGTAATCTAAATAGATGTATGATTCAAAATTGTTATTTTCTGAGAAATCTGAAAAAAAAATTTGACGCGTTTTGGCGTCTTTTGAGACTTCGTCATTTTCATTAATTTATGTATGCTTTCTTTGATTTTCTTCCCCTTTACTACGATGCATACATTTATTGTGTTTTACATGCAATTGGGTAAAGAAATGCTTTTGCTAAAATATAAATTTTTGATTTTTTTATAATTTTTTTAAAACTGCAAAAAAAGGGGAGGGAATTTTCCAGCTTGTTCTTCACAACCACTTCAGGGATTTTAGCGAAACTTTGCATGAAGCAAGTACTCAAAAACTTGTTCTATTTTGTACTGTTCAGCCAGATCAAAACAGGGTTGGATCCAGGGTGGAGCAATAAATCTTCTCCTATAGAACCGTTACATGGATTGATAAATTTTTGACGCGTTTTTAAAGTCATTTTCATTCATTTTTGTATGATTTCCTACCTCTTGATCTACTAAATTGATCTCATTGTATGTTTGTTACCTTACCTGTAATTAGGTAAAGATATACTTTCGTGAGAGAATTTGCTGAAATATATATTGTTTTTGATTTCCTAATTCTTTTTTTATAATTATAAAACGAAACGCTTGTTCTATGAAATCGCTGAAGTGGTTTTACAAATCTCTGCAGTGGAAGGAGTACTCAATATACTCTACCAAGTTTATTTTCAGCCAGATAAGCTCCGGTGGATGAAATCTCAGAACCAGAACTATTGCATAAATTGAAAAAATAAATGAATTGGAGCGATTAACATTGATGTATTAATCGAGTTTGTGTTTTTTCAGTTTTTGAGACATTTTTACTTCTTTTCGGACTGTGTCATTATCAGTCATTTTAGTTGACCGCCACTCCCAAGGTGAATTGTTATAATTTGAAAATTGAGATCCCCATCCTTAAACCATATATGTTTTCGATACCAACAAAAATTCATGGGTACTTGAGGGCATATGGTGCAAATAAAAGGTGTATTACAAAAGATATTTATGCTAATAAAAAGGAAGGGGTACTATTAGGGGCGAGGCCAGGGTCCTGTCCTCAAGCACCTGTGCACAGTTCAGGTGAACGGTGTGTTGTTTCGAGAATCAACCAATACATGTGACAACAACTCAACAGTATTATCGGTGACCGTTGGCAGTGGTTGAGTTGTAGAGCATTTAACTTGCAAGTACTTTCTTTTAATTTGTAAGTACGATCCGATACCGGAACTCGATTCCGGTACCAAAGCATACTTAGAAATTAAGGATTAGTGACAGTTTTTTGTATCTTGGATGAGACTAAAACTGCGATCCTGTCTCATTTAATAACTGGTTTAGCTTAAGTTTTGACTGAAATTATTGTAAACATAAAATGAAACTTGAATAAGTAGATGACTTACATCAAATAGATGTATTGGCATTATGATACTAAGTAAATAAATAGAAAGTAATTAGAATAAACATATAAAAAGTTTAATGAGTAAAAATCATACGCTTTAAATAATTAGTATTTACATTTACAAATTAATGCAATTAATAATCAGTTTAACAAACACGGAAAATTGATTGATATTAATTAGCATGTACTTTTATCGCGAAGGTCAAGCAGTCCCTGGGAATATAGATATTTAAACCAATAATTTGTCAGTTGGAAAGGTAAAGGTGCGGAATGCATGAAATTTGATTAACAAATGATTAATTATCAATTTCTTAGACATTTAACCGAACATTTATTCACATGTTTCGAAATTTCCAATCGCTCTCATTTGACTTGTATTAAACTACAGATAAATCTTAACATGGACGTCAAAAACTTATAAACATGAGGGCCAAACAACTACGAGCAAATTGAAAGTAAAGTATTAAGACAATGCGTTCATGGTGCAAACATTGTGTTGTTGAAACAATGCGGATTTGTCAAGACATTGATTGAATACTGTCCGCATGCGTATCAGTACTCTCACTGATCTGCCATGAACTGTCATCACTGACGTTTGCCAATACTAATTGTTGATTGTGTAGTTTATTATTTGTTGTAGCATCGGGTTTCTTTTATTGTTGATTACTATCTAGTAAACTGAATTGATTACTTTTATTTTACAGCATTACATCGGAGGAAAGGCCATCCGAACTCCAAATCCACACATAAAGATCGACTTTTGCTGAATTCATAATAATGAATGGATTTAGAAATAAGTGACTGCAATGACAACTTATCCCATGATGCAACTGTGAATACATAGTATTGATTCCTACCATATTCTACATCATTAAAAAGCCACTCTAAACATCAGAATTTAGATTTAGTTTTTGTTTTAGAAGCGTCTTCGTGTATAACAAAATGATCACTTATAATTATTTGTGACCCATATTTTAAACGTTTTATTCAAATTCTCGACATTAAGTGGTCTAGAAATAAAGTATTCAACTTGCAGGTTTGAGTATGAGTCAGATACAGAGATCCTTAGATGAGTGATCAGCGTTTGAAGTGAGTCACATATTTCACGTGTGATCTAAATCCAAATCCCTGTCACATCAGATGTTGAATGTAAAAAAAAATCATTTGCAATAGTCCATTGCACAGGTTAAAATATGTGACACTTAATATATGGCTGATGGCACGTGCAAGTAAGTGCAAATCATTGACAGGACAAAAAGAACGAAGAAAATGTGTTTTCCACTGGCAGGCAGCTTTTGACTAGTTGCATTAAGCCGTTTTAAAAGCTTTCAAACTGATGGAGAACATACACACATTATAATCTTTTTCACTGGTAAAGAAAATGCTGATTGAAGGTTTTCATCCAAAGTGAAAAATACATTACCAAAATATGATTGCATACCAATACTTTTTGAATACTGCCTGAAATTACCATCAAATGAACAATTAACTAGGATTTCCCAGTTTGCATAAAGTTTCTTCTAAATATCATAAAAAATAAGTAAACCTGGTGTGATGGTACCGCATGTATTGGTGCGAGGAAATAAATTAACAAAATAATGTGTAAAGCACACATTTCCTGTACCTGCCACTAAAGGCAGAAGTTTTATGGCTTGGAGATATAAAAAAAACATGATTCTTTCCATTCTTTATTTCTTACAAAATACATATTGGTTTATCCACAACCAAGAAATCTTTAATGAATTTATAAGTTTATCCTCTTTGTAGTAAAACAATATCTCAACAACTTTCTCTAAACTGACATTAATTAAGTAAAATGAGTTCCATGGTTCTGTAACCTGGGTATCCATGGTCGGCATTCATTGGCACTGAACTTGACTGACTAGAAGAGAGTTTTTCATATTATAAGAAAACAAAATTATAAAAAGTAGATACCAACACATTATCCATAGCAAGTCAAAAGACAATATCAAAAATATGGCTAACACTGAAGAATTGAGATCTGGATCTGGCACCATAAAACTTAAGAACTAATTAAATCTAAAATTTTTAATCAACTTTGACTAATCCTGAAATCTGATTGGCTGAGCAGAAAAAAGTTGAGAATATTCTCAGACTTGGGTAATTCTCAAGTTTTATGGTGCCAGGCCCAGGTGCCAAGGTGGAGTTAATATCATTTGTCATTCCCCCCGTGATCATTTTAATTATTATAAATATGGCGAACACTGAAGAATTTAGATCAGGTGCCAAGGAGGAGTTAATATCATTCCATGTCATCCTAGTTAATTAGAAATACAGAGGCATTAGACAGTACAAATAAAATGAGGTATTTATAATTTGACTTTTTGGAGTTCATGTCCAATGAAAAGTCTTGTTAGAGACCAAATTCAAAACCCATTAATGAATATCAATTTTAATTATTTGAGAGAGAGTTTGTCTTCAAAGACCAAATTTCAATGGAAGCAGATATGACCTATGAGGACTGCAACCACTTTAAAGGACTTTTCACTGTAAGAAACATTTATACATCTAGTAACTTTAACAGTGGCGGATGCATTTTCTTTCATTTTTTTTTCTTCACAGGATATGAATCTTATATTAGAAATCTTAATCAGATGTACATCACCTTGTTTTGTTCGACTTTACAAAGAAATTCCATAAAATAAACTTCTATATAACGCACGTGTAACTGATAAAATAACATCATGATAAATGAACAAGGAGAGCAAAATATAAATGTGAAAAAACATTCTCAATAATCTTGGGTCAATTCTGTAACAATGCTATCACAATGTAATTCATCATCATGAAAACAAGGGAACAATAACATAAAGTGTGCAGCTCATCTACAAACCACTAAAATTCTTCCTATTAAAGGCAGTCAATGTAAAAGGCTTTTTAACACATCAATTTGAATGTTGTTGATTTTGAATACTACTTTAAAGAAAATTTAAAAAAAAAAGATGATCCATTTTTTGATTATCAAAAACTACTGTTTCAAAATATTTCTTGGATATGTTTAAAATGAAAACAATCTCAAGGGTGAATACACAAAATATGTACCTGACTGAGGTGGATAACACAACTTTAACAACTCTTGATTTTGAACAATAATGAGATGGAATGATACAGGGGTAAAATGCTTATCATAAAATTAATCAATTCTGATTAAATTACAGATACCTGGGTCCGGCACCATAAAACTTGAGAATTTACTCAAGTCTGAGAATATTCTCAAATTGGCCTACTCAGCCAATCAGATTTCAGGATTTGCCACACTTGTGTAAAATTTCTAGACTTAAATAATTCTTAAGTTTTATGGTGCTGGGCCCTGGATACTTAATAGTTGTTCTCAAAATAAAAATGATTTAGAAAACACAAAATGGAGAATCAATATCTAATATCACAATATGAAGATTCTACCATGTCAAACAGATTTTCATAATCAATTATATACATGTAGTTTGTTTCACCCTGTTAAACTCATCAGCCCCTGAAAAACAATGGACTCTTCTGTAAAGCAACGACTAAGACCAGTCCAATGTATCTATATGGGTGAATGAGTTAAGTAGTGACTTTAAATATTATACATTTTATATAATCATTTATTAGCAATGAGTGGTTCTACATGATTTTATAGTAGCATTTAATCTTTTCAAATACAACTTATCATTTTATTAATTTTTAAAAAAAAAATCAAAAGTTTGTCTAAATGTAATCAAATTATTAAGTAATCCTATCAGCTTTTTTTTTTTAATGGAAATATCATTGCAAATATAAATTTGTTATTAAGACTGAATGAACTGGAATCATTTACCAAGGTATTCTAGACTAGAAATTTACAATTTTATTCTTAGGTAGAATTGGTACTTTAAAAGAATATCTAACACACTATACAAGAATGTTTAAGTGTCAATTCATCAATACCGTCTTCAGATAGAGTTTAAACATGTTTACATACCAGAAAACTGTTAAAGAGTTTAACATGTACACAGTTAATATCATAAGGCAAAGAATGGCAGAATGGTATAAAATCTACTGACAAATCATAAAGTTGTTATTGAAACTTGACTTCATTAGTAACAGAGTGCATGTGACATGCCATCACATAGGGTATCTGTGTTATGTCACGTTATGAGATTAATTCTTTATAAAATGTTGAGGTCTTCCTTACTTCCTTGACAGTTACAGTTTTACAAATGAAATTAAAAAAAAAACCTTTTTCTCAGGTTTGACCACATAACACCAAAATTTTACATATGAAAATGGAATCATTCAAATTCAAAACCAGTTTTATTACCATACCTGTTTTTCACAGTATACTTGTAGCAATTCTGTCACACAACTGGGAGCTGTTTATATCATATTAATGCAGAAATTACAAGTTTCATGTAAACAAAAATAAGAGACAATGCAGAAAATGACTTTGTTTTTCCCCGTATAAAACAATGAATATGACAATAACAAAGACATATATACAAAACGAGTCCTCAATGATTTATGATATATTAATAAATAAACAACAATACAAATAATGATAAAAAGGAGACTATATCAAAGTACTGTCTCCAAAAAAATACAAAAAGTTTGTGACTTAGGACTTCAACAAAGCATGAACCACAGCCTTGGCATTAAGGTTGCGTAGGTCTGTGTATGTCTGCCCTGTGCCGACAAATACGATGGGTTGTCCAGTAATATAGGTCATGGACACTGCAGCTCCGACCTGAAAAATAAAGTTGAAACAATTTTAAATTTCATAACATAATTTAAATGCAAACTTAAAATTTTACTTCAAATGATATGTCTTGTACTGTCAATTGAGACCATTGGGTATAATTTTCTGATACTGGTATTTGGCCTTTTACCCATTTTTATAAAACAACAAGTGTTGAAGATTTAGTTGAAAATCACTTTTATTTTTAACCTATTTTTAAAATATTTATATGATTTCATAATGTGATGTAAAATTTTATCATATGTTTCTCCTAAACACCAAAACTGACCCTTGCTCTTGCTATGGGCCAGAGAAACATAATCTCTTAAAGCAAGACCAGTGCCAGTGAAATAAATATCTTAAGTGACATGCATCATTGTACATTTGTGTGTTGGGCATAAGTGTTTGTACATAATCTGAAATACTGTTACATATCATCATTAGGGGCAAAGGTTGCAGCAATTACTAATATCTGTGACCCATGGGTCAGGGACACTGTAGAAAAATTGGGGACTTCGGCAACTATTAAGGCACTTTTATCCTGCTGATTTTCACTAAAACTATAGAGTAAAACTCACTTATAACAAATTTCAAGGGACCTTATTTTTCAATTCATTATAAAGAGAGTTTGTTAAATAGTTATTAGCAAAAGGTAACGATACAATTTGTTAAGAATAAAAATCACTTTAAATTCAGGCTTAACAGGAACTTTCTGAGGAAGTTAAATGAAAACAGAAACAATTTTGTCATTTTTGTTTGTTTACACAACTTATTTATTCAGAGAGTAAGCCTACCTGTGCTTTTTGTTTTAATGATGATGATCACTTCGTTATAATACTAAAATATACCTTGATTTGGGCATCAAGGAACATTGGAATCACTTTGTTATAGGCAAAAATTTGTTATATAAAATTGTTTTTCAACTAAATATATATACAGGTGCAGTCGTGAATTATCTATTATTCATTATGTGCATGAAAGTACAAACAGAGTTCCTTATATTCAAGTTTTACTGTAACTGTCAACAGGAAGAAACTAAATGGAAAAATACTAACTTTGTCATCAATGGTATCAAACTTGGTAAGAATAATGCCATCAATGAGTCGAGGATTTGTCATATTGGAATGATCCGCCAGTGCTTGGTTAAATTTGGTCAGCTGATCAACAGCCTCATTTCCAACCAAGGCCTCACCAACAAAAAGAACCAGATCCGGCTGGTTCACTTTAATCAACTGAAAAAGAGCGGTAAAAAATATTTTAATGCATAACCAAATATTAACGGAGGAAAAATAACATGATTAAGTTATTCTTGTAGGTATATTTCTGATATATCACAGAAATTCTAATACGGAAACAAAATTAAAACAACATCATGGCTGGAAAGAAAACACAATCTTTCAAGAAAGTATCATTTATTACCGTACAGGAGTGGAATTCATTATTATTATTAAATGACAAAATCTAATGGAAGAAGCTAACTTTCATCTCAAAAATATATATATAAAAAAACAAAAACAAAAATCTCTGTGAATCAATCCATATTTAAGAGTATACACAATATTATGGCTATAATTTTTCATTTGCTTACTTTTGATAGAGCCCTCATCAATGGCTCATTGTCCTGCATTCTTCCAGCTGTATCTACCAGAACCACGTCCATATGACAGTCTCTAGCTACAGAAAACAAAATAATATTTATATCATGGAATTTCTTTCTATCTCCAAAAACATTATTAGCAACAGTCTAGATTTATGGTCATAAGTGCTAATGAACATGGACTGTGAATCTATTACTGATACGGTACCTATTCTCAGACATGCTGACAGCCAGCATCTGTATCTTATATGACACAGGGATTTTCCACTCTTTTGGGAACAGGGCCTGGGACTTTTGAATTTGGAAATTTAGCAACATTTTACTGAAATTGGGAAATCTAGAAATACATAATACTATGTGAAAATACTAGAATCTCTTCAAATTCATTGTGATTTGACTTCAACTGGGAAATTTTGACTGGAAATTTAGAAAAAAATGCTTTGTTTTTGCATTGGGAATGAGGCCTTATTCAGACCCTGTATGATAGGGTGGAAAATCCCTGTGAGATGTTTTGAAAAAGATCAAAGGTCATATTCTACTTAACAAAGTTGTCAACAAGAAACTCAGATGCAGAATATCAAAGCTCATTTGCTAATACTTACAAAGTTATTAGCAAAAATCTTTGTTGTCACAGTTTTAAATAGGACCTTAAGCTTGAGTA
This sequence comes from Atrina japonica, assembly GCA_030159075.1. NCBI lineage: Eukaryota > Metazoa > Mollusca > Bivalvia > Pterioida > Pinnidae > Atrina > Atrina japonica. The sequence goes on along the minus strand of BROG01000020.1, from coordinate 709,780 downwards.
TTAATACCAAGGGATTGTTACAAGGGATAGTTAAAGCCTAATTACTTACACATCAGATGTATAAGGCAAGTTCTCTGCCAAAGACCAACAAACAGAAGCAAAACAAACATATATAATGAACAGAAAGAGGGACACTTACAAACACATAAACCTAGACACAGAAAGAGAGGACAAACATGTACAAGAGGGACAGACAAGGAGAGGTAGGGTCACACAATTGTGACAAACAGAAAGAACACCTTAGTAACAGAGATACAGAGAGAGAGTCACAACAAACATGTGACAAACAGAAAGAGGGACACTAATAACAGAGTGAGGGTCACAACAAACATGTGACAAACAGAAAGAGGGTAACAGAGATTGGTAGGGTCACAACAAACATGTGACAAACAGAAAGAGGGACACTAATAACAGTGATACAAAGAGGTAGTGTCACAACAAACATGTGACAAACATGGGACACTTATAACAGAGATACAAGAGGTAGGGTCACAACACACATGTGACAGACAGAGACACTTTTCAGAGAGGTAGGGTCACAACAAACATGTGACAAACAGAAAGAGGGACACTTATAACAGAGATTCAGAGAGGTAGGGTCACAACAAACATGTGACAAACAGAAAGAGGGACACTTATAACAGAGATACAGAGAGGTAGGGTCACAACAAACATGTGACAAACAGAAAGAGGGACACTTATAACAGAGAAAGAGGGACACTTACAAACAGAAAGAGATTATAACAGAGATTCAGAGAGTAGGGTCAAACATGTGACAAACAAACACTTATAACAGAGATTCAGAGAGGTAGAGACAAACAGAAAGAGGGACACTTATAACAGAGATACAGAGAGGTAGGGTCACAACAAACATGTGACAGACAGAAAGAGGGACACTTATAACAGAGATACAAAGAGGTAGGGTCACAACAAACATGTGACAAACAGAAAGAGGGACACTTATAACAGAGATTCAGAGAGGTAGGGTCACAACAAACATGTGACAGACAGAAAAAGGGACTCTTATAACAGAGATACAAAGAGGTAAGGTCACCAATTACATGTTATATAGACAGAACATGTTATATAGACAGAAAGAGGGACAACAAACACATGGCAAACAAAAAGTGAGACACTTATAACAGAGATACAGAGTGGTAGGGTCACAACAAACATGTGACAGACAGAAAGAGGGAACCTTATTTATAATAGATAGAAAGAGATAGTGACATCAAACCAGTTACACATAGAGAGAGGGTCACATCAAACCTAGTGCATGCACAGAAACACATCAAGCCTCGTGCAGAGAGAGAGGGACATATCAAACCTAGCGCACGTAGAGAGAGAGGGACACATCAAACCTAGCACACATAGAGAGAGAGGGACACATCAAACATGTAACAAACAGAAAGAGGGACACTTACAACTGAGATAGATAGGTAGAGTGACATCAAACCTATTACACACAGAGATGGAATATGTCAAACATATGTGACAGACAAAATGAGAGATGCTTTAAACAATGTGACAAATTGAAAAGAGAGATATATTTACCCTTTTTTGTTCGAGGGGCAAAAAGTTTCCCTCATTCTTAACTTACCATAGTTAATAGCTTCCATAGCAATTCCTGCTGAATCCTTGCCATAACCTTTTTCATACAGATGCACCATAGTCTGTCCTCCATGTCTTTCTGATGGATGAAGAGCATTTAGTTTCCGTGTATGTGTCCTGAGTTGTTCCACAGCTCCGGCACGGAAAGTGTCGCATGCAGCGATAAGGACACGGAAGCCATTTTCCACTAACCAGAAGCAGATCTGTGTGTAGTAAATAATGTTATATAAATGGGCAGTTTGGTATCTTTTTCATTACTTAATGTCAATATGGTGATTTCCTTTTGAAAAACAATGAGCCAAAGATCTCTTGTATACCTGTAAGTTATTTCAAAATAATCCTATTCAATAACAAAAGATGTTTGCTTGTTGCTTTAAGTTAAGATAATTACCAGTTATTTAAATGAATACCTGCCTTACAGGTCAAATTAGATAAACAGCGTACCAAGTTTACAATCAATCCAATGATAGGTTTATAGGTTAGAACTCAGTATCAGCTACTGAAGCTTTACCTTGGCAAGATTTGTAGATTTTCCAACACCATTCACACCACAAAATGTAATAACAAATGGTCTCTTGCGTTGTTTAGCATCCATGGCGTCTCTCAGGATATCAATACGTCTCTTTGGCAACAAAAGTTGCACACAGGAATCTTCCAGTGCTGACTTAACAGTGCTAGCAATTGCTGAAATATAAAAAAAAATTTAAATCTGTCAGACAGAAAATAATCTTGTTCTTACTATATATAATTGAATTAAAGTTTTTTATCATCCACATTTAAAAGAGAGCTGTCATTAATGGGGATTTTATAGGCAAATGCTGGCCATAATGGAGCTTGTCCAAGATCTTTGATATTACTATGCTGTTGATGTATGAGCAACATAGGTAGGTAAACCTGCACCAGAGGTCACCCAATTTATTCAGTATTCAAGCACAACTTTTATGTATTACTTTGACTATTTAGTCATTTGTAAAACTTCTGGATCTGACAGAATAGGAAAAACATTATTATTTTTAACATTGGGTCACATTCATGACTTTCCTGTAGGAAAGAATATATATGTTCCGTACAGTACTCAAAATATGAGTGTGGACTCAAAACAATTTTTTTATATTTCTAAAGGCCTGATAGTTCGAAGGTTAGATAGTCCATAGGACCATTAGATTGAAGATCCAATTGTTTGAAGGCCCAATAGTCTAAAGACCAGATATAGTTCAAGATCTGTAAAGTCACTGCGTATGCCTATCACTAAGGATGGATCCAGGTTTGAAATTTATTTCTTGGAGGAGGGGGATCAGGCAAGGAATCCCCAGACTGTTAGGTTCTCAGCTGGTCCAAGGCGCAGCCCTTTTGAGGTCCAGACACAGCTAAGCCCCCCAGAAGCTCCTGTAATGCTTAAAAATTGCAAAAATCTACTTCAAATCACTGTCCTTGAGATGGTATTACAATGAATGATCATTCATTTATCACCTTGAACTATAAAGACTGAATGTGGAGGCTGAGGGGGGCATATGTTAATTCTCCTTCCTTTAATTTTTCCCCTTTTCAGAGGAGGGTAAGAATGTCCCCTTACCCCCACCCTGAATCTGCCTCTGTTAACTTTATTTTTGTTATCTATTGGGCATTCAAACTTTTAGCCCTTTGGACTAACAGACCTTAGTATCATTTGGCTTTCTATGCAATGGACCTTTAAACCTGAGATCTATCAGACTTTCGAACTACAGAGGTGTTGGACTTTGGGATCTTCGGAGAATGGAACTTCTGGTATATTGGCATGCAGAACTTTCAGTCTATCAAACCATCAGGCCTTCAGATTATCAGATCCTTTGACTATTTAACCTTTAGAATACTGGGTGGACATCAGTTGGACTTAGATTTACATTTACAGATCTATCATGACTTTGAACATATTCAAAAAATGTTGAATTGCTCAGTTTCTTTTACTCCTTAATATGCACAAGTTATCATCCTGAAACACTTCTAAATTTTCAAGCTTCTTTTAAGCAACAATCAAAATCAACAAATGATCTTACATGTCTAATATTTATTAATATATTTTTTTTTCCTCTCAGAATTTTGAGTGATATCTGACAAGAATTTTAAATAATAACTTACTACTAAATGTGCCAACAACCTTTCCTTCCAATTTAGCACCAACAGAATCACAGAGTTTGACAGCAATTTCACCAGCCACATTTTTAGCTGAAAAATGGAATTTTTACAGTGAGATCAAATAGCAAGCAGTATGATGAAAAGGTGGATTGAAAAACTAACCAACAACAAACAAATTTATGAAAAAGAGTTTTACAAAAACGTTTAGAACTTGAGTCAAGTATTTGTACTCTATATATAATATTATATAGTAAGTGTGACATAATCTTTGCACGATTAATTTCAAACATGAAAACCTTCACTCCATAGGTATACAGTTGGAACCTTGCCTAAAGAGTAACTGACAGCTGACTACCTCACATTTAGGACCTTCAATATTCAGTCTTTTAAAAATTCCTTCATAGATATTATGTAAGTCTAGACACTCACTTAATAGGCCAAATCACAAATAAGACCACTTAATTCAATTAGGTGGTCTGAATAGTAAGGTTCCACTGTATATTTTATATTTTAGCTGTGTCAGAATGAAAGAGAAAAACAAAACAAATATCAATATCTCACATGAATACATTCAAACGGAGATAATATTTTAACTGTTTAAAAAATAATTGAAGGGAGATAATCCCATGAAGGACATACAAATGAGATGGTCTCTCATCTTCTCCAGGACTGGTTTCAGATCTTCTTCACTAAGGGTTTTAGAGCCAACCAAATTTTTAAACATACTGAACATTCCAAAGCCACTTGACTTTGAACTTGAACTGAAAATATAAAACAACAGTATGTTACTCCAAGATTTTAATGATGTAAGAGAGAGGGATAACGTATATAGTCAGGAGTATATATCATGAAAACACAGGATCCAGCAACACCAAAGTACCTATCCAAGCTGAACTTTCATTTTAATATTTTGACCATGAATGTTTAAGTAAACTTTTGGTGTGATTAACCAGAAAACATATCAATCTGCGCCTTCCAAGTTAAAAATAGTGAGTTAAATGTTTTTCTTATCAAATGATGAAAAATGCCTTCAGTATGCTATTAAATTGTCAGTATGTTCTTCTGATGGACATTAATTTTCATAATAATTTATGGCTGTATGCAATAAATAAACAAAATCAAATTGCAACATCAAATTCAAAATGAGGTGCACTTAATTATTCACGGAATTCGCTGGCACTGGATGCTGTGACAAGCATTCTAATGTTATAAACCATTCACGTTTGTCTAATAGCAGAGCAATCAACTCACAGGTGGCAAGTTCCATGTTCAAATCCCTGTTAGACTAAAAACTCTATACAGAGTAGTAATTATAGTGACTTTTTCTATCACCTGGACCTAGGACGTATAATAGAATCTTATATGATTGCTTGTTGTGAACAGGAAAATTTAAAAACCAGAGGGAAAGAACGTGACTATCCAGAATAAGGTTTTGTTGAGTTCTGGTTTGACATGTTCTTTCATGGTTTTTTTTAAGATGTCCCTGTTCACTACAATCATGTTTGATTCTTTTTCTCTTACATTTTAAGTCTTTTTAACAGGACAAACGTCAATATAAAAACCATGTGTACTTTAGTCTTGGTGACAGATAATGCTTGTGTGACCCTTGTTAGCTGTCAAGGGAAAGAGTTATCTTTTCATGGTCGATCATTATCATTTACGTGCAAGTGAGGGAGAAACCCCAAACCCTTTCACAGAGGTAAAAATAATGATTCATTGAGATGAGATTTAAAACCTTAGTCTAGACCTCTTGTAATACCATAAATTGCGATATATTGTTTAATTTTGGCCTTTTGGCCACCCAATAAAAATGGCCAAAATTAAATCATCCATAATATGTACACAATGTTGCTACCGATACTTTTTAAAAATAATCTAGAGTTTTACAGATAAACCAACAAGGGTTTTTTAAAATAACACTGTGTGGACTTTAATCTTCATTAAGTACCATGTGATGCATCGATTCTTATTAGTCTATGGCGCTTTGTAATATTTTGATATTTCAAACATCTGGAATGTTCGACACGACAAGACCGAGATGTGATGGTAAGCAAAATTTAAATATGATATAAACATAAATGGCCAAAATTTAACTAGCCCAAAATAAACCTGCATTTTCTGACCAAAGTGGCCAAATTTTAGTGACGCCAAAATATCCCAATTTACAATAGTCAAGAGTTAGAAAATTCACTATTCAAGTCTTTGGTTTGAAGTTCAAATCCTGGTAAAATCTAAGTATAGATTGTTCCTGCTCTAGCATAAGAAGTGTGAGTTTGGAATCTTGTTTATGATATTTGAACCTAAATCTAATGTCATGTTTCGAGAGGTTGGTTAAAAACAGTCACTGCATTAGCAAATTTCATAACACAGACCCAAACTGTAGATATTTAACCTCTATCTAATGACATTTTCTTATAATTAATGATGTCATGGAGGAACTTAAAAACACTGATCAAACAAAGTAATGCTTCTCATGCAGGGGCATTTAAATTACATATATATATATATATATATATATATATAATTCTTTATTTTCCAGTCACTTTTCTAGAAGATGTAACAAAAACATGACATGACATTAACAAAAACTTCAACACAAACATACATATATGTAATGGTATATATAAATTATTTTACTGTGATCATCATAACTAAAATCTAGTCAACATCAACTGTTTAATTGGCAAAATGTTTAAAATAAACAAGAAATCAATGTTACCTTGGCTTGCTTGTATTTGAGCCAGCGTTGTTGTTTTTGGATTGTACAGGTGCTTCCTCCTCACTTTCATCTTCACTTTCATACTCGGGTTCAATATCTCTCAGACCTCCCTGCATTTGACCCACAAGAGCAATCTGTGCAAGAAAAAGATGTGTTTAATATACAATATACTTAATAAATAACATAGACAGCTAAGGCATTCATATTGCAATGCATGCTAGAAAGCAACATACGAAATATGATAAATTTGGGGAAAGAAGTTCAAGTTATAAACAGGGTGAGAAAAAAAAAGCACAAAATCACTCATCTTATGGTTAATTTTGCTATTTTGTGACACAAGCCATGTTTACCCTATCTTAAATTCACCCTAATCACCATCGCCTCATGGATGGCATGTTGAAAAGTGCTTCAAATATTTAGCTTGAAAATTTCATTTTCATTTTAAATTTGCCTTCTTATCTAAGGGCGAAAATTGCAAAAATTAAACAGCAGTGAAACACTGAGGTATACAATATTTTAGACTTTACCTCTTCCTTGGAAGGTGCCTCCAAAGGTGCATCACCTGATCCATTCACACTGTTACTAAAGTCCAAAGAAGGTAAATCTTTATTGGAGCCTGCCTGTTCCCAAATTCTAGCCTGTTTGCCCTTTTTGACAGGTGGTTGTGGACTCTTAGTCTGCCTGTAATTTTTACCAACAATTATCGCTTTTCTGAAAATCATGCTTTTCACACGAGAATCTATAAATTCTATAAATAATACAATATAGAAATTCCACATAAAAAATATCTAAGCATATTCAGTAATAGCAGATGATTTAAATGTGAAAATTAGTTTACCCTATTTTACTAGATGCTAGGTTTTTCAGTGGAATCTCGTTTTAATAAAATATGATGACCTGACATTAAAGTTGAATGATCAGTCTGATTTTGATTGATATATAATTATATGTAATGAAAATTTTGGTTATTTCAAATTCTGGATATCTTGAAGTAATAGGGTGTTCCTGGGAACTTGGGGAAATGAGATTCCACTATATATTGTTCTAAGTCTCTGTTATTTTTCTCAACTCATCAAATAATTACAAAATACATCGATTAAAGTGGAAAATTCTTTTCAACCCTTTGACATGACATATAACCATGACAAACTGTGATCGAGCACCTTTGAAGAATTTTGTGAATATTAAATTTTACAAAAAAATACAAAAAGGTGATCATTAATACAAATTACTCACATATGGTGATACAAGAAACTACCAAAGATGGTATGGCTGGATTGCAAAGTAAAATCTAACCAGTAAATTAGACGCAAGTATAATGCCCATGTGTTTGGAACTATATCACTCAAATTTCTAATTGAAATACAATGTATTTCCATTTATTCTTTGACAAATTTGAGATGTATAAAGGGATATGGAAAATAAGCAAAACATGGATTTAATTCTTGTTTGAATTAATCAACATATGACAACAATAAAACAAGAGTATCCTATATGGTACATAATACACCCATCATGAACAAGAGGACCAAGGGGCCTTAAGTCAATCACCTGGAAAAATTTATCAACACTGCAGAAAACATAAAAAAAATGTGTAAAAGATAAAATGGCTAATAAACATGAAAAACAGTAGGCTCATTGGGGGCCTTAATAATCACCTGATCTTTGCGTGCTGAACATTTTTGCTTTGTTCACTTTCTATCTATTATACTTTTCAAAATAATGCCAAAAAACATGAAATATCCACTTAATGGGGAAATAACTCCCATAAAGGTTGACCTGACAATTTTGGCCCTATTGACTTTTTTGTAGATCTTTGCATGCTGAACATTTGTGCTTCTTTCCCTTCTACTCTACCTATTATACTTTTCAAGACAATGTATCCCCTTTTCATCTGCAAACTTTATGCAGCTTTACATGGTCATACTTCCTGTCAAGTTTGGTTCAAATTGGTCCAATGGTTCTGGAGAAGTTGTCAAAAATGTTGTAAATTTTACAAAAAAAAAACCCATATATTTTCCATTTATTTAGGTGCCTGTCACCTTCATCTGTAACCCCATGACCTTGAAATTTTGTCAAAACGATCCTCAGATAACTCCTAATAACTTTTTTTTTATATCTTTGTATACAAAAGTCGACCAGTTTTTAGTTATCAAACAATTTGTAATACAAATGTACCCTGTGTTACTAAAGTGCCCCCATAGTGGCTCATTTATGGACAGATTTTTTTTTCGTTCACAAACTTATTGACTTAACAATCATGCATACAAAATTTGAAACTTATCTGATAATTGGTTCATGAGTAGAAGATTTTTAAAGATGTACCAAGTTTTTGTACTTTTAGGCCCCTTTTAGGGCCCCTATTGGTCCTATTTCTTTTTCATCCGCAAATTTATGAAGCTTTCACATGGGGATGCTATAACCCAAGTTAGGTTAAAATTGGCCCACTGGTTCTTGAGAAAAAGAAGTTTAAATGCAAAAGTTAACAGATGGGCGATGACGGACAATGGACGCTGGATCTTTGGCTATAGCAATAGCTCACCTGGCCCTTTGGGCCAGGTGAGCTTATAAATTGTGAAAGATTAAAATGTTAGTATGTGTGAATTTTTTTTTACAAGTGCTAGTTTGCTTGTGACCTTGACTTTTTTTTATGATACCAATCACACATATTTGATCCCGAAACATTCAAGCGAAAACATTGAAAACCAGTCACGAAGGGACATAACTCCAATTTTGTGGAAATTTAAAACACGACAATATAACCTGTATTATTTGTTAAGCATTGTGGAGCCAGTCTGGCTCAGTTGGTAGCACGCTTGACTCTTGATTGTGAGGTTGTGAGTTGAGTCCAGCCAGCAGCAGGTTGGTTTCCTGTCCTTTGGACTGAGACAGTAAAAACCGAGGTCCCGTATAACAGTAGGTATCGGCACGTTAAAGAACCCTCACTGCTCAATGGCCATAAGTGCTGAGCATAGACGAAAATTTGAAGCCCTTCACGGGGCAATTTTTTTTGGTGATGTCTCCATACGAGTGAAAGATTCTAGAGTGGGACATTAAACAACAATAAACAGACAAAAAAACAAGCTTGTGACACCATACCAAATTTGAAAGAAACTGAAGGAAATACAAAAAGTTCTTGCATTATGTACAAAATAAAAGGGCATAACTCTGCAAAATATAGTTTAAAATTGCACGATTTACCGATTTGTCTGATGAAAATCGGGCCATAATTGTTCGAGTTATTGCATAAAACAACCACACGGACAACACAATACCATAATACGTCCCGTCTCTGATAACAAACCTTACTTCTTCATACAGGGACTCATGCCATCTTGTGGTCACTCCAATACTCATACTGAGGTCCATATCATTTTATGATCACTCCAATATATCTCGGAAACATCACCATCGCAATTGCCCATGTTGCAATAGATATGATCTATGCATGTGATATAATTTGTTTAATCCACACCCAAAATTCACATATATCAATTGCAATTTCCACAGGAACCCACATCATTCTTATGCACTTGCCACAGGTAACCTACAGGCCAAGTATGAAATTTGCACCTCTATCAATTGCCGAGTATTTACTTCAACCAAAACTTTAATCAAAATGTTGATGGACAGACAGACGGACATTGTCAATCTATAGACCTGACTTGCTTTGCAATCCAGCCAATAATTAGGGTCATCCGACTTCAGGTCGGATGACCCTATTGTTATTGCAATTATTATTTTATATTATTATTATTTTTTTTTTTTTCCTAGTAGATTTTGTGTGTCATCTCTAGAGCAAAAACGGCTCAGCCGATTTGGCTCAAATTTTCAGCGTTTGTGCACAGCAACATTCTACAGATAGGTTTTTGAAATTTTTCAAAAATTTCCTTTCCTTCTCGAGTTATCTCCCTTTATCACTTTTTTTCATGTCCCATTTTGTGGGTGATTTTTCTCCGCAACTACTGAAGCTAGTGAAAATCTGTTTGGATTTTCTGAAAGGGCAAAGGCTGAAGTTGTGCATGGACATTTCAAATTTGATCCAAGTGTCCCCAGAAAAAAGCTCGCTAGGGGCTGAAAAAAGGGCTCATATTTTTTCAGCTAAAAAATGAGACAAAAGTCAAAATATCTCTCAGAAACTACGCATCTTTACTATAGACATATGCATGAGAAAGTTGTTCAGCTTCATGAACTTCAGAAGCTCAAAAAGTTTCAAGGTCACGTGATTTCAGGTCAAGGTCACAGAGACCTTTGAAAATTTAAAATCTCAATATCTCTAGAACTATCAGATTTTAGTATAGACATATACACGAGTAATATGTAGGAAATTGACTGAAAAATATTCATACGAAATTTCATGGTCATCGAATGAAAGGTCAAGGTCACAGGTGAGTTTGAAAATTCTCTAAAAATTTAAATTGAAAATAGCTCGAAAACAGTGAAACTTTTATATACCTGTTACTGTACAAGATATGTCGATAATTCGATGAGGAATTTTTATGTAAAGTTTCAAGGTCGTTGGATCAAAGGTCAAGGTCACAGCTCAAATTGAAAATTTCAACTCAAAATAGCTCAAAAACTATAGAACTTTTATATATAGGTTTAGTGTTGAAGATTTGTAGGGAATTAACTAAAGAACTTATGTGTGAAGTTTCAAGGTCGTTGGATCAAAGGTCAAGGTCACAGCTCAAATTGAAAATTTCAACTCAAAATAGCTCAAAAACTATAGAACTTTTATATATATGTTAGTGTTGAAGATTTGTAGGGAATGAGCTGAAGAACATACGTGTAAAATTTCAAGGTCATCCGATGAAAGGTCAAGGTCACAGCTCAAATTGAAAATTTCAACTCAAAATAGCTCAAAAACTATAGAACTTTTATATATATGTTAGTGTTGAAGATTTGTAGGGAATGAGCTGAAGAACATATGTGTGAAATTTCAAGGTCATCCAATAAAAGGTCAAGGTCACAGCTCAAATTGAAAATTTCAACTCAAAATAGCTCAAAAACTATAGAACTTTTATATATAGGTTAGTGTTGATGATTTGTAGGGAATTAACTGAATAACATACGTGTGAAATTTCAAGGTCATCCGATTAAAGGTCAAGGTCTCAGCTCAAATTGAAAATGTCAACTCAAAATAGCTCAAAAACTATAGAACTTTTATATATAGGTTAGTGTAGATGATTTGTAGGGAATGAGCTCAAGAACATATGTGTGAAGTTTCAAGGTCATCCAATTAAAAGTCAAGGTCACAACTAAATTTCAACATTTCAACTCAAAATATCAAAAATTGTCTTTGTGGATCGGACTTCGGTCTCAGGGTCATAGCTTCTGAGCTTTGCTCTGTTGCTCAGCTGAAGCTGTATCAAAGCTGTAGCCTCAGCTATGGTCGGATGACCCCTTTTTGCTTCAGCAAAAAGCTCAGCTCTAGTAAATTTGTGCCCTCTCTAGAGCAAAAACGGCTGGACCGATTTTGCTCAAATTTTCAGGACTTATGTAGCTTCAAGTGTTCTTGTTATAAATTCTATTTGAATTTCGGTAATTATGTATCATTAATTTTTTTCACTAATTTTAAAAGTTTACTTGCCCATTGGTTTTTGCCTTCTTGCCTCCACCAGACATTTTTGCAAACATTTTCTCTCGATTTTTGCGAATTGTATCTTCATCTATAGCACTATCATTAGTTGGAGCCAGAGGTTTTTCTGGTTGTGGAGCAGGTTCTTTTATGTTGACATCTGCGAAATCAAAAGTTTTCATTATCAAAAAATGCATAAAAAAAGTAATTTTCTGAAAATCTAACACTCTCCAAGAATTCTCACTCACATATAGGTTTGGTCATGAAATGCAACAAACCTTGACAAATGCTACATGTTTAGCCGATGCAGTTTTATGATTTACAAAACACTTTACAATTGTCCATAGGTGAGATGGGAACAGTTTTTAATGGTGGAGGTGAAAATATAGTTATACTGTACCTGGTAAAGGACCACTAGCTTTCCACAAGTAAACTAGCAACCATACATACATAACCTGCTCAGGTTCCAGAGAGGCTGAAATCCACGCTGACTAGAAGTTAGAGACTTGTGATTTAAACTGCATTGTTCTAACTACTCGGACAATGCCATATGGCTAATAAAATGTTGTAATTAAATTGTATAATTAGAAAACAGTGTCATGACATATCTATGAGTTTGCAGTTTAATGAACATGGGCCCTCATTTATGTCCCTGAACAATTCATTTTACTGTTGTTACATGTTAAGCCATGATATTAAATTTACACTGACCTAGCGAGATCTCTGGCCAAAGGTGAAGTGAAAATCTGTTCTTCTGTTTTGGTCTCAATGACCTGCAACGTTAATTGTCTATGTTGAGGGCTTGAAAAACAAGAGTCTCAACTTATCAAAAAACATCTGAGGTGTGAACAAGATTTGAACTTTGACCTCCATCCTTGTGGCCTTTCAGATCAGTTTCCTGTGTAGAAACAAAACACTATACCAATAAGCCACCTTTCCCAGATCAAAGAAATGTCACAATGCTAAGTCAGAATACAGCCATAAGACTAGAATTATACTGGGTAGTACAGTAGACAGTCAATGAACTCAAAGTAAATCTTACTTTTCACTGGCTTGTTCTCTTTGCCTTTTGACGGTTTCTTCTCATCTTTTTTATTTTCTATCATGGATGCGACTGTTTTTTGTGATTTCTTGGACTGTTCAAAACTTCTCATTGTTCTGCATCAACAAAAGTATTTTTATGTTATTAATGTAATTTGAGGTTTTCCCCCATACATCTTCAGTTCAAATAATCAAATATCTTTAATAGGTTACCTTTAGCTGCAATATAATCAGATACATTTTGGTAGAAAATATGAGGCAAACAGTGAATTTAATCCATTATAAAATTTTAAAAACCCAACTTCAATGATGTAATAATGAATTTGGGAGGACCTTTTCTTGTACAGCATGCTTTATTTCTTTTGTGATAAGAAAATATCTGATAATACTAAAGAAAGATGATTGGTAACGAGGTTGAACAGGAATTATCAATTTAATATTTGTAATGTTTTATTTATTGTTTAAACACAATCTCAAAAATCTTGTACATTTACAAGCGGTGAAAAAGTGTCTGAGAATAGGTACCGTACCAGGAGAGAATACCATAATTTGTTTATTTTTCATTCTGTGAGGTGTGATGCTAGAATCAAATTGTAATTGATAAATTCCATTACTTTAATATTTATTGTCATATACTAATTGTGATAAAATGGCTTCAAAATAGTCCTTCCGACACCTCTATATGTCAGTTTGACACTAATTTTATACATGTTTCAAACTAGTCATTTGGACACCTCTATATGTCAGTTTGACACTAATTTTATAGATGTTTCAAACTAGTCATTTGGACACCTCTATATGTCAGTTTGACACTAATTTTATAGATGTTTCAAACTAGTCATTTGGACACCTCTATATGTCAGTTTGACACTAATTTTATAGATGTTTCAAAATAGTCCTTCAGACACCTCTATATGTCAGTTTGACACTAATTTTATACATGTTTCAAACTAGTCATTTGGACACCTCTATATGTCAGTTTGACACTAATTTTATAGATGTTTCAAACTAGTCATTTGGACACCTCTATATGTCAGTTTGACACTAATTTTATACATGTTTCAAACTAGTCATTTGGACACCTCTATATGTCAGTTTGACACTAATTTTATACATGTTTCAAACTAGTCATTTGGACACCTCTATATGTCAGTTTGACACTAATTTTATACATGTTTCAAACTAGTCATTTGGACACCTCTATATGTCATTTTGACACTAATTTTATACATGTTTCAAACTAGTCATTTGGACACCTCTATATGTCAGTTTGACACTAATTTTATACATGTTTCAAACTAGTCATTTGGACACCTCTATATGTCAGTTTGACACTAATTTTATACATGTTTCAAAACTAGTCATTTGGGACACCTCTATATGTCAGTTTGACACTAATTTTATACATGTTTCAAACTAGTCCATTTGGACACCTCTATATGTCAGTTTGACACTAATTTTATACATGTTTCAAACTAGTCATTTGGACACCTCTATATGTCAGTTTTGACACTAATTTTATACATGTTTCAAACTAGTCATTTGGACACCTCTATATGTCAGTTTGACACTAATTTTATACATGTTTCAAACTAGTCATTTGGACACCTCTATATGTCAGTTTGACACTAATTTTATAGATGTTTCAAACTAGTCATTTGGACACCTCTATATGTCAGTTTGACACTAATTTTATAGATGTTTCAAACTAGTCATTTGGACACCTCTATATGTCATTTTGACACACTAATTTTATAGATGTTTCAAACTAGTCATTTGGACACCTCTATATGTCAGTTTGACACTAATTTTACATATGTTTCAAACTAGTCATTTGGACACCTCTATATGTCAGTTTGACACTAATTTTATAGATGTTTCAAACTAGTCATTTGGACACCTCTATATGTCAGTTTGACACTAATTTTATAGATGTTTCAAACTAGTCATTTGGACACCTCTATATGTCATTTTGACACTAATTTTATAGATGTTTCAAACTAGTCATTTGGACACCTCTATATGTCAGTTTGACACTAATTTTACAGATGTTTCAAACTAGTCATTTGGACACCTCTATATGTCAGTTTGACACTAATTTTATAGATGTTTCAAACTAGTCATTTGGACACCTCTATATGTCATTTTGACACTAATTTTACAGATGTTTCAAACTAGTCATTTGGACACCTCTATATGTCAGTTTGACACTAATTTTACAGATGTTTCAAACTAGTCATTTGGACACCTCTATATGTCAGTTTGACACTAATTTTACAGATGTTTCAAACTAGTCATTTGGACACCTCTATATGTCATTTTGACATTAATTTTATAGATGTTTCAAACTAGTCATTCGGACACCTCTATATGTCAGTTTGACATTAATTTTATAGATGTTTCAAACTAGTCATTCGGACACCTCTATATGTCAGTTTGACACTAATTTTATACATGTTTCAAACTAGTCATTTGGACACCTCTATATGTCATTTTGACACTAATTTTATACATGTTTCAAACTAGTCATTCGGACACCTCTATATGTCATTTTGACACTAATTTTATACATGTTTCAAACTAGTCATTTGGACACCTCTATATGTCATTTTGACACTAATTTTATAGATGTTTCAAACTAGTCATTTGGACACCTCTATATGTCAGTTTGACACTAATTTTATAGATGTTTCAAACTAGTCATTTGGACACCTCTATATGTCAGTTTGACACTAATTTTATACATGTTTCAAACTAGTCATTTGGACACCTCTATATGTCAGTTTGACACTAATTTTATACATGTTTTCAAACTAGTCATTTGGACACCTCTATATGTCAGTTTGACACTAATTTTATAGATGTTTCAAACTAGTCATTTGGACACCTCTATATGTCAGTTTGACACTAATTTTATAGATGTTTCAAACTAGTCATTTGGACACCTCTATATGTCAGTTTGACACTAATTTTATAGATGTTTCAAACTTGTCATTTGGACACCTCTATATGTCAGTTTGACACTAATTTTATACATGTTTCAAACTAGTCATTTGGACACCTCTATATGTCAGTTTGACACTAATTTTATACATGTTTCAAACTAGTCATTTGGACACCTCTATATGTCAGTTTGACACTAATTTTATACATGTTTCAAACTAGTCATTTGGACACCTCTATATGTCAGTTTGACACTAATAATTTTATACATGTTTCAAACTAGTCATTTGGACACCTCTATATGTCAGTTTGACACTAATTTTATAGATGTTTCAAACTAGTCATTTGGACACCTCTATATGTCAGTTTGACACTAATTTTTATAGATGTTTCAAACTAGTCATTTGGACACCTCTATATGTCAGTTTGACACTAATTTTATAGATGTTTCAAACTAGTCATTTGGACACCTCTATATGTCAGTTTGACACTAATTTTATAGATGTTTCAAACTAGTCATTTGGACACCTCTAGCTTACACTGATATTACAGTTGTTTCAATTGAATATTTATTGACTGGAGATATGACAAGAGTATTTCAAAATCAAAAACCATTCATATTCCAAAAATGTTTGAAACTAACTGTAGTTACACAAAAATGTTTTAGAAAGATACAAAATTTAACTTATGTAATATCTTATGTCGCATCAATAGTTTTCATATTATGTTGTGATGTTATTAGATGAAGTACTGCAAATTTAGAAACAATCATTGGTACAGATCAAACATACCTCCCAGCTTGAGCCTCCTTCTTACTCTCCTCCTCTCGTCTCTTAAGCATTTCATGGAAGACAATATCAAAGTCAAAGTTCCGAGATATTTTTCCTTGCTGTAGATCATCTTTATACTTGTTACGGAACTCCATCTGTATATCATTCAAAAATTTATCCACATATGATAGCTGGAGTATCTTTTGATACGCAACCTGAAATATTTAGAATGAAAAACATAAATTATGGGATTGCTGTCTCTTAGCAACAAAATGTAACTAAGGCAAGCTTTTAGAAGTTTGACATTACCGTTTTACTAGTACACTGTAGTTGTAGTTTTATGAAAAGATTATTTAAAAGTAAGACCAAAATTGACATGCATTGTTCTCCTTCAAACTACAAGTACCACAAATCATTTTCATTTCAATTTGCAATACATTAATTTCCACAGATTTCAGTGTGTATGGTACTTGGCCACCAGTGTTCCACTGTAACACCTCACTTATCAGACCACTTTAAGTCAGTTTGGTGGTCTTAATAGCGAGGTTCCACTGTAACACCTCACTTATCAGACCACTTTAAGTCAGTTTGGTGGTCTTAATAGCGAGGTTCCACTGTAACACCTCACTTATCAGACCACTTTAAGTCAGTTAGTTTAGTGGTCTTAATAGCAAGGTTCCACTGTAACACCTCACTTATCAGACCCATATAAGTCAGTTAGTTTGGTGGTCTTAATAGCGAGGTTCAACTGAATATAAAAATGTTCTAAATTTCGTTGACAACATCTTGTGATGTACGCAACCTATTTTCCTGTAGCAAACAGCTTTTAAATGATTGTAAGGTTCACCAAAAAGATCTGTTTTTATACAGCGTTCAAAATTATCGATATTGATATTAGTATACTAATGTTTTAGTATAATAATATTTTCAATATTATATATATATATATCTCAATATTAGTCTGTCAGCCCAAGAATGGTAACTTTTGCAATGGATTAGTCAAGATTTTGCAAGGTTGTGCTTCAGCTAGCACAGTTGACTTGTAGAAAATCTGAATATAACATGAGCAAGGACTATTTTGAAAGTGTTTAGTGTATGTACACTGAATACCAGAATAACATAATCAACCCTTTTTTCTCTCAACTCAAACTCAGATATATAGTGTAATTTAAATGCCAATTTGATAACTCGGGTACCAATTCAGTAAGCATATGCCAATTTGGTGATTCGTTGTACTAATTTGGGGCTAGAGAATTGGTTGTAGGACTAGTAAAATTTGTTTCCAACTAGTCAAACTGACTAGTAAGACAGAAATGCTAAATTCAACACCTGTTAGATCAGTTATTAACATACCACGAAAACCAATTCAAACTCATTGTCCAGCTTGTACTTCAAAGTAAGAGCTTCATGGTTGAAGGAATTACTGCCTGTCCTCTCCTGAAATATAAAAAAACATTGGAGTTATCACCTTACGGCCAATCTTACATGTACCGGTATCTATATTTAGAAGTCTGTCTGAAGTAATGTCTGGCACCAAAGTTAAGATTTTCCCAAATAAAACTATGAAGGCTTGACAAGTAGGGTTGTGTATTGATTTAAAATTTTCAATACAAAATATATTGAATATGTTTTTTCAATGTATTGAATATGTTTTTTCAATACACAATATGTACTGATGTATTGGCAACACTCAAAAGACAACAATTTAAGTTTAATTTAAATTAAATTACTGTATTTGACCCATTAAGTGCACCGTGTCCCTATAAGTGCCCCCCCCCCCCCCTTTTTTTTTTTTTTTTTTTTTACATACAATCAAGAATCTTTTCTAGCTGGATTGACAATGAGATGTGGACCTGAAAAACTGTAGCAGTTTATCTGTAGCCACCAGCAACAGAATTATGTTGATAGGTGTCCTTGGTAATAACTACAACAACTTTACCACTGTGCCTTATAAAAAATTAATTGTTTTGTGTCAATTTGACTATTAATTGGTTCCATTAAGCACCCACTCCTTTTTACTGATTTTTTTAGTGCCGTGGTCACTTATGTGTCAAATACAGTAAGTTTATATTACATCTTCTATGTTAAAATTCTACACAGTTGTGTTTTCAGTAATTATTACCAAACATAAAGTACTGTACAAAATGTTTTATTGCACAATTAATCATCATCACACAAATGATAAGTGACCTATTGCTGACTACTAAAACTAGCTACCAAGTATACTTTTTTAAAACTCCCAAGTTAACAACCAAGATAATATCAAAGATAAAAAATAAATGCAACATTCATTCACTGAATTTGTCATGTATGATTTTAAATACATGATTTTAATCTGATCGTGCTGTTTACTGACCTCAGTGAACTGCCACAGTTTAGTTTCATCAACACTCCTATGGCATGAAACATTGATTTTAGACATTTCAGGTGTGTTGCCATGTTGTTGGTGCCTCTTGATGTGGCAACAACACAATTACATACCGTACATATCACCATTTACTTCCTTAAAGTAATTCAACATGGTCTTTGTCCTCAGAGGTGACATGGCAACAGGAATACACATGGGTTCTGTTTCATACAGGTGCTTAACAAATTCAACTCGATTTAGAAACATTTTGAAAACTTATAATAAGATTGTTTTGTGTACCGATGTGTTCAATTTCGTGTATTGTTATATTGAAAGGACTAGAGATCCCGGTATGAACCAATATATGTATATTGATATATTGATTCACCTCTATTGACAAGGAATTCTTGTGGGGCAACATGACAGAATCCCAAAGGGGATTATAGTCGAAGTCAGATTGAGCATGTCCATTCGTTTTAGTTGATTAAATAAAGTGGTTGAAATTTACCTCTTAATTTTCACTCAGCAGGATTCTAGGTATTCTGAGTAATTTATCCATGCTAATGACAAATGAAATAAATCCTTGTTTGTTTGAAATATTCATGGTGATTTATACCCTATGGAGATTTTCCATGCACAGCACCATGTAATTGTTTTTTTTTACTAGCAAAAAACAGAAGTGAAAGAACTGGTGCACTAATTGTAACATTCTGAAAGGTTAAAATCAAATTATATGTATAGAAAAAAGAACAAAACTTTCAATATATGATAAAAACTAATTAAGCCTCATGTGACCTAATTTATTTCAATTTTAAAGCTAACACAGAGATTTTTCAAAAACAAAAACAATTTGATAAATTGAAGTGATCAAACAAATTAGACTATCTTATGAAAAGATATACATTTGTAGGATATACACAGTAATCAGTATACCCGTATATTTAATGAGGATAAGTACAATTCAAAGAAGTGAAACTTCTGCCCCATGGACTTTAAATTTTTTACTCATTTTGCTATAAAAAAAATATAAAAATTCATTATATGATTTAACAAACTGAATAGACCTGACAAACACATTCTTCTTAATAACTCAGGTGTCATTAGTTTTTTATCTATGCACTGGCTCTCGAGAAGATTTTTAAAGAGGGGTACTGTCTGGGACATATTTTACCATGCCATGGATCCATACATGAAGGGCCGAAATAAATACCCTTGGTAGAGGACCTGTAATATTTTATGGACACGTACACCAAGTTTCATCAAATCAGAGTGATTTTTGAGAAGTTGAAAATGTCACTGAAAAGTGTACAGGTTCGAAATGTATCTTCCTCATTTTTGGTACCAATGTCTGTGAAAAATAGTTTATCTATATGTATTTCATTTGTATCCCAAATGTTGGATGCTTAAATATTATTTAGCCCGATTTTTTTTTCCAAAAAGGATAAGCAATGCATGTTTCTAACGGATGCATGAAAATCACTGTATCTGACGTCCCATCAAACTAACCAAAATAAATTTCCATGCTCCACATACGTTTTTAAGTAAGAGAACATAACAATAATGCTTTTTATAAATATATTTGGTCTATATCTTTATAGAAATATTGTATATTTAATTTGAACAAAATCAAATTTCTTGATATCATGGAATGAATATATTGATATCTGTATTAAAGTTTTATTATCCAAAAATCCATATTCATTTTGATCTTGTGTTAAGGGGAAGCAGGACACCTGGTCATGTGACCAGAATGTCAATATAGTAATGTAAACTGGGAATGATGTTGGCAATCTAAACGAAAATGAAAAACGAAACAAATTTGTCCACAAAAGACATAAATTGAATGGTAAATTCACATCAAGAATTAAATTAAGTTGTTCTTTGTGACAAATTTTTTTTAACAGTCATGTGTTTTTGTGTCAGCTATAAAACAAAGCTTCACATTGGCTGGCATCTTTTGTCCCTCTGTCTGCTTCTCTGGGTAGTCACATTTTGACATAAATTATCATCAGTTTCTTATTGTATATGATACTTTTGTGAAACGTACAGGAAAGGTTCATTGAGATGAGGTGCACTGCAAGGTCAAGGTCGTGTTCAAGGTCACACTCAAGGTCAAATAGTAGTACAGTCTTCTCTTGTTAAAAAATATTCAATTTCGGCATACTTCAAGGTGTTATTTCTTCGCTATATACCCACAACTTGTTTTATTGACTCTAAATAATTGTTAAACATTCTGAATTGATCATTTACAGAGAAAATTAAAAAAATTGATGACTTAATTTTTTACAGTGACCGAATTTAAGATTTAAATGTTATAAAAATTTGGTATTTTTGGGGTCAGTTTTCAATCTTTCTTCCTCTTTATCCACCAGCTCTAATAAAAGCATAAAAATATATCGATACCATGGCGTTTGATCAAATTTTACCAAGCTAGCTAGAAAAATATGAGTTTTGTAAATAAATGACTTTTTTATTAATGAATAGGACAGTTGATGAAAAGTAAACTTCCTTGGCAAGTGGAGGCTCATGAGTTCAACTTCTGATGCGGCCACAACAATCTTATCAAATTGCATTCCATAAGGTCAAGGATACTCAAGACAGTCTGACTAGTGGACCTTCAAACTAATTGGCCTTCAGGTTAGAGGACTTTCCTACTAGTCGACCTTTAAACTAGTGGACCGTAACCATGCAAAAGTCTCGTAGGAATAATTTGAGTGTGAATATCTATAACAAAACGGATTGATTTTTATTTGTCATGGGCATGGATAAATTACTCTGTATACATAGAATACCGCTTCATTAAATTTGAGAGTTAGGAATCAACCATTTCATTTTAATCAGCCAAAACCAGTGGACAGTGCTAATGTGACTGACTATAGACGTAATGACTAATGTCACGTATTGTGGAACTGGAAAGTTCTCGCTACTGCCTCAGTGGAACTTGAAAGTCCTGGTTACTGACTTACATTTTATTTTTTTTTCTGTATGGTAAACATAATGTCCAGTTTTTTTATACATACATATTTAAATACATAATCCTACAAGAGTAAAACAGGTAATTCGTTTAATTAATTTGACATTTTGGATACAAAATTTACCATCTGTTTTAGTGTTTTTCACGTGTGTTTCATGCGGTTTGTGTAAACAAGAAATAATTTATCAATAAAATCACCTGTAAGATTACACTCTTGATCAAAGAGTTGATAGAAGGAGTAAAAAGTTGGGATGTTCCTTGGAAGTACCATAACACGATCCCTCCTTTGCTAAAGATGGTGAAAAAGTCTAACATTTTGCTTGTTGATGTTCGTGCGTGTCTCTACCGGAAGTAGCTTGAGTCTTACGTATAATCTTTTTTCGTCGGATTAAAGTTCACAATTTGATTGGCTTACACTTCAAGACCTTATTACCTACGACGTTTACACGTTAAATTAATTGTGCTTCCACGCAAAATATATTCTCTAATATCAATGCCGTATTTTTTAATCTGTTATAGTTAAAAACGATGTTTTCTATCAGATTCGAAGAGGCATGTATATATAAATGACAACTTATTATTCTTTGCACAAAATATCTTACATTCACATTTTGAAAAGGGTACGCCGTATATATTCCTCCGCCCTAAGTTCCAGCAAGATCGGCCATATTTGTCACATGTTCAATTTTCTATCTCATGTGACCTGTTGTTTGGCCCCGTGATCAAGCTTGCATTATTTTCAGGCAAATTCAAACATACAGCAAAACTACACATGGATATGCTAGATCAAGCACTAGATGCTAGGTTTGTACCAAATCACGGTAAAATGGAATAAAATGAAGCAGTTTGAAACCTAATTGCGAACTGTCATTTCGAGAAGTTGTCCTTGCTTTGGTGAATTCTTTCGTTGTTTAGTGCTTGAGAAAAGTCCGGTTAGAATTTTGTACGGGAAATTTAAACACGCTTATAATATAGATATATGTTGACAGGGATTTGACAATTATTTTTGCTCATTTGGTGAAAACCACCTTGGTGATATAAGGTGAAACGGGCACGTTGGACATATTGTAAATGCTTTAGAATTCACAAACGCAACTTGACATGATTGTGACAGTTCAATAACTGTTTATTGTCTGTTGAATCATTAAGGACATTGTGTCTTGTAATAAGTTGAGTGTCTAAGTATCTCATACTGTTTGTATAACTTTTCTAATGGGTTATTCTGGGAGTGAAAATTTTTATTTTATTTTTAAAAATTCTTTTACTACTTAAATTAGGACTGGCGGCTGTTGATATTAAAATGGTCTTTAACAGTTTGTCTTATAAAACTCAGGACTAATCAACTTCAAAGTTGTTACACAAAGATACCACAAACATGTAAATTAACTTAATTTTTCTATAGCTATCTACGGTAATTGAATTTTTTTTCCAACTCGCTGTCACAGATTAATACTTTCATGACATTTCATCCAAATTTCCATTTGTTTAGGTCACAGCAAATGACGCGCAAATGAATGGCTTGTTCTTCAGATGCCTGCACCTAAAGTACACTGAAAAAACAAAATATATTTCTGATGTCTGTCGTATGTCTGGAAATTTTCTTAAGAAAAAAATCAAAGTGAGCCTTTGGCTTATTTTTGTAGCGGTGCAGGGGGGTATGGTCCCAGATAGCTCAGTTGGTAAGAGCATCCTGCTAGTGTTAGGGAGGTGCTGGGTTCGATTCCCGGTCTGACAGCACATTTTTTCCTTGCCTGTTACATTTGGCACCCAACTATAATAACTCCAGTGGTGTGTTAAGAGTCTCGTTGATTTCTGGAGTCGGAAATCTTGTTAAGGGGGGTACTTTTTAAATGTAAATGCAAGAAACATTTTGTTTAGAGAGAACAGTGATGCACATGGGAGGCATGCCAAGTGTATGTAATCCCTTGCTATACAAATTTGATTTTTTTATTGTAAAAGCAGATGTCAAGAAATATTGGTCACATGCTTGACTTTATATGATGTGGATTAAAAAAATATACATTAAAACAATAAAAAGTTGTTTGCTTGCCTATGAAAAAAAAGTTTGGAAAAACCTAAATCTAGTCAAAATGCTCACTTACTTCAATTTTTTTCGTCAAAAATCTGAATAACAATTAAATAATATGGCAGAACCAGCCTGGCTCGGTCAGTAGCGCACTCGACTCTTGATTATGGGTTCAAGTTGAGTCAACGGCAGGTTGCTTTTATGTCTTTTGGATGAGACTGTAAAAACCATGGTCCCATGTCAAACGTGTCACAGTAGGTGTTGGCATGTTTTAAGAACCCTCGCTGCACGATGGCTGTAAGTGCCAAGCATAGTCCAAAACTTGAAGCCCTTCACTGGCATTTGGTGACGTCTCCATATGAGTGAAATATACTTGTGAGGGACATTGAACAACAATAAACAAAACAAACAAACAATATGGCATGGCTTAGCCCTTAGGAGAAAATATTTGTTTTCATCTGATTTCTGTTTTAAATTTCTTCCTAAGAAGCAACAATATGTCATATTGCACTGTTGTTTGATATGGATTTTTTTCCAGAGCTACTTTTCTATGAAGGATTCGTGTCATCCAAAATATTTGAAGGCGTTGTTAAAACCAAAATGAATTTTAAATTTGTGTACATATATTGATAAATAAGGTGCATGTAATAAATACAAAACCACACAAATGTTTTTATCTGTATCATCAGATTGCACTTGATCATTGTAGTGGATGGATAGAAATGTGTAGTGTTGTTTATCATGTTTTATATACAGTCATACTTTATTTGCATGATGTCTCTAAACCAGACTTCAGACATTTTGAAATAACAAAAATTACTGGTCAACTGGACCAGTGAATAAAGGAATTTCTCTGGTCAAAGCAAATTTTGTACTGATCTATACACACATCTTTATACACAATTGAAATGAAATGGAAAATTACTGGTCATTCGTACCAGTTATCGGATAGATTTCACCAGACTTTTGTCAAATTTATCGGTTTTTTCGGTAAGACCGGTGAATTTCAAAAACTCTGGAGACCCCCATTTATTCAGTCATAATTAAATGGCAGTGACTGAGTGATGTCGCTGTCCAAGTTATACCATATACACTACAGTCACACAAGATCTGCAGTGTGTCACTATCTGATTTTAAACAGTCACACTTGACCTGCAGCATGTCACTGAGTTACAGTATACCAGTACATGTACAGTCACTCATTTGCAACTACTGAGTTGTTTTGCAGTCTGAGTTTATATACTTCATTACTGTTACAGCTAGGGTTAGCTCTGAAATAATTTTTTTCACTTTCACTTATTTCAAATGATTTTAAGGGATAAATTTAGAGAATATTTTATAGTCAATTAATGTTTTTACTTTTGTAACCAATTGTGTTATAAAATCTTAACCAATGGTTACATTGGGTACTCGTAGAGTCAGCTGTGCTGTCGGTACAATCAGAGCAGTCGTACTGGCTTATAAATTAGCATTTCATGTTATAGATTCATTGAACAGTTTAATATTTTCATTTCAGTCAAGACAATACTAAAGATTCCACAGGTTCAGATGATGTACAGCTGACAGGACATACAGAAGGTAGTATTATAAACGGTATAAACATATTCCTTTTTTATGTTTCTTAAATGTACTGTATATTGAGTTAATAGTATAACAAACATTGGGGGGGGGCTCTCTCTGGTC
Organism: Atrina japonica; assembly: GCA_030159075.1. Classification (NCBI taxonomy): domain Eukaryota; kingdom Metazoa; phylum Mollusca; class Bivalvia; order Pterioida; family Pinnidae; genus Atrina; species Atrina japonica. The sequence goes on along the minus strand of BROG01000020.1, from coordinate 683,976 downwards.
GAGTGGTTAGAGCACAGCACTTTGAACCAGGAAGAAAGCCCTGATGGAATCCAGAGCTGATTTTGTGAGAAAATTTGCCAGTTCACTTGCTGAAGGCTGTGGTCTCTTCCTGGGTACATTGTAACTGGACTCTCTACCAATAAAAACTGGCCGCCATCATACATGGTTTTCCCTGGGATTTTCAAATTAGGAGTTCATGGACTCCCACAACTACAAAATTAGGAGTCTATTTGGTAATTTAGGAGTCCATTTGCAGTTCACTTCAATTCGACCAGAATTAAACTGAATTTCAAATGTGCACTTTTGTTGATAATTATAGACATCCTTATAGGGAAAATATCGAGTACATGTGGAGCATTTATTTTCTGATCATAGCTTAATCATGTCGGGAGAGTGAGTAGTTTTTCCCGCACTCATGTGAAACAAAACATCAGCGCCATTTTTATACGTTACTGTATCACCATCGTAATTTCCTGGTTTGTTCTTGAACCCTCAGGGTTCCCTTAATTCAATATGTAATTATTGTATTGTGAACGCAGCACATAATAAGCTTGACAGCATATAGCAGACCTTAAGCGTTTGGCAGACTCTGACACTGAAGCCTCGTTTTAACTAATAACACCAGGCAGTTACTTACGGCTATGTTGTTTGCTCAAGATTATCCATAACCCAAATAATTCAGTCGTTATATTCTGTTCACTTCGATCACTGCGTTAACCTAGCGTAGTATGGAGATAACCGGAAACGGAGCGGGCTTGAATTATTCGCGTTAGACTATCCACGATGTTAAATTTCAAGATATTATTTTAGCTTATACGCGGACATTTAATTGAAATAAAGTTATCACTTGAAAGATTAGCATTGCGCCCGAGTGGCCCATCATTGAATTTTAATTGCGCCATGTCTGATTTCAGTGGGCCATTGACGCAATAGCGCGGCCTAGATTGAACACTGAGCAAGGAAAATTTCTTACTCAGAAACATTATATTTTCAGCAGAATTATGAAGATAGACTTTCGTTTGGGAAAACTGCGTCTTTATTTTTAAGGGGAATAAACAGTTAAATGATTAAATTCTACCTATATGACTGGTACCATAGAATACTGTAAATCACTTAAATTTTGTGACAACTTTATATCACATACTTTTCTTTCATACATATTCATAATAATTTGCAAAAGAATATCTTTTCATGAGTTGTATATTGATATTTATATAAAAGAGGGTATCAGCAGTATGATTACATTATTAAAATGATTTACAGTAGCTGACATAGTAAGCCCTGGTTGTCATTAGGAAGCACCATTTGTCAGATCACTTTAAGCCAACACAATTTCAAATGTATTTCACAACTTCTGTATTTAGACATGAAGTTAAAGTAAAAGTCTTAATGTTGCCATAAGATTTTGTTTAAAGATATTGCTGCGAAGAACATAGAATAATATTAATTCTGTAAAAAATATCTTTAATAAGTATTTATTATTTGTAGCAGAACCAGGTGATGACTCTGCAGCCATTGCTACAGTTCAAAATGTAGGTCAACCACAGATAACACTAGATCCAAATTTACAATACCAATTTCGTACAGACACAGGTATGTAATGTGTAATTATATTTTCAAGGGGTTTTTCTTTTTAAATTTCTGTGGTTTGGCCTTGGTTAGGTTGATTGGTTGATGTTAGATATGTTGGTGTGAGGTGAGCTTTTCAGGGAGTAAAATTACCACTTGCCCAGTCACAATTGCGACGATTTTTATGTCTGGCCGATCGAAATCTGCACCGCCGATTGCCGAATGGCACGTACGACCATATCTGTAAATGCCTGTATGTCCATTTTTCTCTTCCCTTTCCCTCTAGTCCGCATCAATTTTGTAATGTAAATCTGGGTCTGTGAGATGTTTAAATGCTTTACATGTCACAACGTTATGTTCAAGTATATTATATTATACTTATACACAATTAAACCATGGTGTGTACATGTTGACACCTAATTATTTCAGCACTTGTTTCTTTTATCTTTTTTTTCGGCAGTTACTTGCAAATTATTTTTGATATAAACATTATTTAATACCATTTCGTTAATTTGATAGATATTTCCAAATGTTGAAAAAAATATTTCCAAGTGCCTATTTAACTCCATTAACATAAGTGCTGATTTACATGTTTTCAAAGTGGGGGTGGGATTTGACGTGAAACCATTCCTTGGAATCTTAAGTCTTTGTCATGTGGTGTTACATTGCTGAAATCCCCAGCAATGAAACCAGCCATAGAATACTCCAAAGTGTACCAATAAAATTAAAAAGAACCACTCCTCAACAAAATGGACGGTAAAATGTTGATGGTTGGTACATGTAAGAAACATATTCATGATTGCACGCAACACGATAAAAGCTAATTAAAAAGAGAAATTGAATTTGAATTAAATTGATAAATTTGGTTAATTTTTTTTTTTTGTATGAAAGCATCTGAAGAAATAGCTTGGCCCCTGAATTTCAACCTGGGCCCTAGATATTTTGTTTTAGGGGCCCGGCTGGCCCCTGGATTCTGCAGCCAATTTTACCCCTGCTTTTAATTTTTTTATCAACAATACTGTTTTATGAATTGTATTGTTTCTAATCAATGTAATTATACTCAACTTATTTAGTTATTACCAAAAGCATTGAAGTACAATTTTGACCCTGTGCATAACAATTTATGACAGCACTCTTTATTTTCACCAGCAAGGGATCTTTTTTTTCATTTAAACATAGATTCTACATTCTATTGGAACATTTCATTATCACCTGAATGAAGACTGTACACTTTGTGTTGCAAATCACACAAAAGATTATAGTTTTCATTTAGATCATTTTATGATGATCTGGAAAAAATATATAAAACCTCTGCTTATAAATAATTTTCAAGAACAGCCAAGTCCAATACTAGAACAGCTGTTTATGTATTTTATTTTTATAACTTAAACAAGTTAAACTGACATGCACTAATTGGGTCATTCATGACAACCTCATCTTCAATAGATACATCAGACTGGGTATGGCTAATTATCATCTAGGTCATTGAGAATTGATTCAAATGTTTTGTCTTTTAATGAATGAAATTGTCTAAACTTTATTTGAATTATACATATATATAGATTAGTTGAAAGCAGAATCAAGCAGCGTAAGGTTCTATTTACAATCCTAAATACAACAACATAGGAAAATCTAATGTACTTCAGTGTTTTCTTAAATTCTTGTCAACTCATTCCTCAAGGCAGGTTTCTTTATGTCTGTACTGGTTTTAATCATGAAAATACATTTTAAGACAGTCTGACTACCAAACACACTTTGGTATATAAGGCTGAAAGGCTGCTGCAGTTTTCAAACCCTGGTTGTTTGCAGTCAGTGTCTGGTATTTGATTATATCACACATTGAATACATCTTTCACATTTGTTAGGGTGATAATCACTTGTACATTTTATAACAAAATGTGTTATTAATAGTCAGTAAGCAGGAGCAAGTATATTTCTTTACATTTTGTGATTTCTATTTTGAATGTTTTACCTGTAGGTCAGGTCACTTACAGAGTGGTACAGGTAGCTCAGGATGGTACAGAAGCTGCAGCACAAGTTGTTGCTTCAAATGCATTCCCAGCAGGGACTCAGGTACGTTGAAATTAAACAGTATAAAAAAATAGTGATGTAGTAAATTAACATTTATCACGCTTGGATCAAAATTTTTTTTTTATGTGAAGCTGTCAACAAATCTGAAAATTTCAAATGCTCTTATGTTTGTAAACTGACAGATTATGGCTTTGTGATTTTGCACAATTCTTTTATTGGTACATAATGCAATGTATAGGTTCTACAGAATTTTAAGTTGGTTGATGGTAAACATACAATGTTATACGTACCTTCTTGAAGGAATAGAAATCTCTACAGAAAATTTTCCATGATGATCAAGGAATTGATATCTGTGATGCATAACTAACCAGTGAACCATATATTTATGCTCCTGCTCAATCTCTAATTTTATAATATGTGATCAGGGTCAGATCTATGGAGAAGCCAGCTATCATGTAGATAGACACTATCATCATAATTCATGTACAAGAGTATAACTCACTAGCTCAGTCTCGGGTTTTTGTATTACATAGAAATGATGTATTTTGTTTGTAGGCAGTAATACAGAGCCCGTTTAGCAATGGTGGTAGTCCCACACCTGATACACAGGCGGCTGAAACACGGTTTACATACTTCCCGACAGTTACGGCAAACACTGATCAGGTTACAACTCAGGGTGATGTGAATGCCACAGCCACGGCTCTAGGTCAAGTCAGTGCAGCAGGAGGTAAGGTTTTACTAATGAAGAAGAACTAGGTGTGAATTTAAACTCTGAACAGAATTATTTTGACATTATAGATACTTTGAGATGTTGATGTATGCTTCAGAAACTTTTAAGACTATAAACAGACTATTTATATAGATTATGTATGAGTACATATGTTAAGTGACTGTATTAGTGTTTATATCTTGTAAGTGTCTGTTATTATTCTGACCTGTATGTTTGAAAGTAAAATTACTCTCCCTGTAGTGGATATTTACATTTTTTATACCACCCCAAAATCAAAGATCTAGGCAGGGGAGTTGGGGGGTTGTATTGATTTTGTTCTGTCTGTTACTGTCAATATTTCCACAACTTTAATCTTACTTAGGTTCTCATCATTTTTATGAAAATGTAACTAAGGAATCCAGATTAATGTCCAAAGACATTAAAATCTACAAGAAAATTTAATGCACCAGGGGAAAAAATGGAATCAGAAAGAAATTGCACATATTCTTATTGACTCCTATCTCTTATTGGAGGTTGATCATGCTCAGGGGCATTTGTGTTTTATAAGCACATCTTGTTTATTTGTGTACTAGTGTTCTTTATGTTTAAAATTGCTTATGATCTCATTATTGATGTCAATGTAGCAGTGTGAATGATTAATCTATAATCTTACATATATGATACATGTACAAAAATAATATGATATATGGACAAGATATGGCGATACATGTACAAAGATGATATGAACCATGGTAAAAGATAAGGTGATGCATGTACAAAGATCAGGTGATACATGTACAAAATATGGTGATACATGCACAAAGATATGGTGATACATGTACAAAATATGGTGATACATGCACAAAGATATGGTGATACATGTACAAAATATGGTGATACATGTACAAAATATGGTGATGCATGCACAAAGATATGGTGATACATGTACAAAGATATGGTGATGCATGTATAAAATATGGTGATGCATGTACAAAGATATGGTGATACACGTACAAATATGATATTGTACATGCACAAAAATAATGTGAGTGTTCATGAATTTCAGGTCAGTTTTATGTAATGATGTCTCCACAGGAGGTGCTACAAGGGCAAAGAAATATTGCACCCCGCACAGGATTCACACCCAAAATGGAAGGTGGAAGGTCAACTCGAGATGATAGAAGACGAGCTACTCATAATGAAGGTAAAGAAATAAAAGAAAATATGGTCAGTGATTTCCAAATGATGTAGGCATAAACAAATATTCTACTTGAAATGCTGCCTATGCTACTTTCTTGTTTCATGATAATTACAAAATAGTTAAAACACACAACAGGCTTCAAGTATCTAGCAGTCACGCTATAAATCATGACATCTCTTACATCAAGTCAGGTTCAAGTCATTATGTAGCTTAAGCTGATTTTATGAGGAAATGTGGAAATTGAATCAAGGAGGGCTGCAGCCTTTTAACTTAGTTTTTATTGACTATAGCATAATATGGTTAAAACATAAAACACACAAGAACTAACAATAATATGAATATGTATTTAAAAGTTTCAGTCAAGAGAAATTTTGTTTCCCTCAGTATCATAGGATTAATATTTAAATCCAATCATTTCCAAGCATCCTGTTTTGTAATCAAATTATGTACAATGTGTTTTAATTGTATTTTTTTGCGTGACAATGTCAGCTACATTTGTTTTACAGTCTCGTGACTACTATTTTCCTCAAAATTTCTGTGCAAAAAAAAAACAAAGCAGCTCCAGTTTTTATCATAAACTTTAGATTTGATAAATTATAAAACTAAGCTACAGGTTATTTTTTTCATGTTAAAATCTCTTGTACTGGTACACATGTCCTAGTACCAAAATTTCCTTGTGCTGAAGTTTTTTTGACCAAAATTGATTGCCACCATATTGTTATCCTGAAAAGATCATGACAAAATTAACAGGTTGTCTATGACTTAGAATTGATGTACAGTTTTGAAATATAGAATTGGAAATTAATCTGAGACTGATGATATTTTGTTGTGTATATAAAGAAATGATATTGGTGTTAGATAAATGTGCATGGTTTTTTTGTTGATGTTCACCATTTTTAATGGGTGCAATTTACTCTAGAAATATTAAAGCCAGTAAACTGACCACAGGGCTCTACAACACTAAAAAAATTCACTCTTCATTTGGCCAGTGAACCAGAAATTTTACTAGCCAGCCAGGAACTTTTACTCGCCAATATATATATATATATATATATATATATATATGTGTGTGTGTGTGTGTGTTCATGTGTTCTTAAAAAATCCACTGGATGAAAATATATAGAAATGAAATAAAATATTAAATTTCTAAGTTTATGTAACATTTTAATGTTTCAATCCATTTAAACAAGGTTATTAACTGCATGTTGACCTTTTTGTACATTTTTTTATCAATCCAGGAGTGTTTATATGCCTATATTGTTCATATTTGTTGCTCTAATATTGAGGCAACCTTAAACTTTGTTTTTAAATTTGTAGCGCCAGTTTCTTTTCGACAGAATTTACAAAACAGAGACTGCCCACAAGAATTGTAAATTTTGTTTGTAAGTTAAAATTTAGAGTCCAACACCCGTGACCTGATCGTCAGACAAACACCTATACAGTTCTTTAATTTATAGGTGTTTGTCCGACAATCGGGTGTTTGACTCTCGATTTTAATTTACAGATAAAATTTCCAGTTCCGACTGTGGTTAATCCCTTTGGGGATTCTGCCGCTGCCGTTTTATTGTGTTGCCCCACGATAAATCGGCCTCCCCAAAAATTAGGCTGTGGTCTGCTTGTCCTCCTCGTCGAACACTAGGCCGAACTTTCTGCCCCGATTTTACCACTTAAAAATCGCTTAAATTAAAATCGAAATCGGGGCAGAAAGTTCGGCCTAGTCGAACACTAGCCATAACTCTGTTCCAGTATTCCTTTAACCAAGATCGTTTAAACTTAGTAGTGTCTAAATGCTTCTGTTGAAATCGACCGAGAAAAAATGTCACGTGTGCTGTTAGGAAAATTTCAAGTCGAAAACATGAGAGCAATAAACGTGTTTTTATACAGTAATCCATGTGCGTTAGATGCTCAAGTTAATCCAAACTGAATAACCAAATTGGTTGTTGTAAAGCGCATAACAGACCATGATTTCGATAATGTAATTTCACAGTGATAACGGACAAACTTTTGATTTTTTTTTCGGGGAAAAAACTGGTCGCAATGTGGCGACTGAATGAGGATAAACACTCGCCAAAATCTAAAAAATGGTCACATTTGCGAGTGATTTGGTCGCATTGTAGAGCGCTGGACCATTATTTATAAAATTCAAATGATATATGTATGTTTTGCAGTTGAACGAAGACGACGAGACAAAATTAATAACTGGATAGTGCAATTGTCAAAAGTAGTTCCAGACTGTTCCCAAGATCATACAAAGCAGGGACAAATAAAGGTAACGATTAATATTTTTTTTTCAGTTTTCCTGGAAATGTTTTGTGGTGTTCTTTACTCTGCTATGTGGACACCGAGTTTGTTGGAAAATGTCCTAGAATAAGACCTTTTTAAAGTACACAAAGATATTGTGATACACAATTAGTACATGTAGAATATATGTGGCTTCTGGAAAATATTGATACTCTTTCACCTGTAATTTACCTGTGTCAAAAAATATTTTACTTCTACAGTCATGTCCGAACAGAAAAACTTCAAAATCTTAAAGACAACTTTCTAATAAGACATCTTTTCAGTCAGATAATCAACAATTTATATGTGTTTGTTTTTGGTTTTTATCTTACTTGAGCAAAAATTTCTTATCAAAAGTTTTAAAATATTGACTACTTTAGAACCCCAGGGCCAATTTCAACCAAACTTGGTACAAAGTATTCTTGGGTATAGGTTTGTTTAAAGGGAGAGGTTCTTCAAAGGGATATAATAAAGAATGAAAAAGAGGAGGTTGAACAAAGTTGAATGTATACTAGATCATGAAGCTTTTGCAAAAATTTTGTGATAGATCACTACCACAATCATGTTTGTTTTTTTGTTACCTCATCCGAGCCAAAAGACTCGTGAGCTTTTCTGATCATAAATTTTTGTTGTGTCAGGATTGCTTAGGTAAGCAATGTGGTCCCTGGGCCACTTGTTTTCCCATTCTATGGGTGAGTACTTTTAGTTGTTTTTTTTTATTGTATTCTCAGTTTTATGATAAATTCTCAGCAATTTTGCAATTTCTGATTTAGTTTCGACGTATGACTTATTAAAGCTTATCTTTTTTAGCTCATGTCCCAGACATTTTTTAGGGGCATGCCGTTTCTAGTATTCATCTAGTTAGATTGAACTTATTTAGATTGAGATGTTATCATGATACATTTATTTTATTTTCCAGAGTAAAGGTGGAATTTTATCAAAAGCATGTGATTACATTCAGGAATTACGAGCTGCTAATGGAAGAATGGCAGAATCATTAAAAGAGACAGAGAGACTTTCAGTTGATCTTGAACTTTTAAGACATCAGTGTGAGGAACTAAAAAATGAGAATTCTATTTTAAGAGCCCAGCTACAGTCACATGGTCTCATCCCTGATATAACTGGAGGGAATTCATGAACTTTACTATAATATCTGGATCATGATCTTGTTTCATATATGTGTGAATGTGTCACAAAACCACCAAAGTCATCAGTCAATCCATCTTAGTGTAGAACATACACCATGTTTTAGAGGATTTTACTGTAGATAAAATATCAGCAAATTTCAGCATGCTCAGCATTATCAAATGTTCTCTAGTGTCATTAATGATGTAGTCTCACCTGTTACCAGCAATAGTCATTGCAGCAATGTAGCACCATATTTCAGCATTGTTTTTGATTGGTTTGTTTGGAGGTATGAAAGAGGGTATATAGATATGATGTCTCGCCAGTTTTATGACCGTTCTTCGGTGTTGAGTATGTAATTTATTAAAATTTGTAAATAAATTGTCACAGCTTACAAGAGCTGCTTGAAGTCATGTTCGTAATCATATGCAGATATGTTAAATCACTTTTGACCCCAAACTAATTCAAACATGGTAGTTTGATTGCTTTAAAGGGGCATTAGCTGTGGGTTTTTTTTCAAAACATTTTTTCTCCTTTTTTACTTCTTAGATTGATATATAATAATAAAAAAAAAATAGATATACACGCGCATAAAAATTTCTTAGATTCCTATGTTTTGTGAAAATTACTTGAGAAACCCAGGTTTAGCACTTTTTCAATTGCAAAACTCAACCTTACTATTTGTATATGAATACCACACTAGATCTGACCTTATTTTTGCAGAATATATAGGAATATAAGATTTTTTATGCCTTTGTATAGCTCTCATTTGTTATTGTATATCAAGTATGAATAGTGAAAGTAGAACAAATTGAAATAGTTTTGGGGGTAAACACAGCCAATGCCCCTTTAACCTTTTGTATTTGTTAAAGATACTGAATTTGACTATTTGTTTCATGGCCTTTTAATTTGAACAGCAGTTATATATTTTAAAGTTTTACAATGAAAAGCTAATATGATAAACAAAATTTTGTGATTCCCCAAAAAGGATGCTATTATTATAGAACTTCATTGAAATGAAGAATGCTGTTTGCAATGTTATGGTTACCTTATTTTATCTATTTTGATTGCCACACAATGGTTTTTTAAAGCATCAACTTAAATACAAAACTTTTCTGGAGATTCAAATTTGTGAACAGTGCTTGTGAATTTAAACGTTATTCTCTGATGAACATGAAGTCAAATCAAAAGTGATTTGCAGAAATTTTACAGTCATAATTAACAATCTGTATTTCATGATGCATCTGTGATCCTTGTCAGAATTCTGATGTCGTAATTATTACATGCTGTATTTCACAGTATATCTATGTTGTATCATCTTTATAATGTGTCTATATCATTGCTGCCAGATTACCTTGTAGTTATAGAATATCAATTGAGAAATATTTTTACTTTATTTATGGTGGTTCTGCAGAATTGTAGATATAGTATTTGTAAAGATCAATTTTATATACATAGCCATAAATCATAGTACAATCTAAATAAAACTGATTTCTTGCAATGGGGTCACAAGCAAATAACCTTGTAGTTATGTCATGTTCAGATGTGGCTTACACAATAGGAGGAGAGAATTCTTTTCATAACAGTGGAGTGGATCAAATCACCAAAGATACTCGGAATGAAATCTGTGGACAGACAATTTCTTTATTATAAAATGAATTACATTTCTTTGTTATTGGATAAACTTACAAGGTCGCATTTTCATTGGTTGAACAAGACAAACCTACAAGAGGTCATTCACATGTGAAACATAGCGTGTTTAGTTAGATCCTCTACGACATATCAGAAAATGATGGGTTTTTTATTAATTATATTGATCATAATAATTTGTGTATATTGTATACAAATTGAAATGTTAATCTCTTTTAACTTAAAACCTGAAGTTGTGGCTCAGAAACTGGCTATTTCTGATTTATAAATTAAGATTGTGGGATTTTTAAACTAATACCACTTATAATTCCAACAAATGGAGACTTCTGTAAAAATTAATCGGAAAACTACACTCTTTTAAAGCTTGTCATTAACTCATTCACCCCGAAAGACACATAGCCTAAATCATTGAATTATAGAAGAGTTCATTGTTTCTCAGGGGTTGATGAGTTAACTTTGTCTTAAAATTTGTTCAGATGAATCTTGGTAGCAGTTAACCATGCTACTTATAAAATATAATTGACAATTCTAACAACATTAAGTGAAGTTGTCTCATAAAATATGTTCATTAATGTGGTATTCTGAGAATAAGAAATGATGATTTATAAGTCATTGTTTTATTTTTGTATCCATCAAACTTTACAGAAACTTACGTAGTATACACATTTGTAAGAATGTGTCAAATAAACAAGAACTTTTAATGAAAAAAAGAATTACATACTTTTGTTGATTTGACAAAAAATGATAATTGTCCAGTGCATGAGTACATATGTAAACCTTCCCTTTTGATTTCAAATTTTAAAGCAGTAATAATATTGTTCAGTTTTTATATTGCAAAATGGAAATATGTTGAGTACCTCTGCCATCCACCCTGTAGTGATTAGATACCTATGCTGTGTATCAAATTATCCAGTAGTATAGCAGCTTTATGTATTTGTATATGTTTAAATCATCATCATATCAGACATTATTTTTGTTCATGGTTTAGTATTAATTTTTGTCCTGTAACTCTTGTTGATTTTGATGTAGACTATTTTATCATACAATGAATTCCCATATACAAGTGCTTCAAATTGTCCTATCTTTTTTTTTTTTTTTCATGCTTTCTCTTTTTATGTATCTTTTTGTTCACCTGAAGTACACATTGTGTTATTTTTGGTGAGGGCATCTGTGTGTGTGTGATAAACAATTCCAGATACAAATTATACAAGTTCTGGGCCCGAAATCACCAGATTTACTCAATACTCAATCTCAATTTTTGTTTCATTATTTTGACTATAAAATTGTTTATAAAACTTTTGGATGTTAGTGATTAGGAAACATATGATTTTAATCATTTACATGTAAATTTTTGCGTCACATTTATGATTTTCCTTTTAAAAAACAAATAAATACGTTGAGTACGGTACTCAAAGTTTGAGTACGTACTCAAACATTTTTTTAATATTTCTGAAATTTTCTTCAAATGGGCAATATTTTTTATCATTACTTACAATTGTATGCCATCAATATACAAATATGTCCGATTACAGAAAAAAAAATTGCATGTTTTTACCTTAAAATCGCTAAAAGTTAGTTGAGCTTGAGTACTGAGTAAATTTGGTGACTTCGGGCCCTGAATTTATGATGAACCTGTTAAAATTTTTATTTGTGGATGAGAAATATTGGAATGGAGATAAGTGATGAGGGAAATAATGAATATTGTTATAGAATACAGATAAAATAATGTTATTGTGTGAAGTCTCATGGGAGAAACTCCATTTGTGTACATCATTTAATATGTGCTCCAAAATCCTTGAAAGTTTTAAGTAAATACAAACTATTTACAAAAAGTTCTAAAAGTATACTGGAGACATATTTATAAAGAATAAACAAGGCAGCATGATGTATCAAACAAAACAAGTAGACTTATCTTTTATATCAAACAACATTTTCAGGTTTAAAGAGCATAACAATTTAGAAAATAAGTCTTAATTTTAAATTGTTGTAAATGACTTTTAGAAAGTAAGAATGTTAGCTGTTTTAATGTATTTTTCTGATCGATGTGTTCCATGTTTATTTGTACGTGCAGCATTGTAATGTTCTGGATTATTTATCAACTTATTATTTTTTTTTAATGTTTATCAGTTAGTTCTTGTTGACCAAGAATATAAAAGGGTTTTATTACAGTGCAAATAGTGTATAAATTCTATAATAATTCTGGTTGGATGAATTAATCTCAAGGATGATTTTTGTGTAAGTCATTGTATTAGAATTTTGTTAAGTTGTTCACAATATAAAGCACTAAAGTGAATGCTTTTACCTCTATGAAGGAAATTACAACAATCTAAAGTTATCGTCATCAGATTTACTGTTGGAGGTAAAAAAGTATTTGTTATATATGCACACTCGCTCACATACACACAATTTAATGAATAAATAAACCATACTACCATGCGTAAATACCCAAAGATGATTCCTAATACGACTGTGAGGATAAAAGCAATAGTTATATTGATCCAGAGTCATTGCAGTTGGCTTCTTGGAATTGAACATTGGCGTTGTATTTGTGGTTCAATCTATTTTTATTTTATCATGTTATAATACATTTTAATAACTCAATTTCATGCCATACATTCACACCAATTCTGTTCAACACTTTTAAATATAGTCAAAGTTGAATACCTCTGATTCACTGAAAAATATTTGTCTCTTTGCAGTTTCATAAGAACTTGCTTGTATTTGGTCAATTGGAAATCCAGACTGCTTGGAGAACCTAGTTATTGTCAGGCAAATTATTTTGCAGTCCGTGTATTTATATCTCTATTATATACATGTATATATATAAGTAGTGATTATTATTAAGTATTGAAATTAGATCTGATTTTTTTTATATCAAGGCTGTTATATAAAACTTGTTCAATTTTTTATTCTAAAGTGAATTCCATCTTAGCCAATCAAAAACACAGTTACAGTTAATCATCAGTTGTGATTTAAGCCTGACGGGTTATATAATGTTGGTTCTACGATCTTTAAATTAACCCTATGATCATTCTTTTCCAATTCATCAGGTCACACATATTTAGTGGCCACGCGATTAGAGTATTATGCTTCAAACCACAAAGTCTTGCACTAGCCGTGCTGAAAAATTATCAAGCATGGCAGTTAAAAAAACAATCAAAACAAGCACAAAGTCCCAGGGCTCCATTGCCAGTTTTTATGAATGAAAAACTTATATATGCACTTGGAACTGTACTCTTCTTTCCTTTCCTGTTTGATCTTTCTATTCTGTATTTCGTCTTCAAACTCTGTACGATTAGACATGGATTTTGGTTTTATGTATATGACCATACTAAGGTATAAAACTATTATCATAAAATGACTATAGTGTGTAATACATGTGTATGAATTGATATTTCATTCCTGTGTATTTTTATATAAGTTCATTTGTGGTTTCTTTACATAATTATGTAGTGTCAAGGCACTGAATTATAGATATCAAAATTACAAGTTTACACTTGTGATAGATTTTATGTTGGTCCCATGTGGACTGCAACACTAAATAAATAATTTTATAGACAAATGTCAAGTGTTTGTTTTATTTCACAGTCGACAGAAATTTATCATAGAACCTACTGGGCAACACTGTCCAGTTGTTCAAAATATGTAAATCACCTTGAGAAGAAGAATTGGTGGTTTATCATGTCACAAATAATTATAAGATAACTTGTACATGGTATTTAAATAGGATATTTTATTTCTGCCCTGTTGTAACTCCAAATTGGCATATTGCCACCATTTCTCGGAGAACAAAATTTCTCCTCTTTAATTCACCTGCTGTAATTCAAAACCTGCATATCACCAACCACCTCCGATTTTCCATGATGAAAGGTCATTTATGCATGATAAATCCTTTACTGCGTTGCCAGTCTAGGTGAAGTGTCAGATGCCACTTCACACTGTTCATTACTACTGTCTAGTAGGTAATTAATGTTATATAATCATTGTCCCCAAGCCCAGGTAAGTAAATTTATTTAAAATGTGTGTTTGTTATAGTGAATTGTAAATGGTATTATCTACAGCAAGGATCATACACTAGAAAATGAATAACCTCGAAATATCACCAAAACTTTACGAAAGCAAAAGGTTGTGGATAACAGGAGAACTGTATTTATGATTTATAAAAAGGTACAAACAATGTGAAAGCATTTTGAATTAATCTTCTTTAACTGATTGGAAAAGACAACATATCTTTAAAATGTATAATTTTAAAATTGAATCTTTTGGTTATCATTAGCTATTAAAGACAGAAAATGATCACAGATTACAAAACCTTGACATTATTCATCAGATGGTCTGTAGTCATCAATTAGCCTGTAATCATCAGTTGAAATGTAGTCATCATTTGGTGTATAGTCATCAGTTTGTCTGTAGTCATCAGTAGGCATGTAGTCATCAGGTGGTCTGCAGTCATCAGTTGGCATAAAGTCATCATTTGGTCTGTAGTCATCATTTGAACTGTAGTCATCAGTTGGTCTGTAGTTATCATTTGGTCTGTAGTCATCAGTTAGCCTGTAGTCACCAATTAGTCTAATCATCAGTTGGCATGTCATCATTTGATCAATAGTCATCAGTTGCTCTGAAGTCATCAGTTGGCATGTACTCATCAGTTGGTCTGCAGTCATCAGTTAGCCTGTAGTCATCAATTAGTCTAATCATCAGTTGCTCTGAAGTCATCAGTTGACATGTCATCATTTGGTCTGTAGTCATCAGTTGGTCTGTAGTCATCAGTTGCTCTGAAGTCATCAGTTGGCATGTAGTCATCATTTGGTCTATAGTCATCAGTTGGCATGTAGTCATCATTTGGTCTGTAGTCATCATTTGGTCTATAGTAATCAGTTGGTCTGTTGTCATCATTTGGTCTATAGTCATCAGCTGGTCTGTAGTCATCAGTTGCTCTGAAGTCATCAGTTGACACATAGTCATTGTTTGGTCTATAGTCATCAGTTAGCCTGTAGTAATCAGTTAGCCTGTAGTAATCAATAAGTCTAATCATCAATTGCTCTGAAGTCATCAGTTGGCATGTAGTCATCATTTGGTCTGTAGTCATCAGTTGCTCTGAAGTCATCAGTTGGCATGTAGTCATCATTTGGTCTATAGTAATCAGTTAGCATGTAGTAATTAATCAGTCTGAAATCATCAACTTCTCTGAAGTCATCAGTTGGCATGTAGTCATCATTTGGTCTGTAGTCATCAGTTGGTCTGTAGTCATCATTTGGTCTGTAGTCATCAGTTGCTCTGAAGTCATCAGTTGGCATGTAGTCATCAGTTAGTCTGTAGTCATCTGTTGGTTTGTAGTCATCAGTTGGCCAGTAGTCATTAGTTGGTCGGTAGTCATCAATTGGTCTGTAGTCACCAGTTTGCATGTAGTCATCAGTTGGTCTGTACTCATCATTAAGCATGTAGTCATCTATTGGCCCATAGTCATAAGTTTGCCAGTAGTCATCAGTTGGCCTGTAGTCATCAGGTGGTCAGTAGTCATTAGCTGACATGTAGTCATCAGTTGACCTGTATTCATCAGTTGGCATGTAGTCATCATTTGGTCTATAGTCATCAGTTAGCCTGTAGTAATCAATTAGTCTGTAATCATCAGTTGCTCTGAAGTCATCAGTTGGCATGTAGTCATCATTTGGCATGTATTCATCAGTCAGACTGTAGTCATCTGTTGGTTTGTAGTCATCAGTTGGCCAGTAGTCATCAGTTGGTCAGTAGTCATCAATTGGTCTGTAGTCACCAGTTGGCATGTAGTCATCAGTTGCCATGTAGTCATCTTTTGGCCCATAGTCATCAGTTGGTCAGCAGTCATTAGCTGACATGTGTAGTCATCAGTTGGCCTGTGTTCATCAATGGGTCTGTAATTATGGGTTGGCCTGTGTCATCTATTGGTCAGTAGCCATTAGTTGGCCTGTATTCATCAATAGGTCTGTAATTATGGGTTGGTCTGTATCATCTATTGGTCAGTAGCCATTAGTTGGCCTGCATTCATAAATAAGTCTGTAGTCATCAGATGGCCTGTATCACCTATTGGCCTTTAGCTATCACTTGGCCTGCATTCATCATTTGGCTTATAGTCATCAGTTGGCCTGTATCATCCATTGGCCTGTATTCATCATTTGTTCTGTATTCATCATTGGCCTGTAGTCATCAGTTGACCTGTATTTATCGACCAGTAGCCATCAATTGACCTGTTTTCATCAATTGGCATGTAGCCATCAGTTGGCATGTACCGGTAGTCATGTTGGTTTTGTAAGTTTATGAAATAGTTTGTTGCTAAAACACGGACTAGTAGTAGTATCAAAGAGTGGTTTTCACTCTATAGCAAATCAAAAAGTGAAAACGTGATAATCAGTGTTCATAAAAAATTAATTAAGACTAATAATCATTTTACTATATTTTAAATATTTTTTCCTTCATTTTTACCTCTCAAATAAAAGAGTGACAAAAGTATTCACATTCATGCAAAATCCCCATCTTTAATCTTGGAAATATGTTTTCAACATAATTCTGTATAGCAAGTAATTCTAGAATGGTCTACAAGAACTTAGGCATAAATACCTACATGTATGAGGTCTTTGATTGTGATGTCATCTATTTTGGCGACTGCATTATGAATATTAATTGCAGCTAATGTTTACTTCTTTCTGTACCCCATTTTGTTAGGGTAAATTTATTGTCTAAAAACTGGTTCTGGTTTATAGATAGGTTGGTAAACTTTTCATTTACTGCACCGATTTGGTTTGAAACTACATGTAATCTGGGTTTTTCATTTATCACTAAGCGTTTCAAACAAGTAGGAAAACTGACCAAACTACCTATGAAGGTAGTTTCAGTGGTTTGCATGCACTCCTAACCATGTAAAGATGGCGGTTAAGACACAGCAGTAATGAGACAGGTGAATAACTTGCTGTTACACTTTTGTTTTATTAATAAAGTGTTGAAACTATGGTTTATATTATTAGATGTTTCAGATAGTATAAAAACCGACAAAATATACACTAAATTTGGTTTAAGCAGGAATACAACAGCAATTTCTAATATGTCGGTTTACTGTATAATTTCAAACTTAACAAAACTAGTTTCAAACTACCATTATGTTAAAACTAGTATCCAAAACTTAAACCAGTTGTCTGTCAATAAATTTGCCTTCGTTTTAAAGTATTTATTTGTTTAGAGATATGAAACCAGTTTTAGTTTCATAATCAGTTTGCAAACTAGTTGTAAACCATGAACTGAAACTAGTTTATTTGCTACAAATTCAGTTTTATTTTTATTTATGAACCAAGTTTTCCGATTAGTTCTGTTGTGTCCAGTTAGTTTCTCAAGTTCTTTAATATTTGGTTCTTTTACTTCTAATCTCTTTGTTAGTTTTATTTCATAAACTAAGTGTTCATCAGTTTTCATTATAAAATTAGTCAGCATCTCCAATCTGCATCGTAAAATTTCTTTCAAAAGTTTAATTAACAGAAAATTATAAATCCATTTGGTTTGTTTATACAAATCACAAGGAAGAATCTTTTATTTAAACTATGGTGACCTACACTTTTTTTTAATTCTCAAACTTCAATTTTGGGGAGGGGGGGGTATTCATACTGAGGTATAAATTTTATGTCACAAACCAATGATATCCATATTAACTTGTGATCAGAGAAAAAGACATCATTAGTGCCACGTTCCACACAAATATCAAATCAATATGTAGAGGCATTGCAAATAAAAGGTGCAGAAAGGGATATTTTTAAAAAATTTACTAAGTCAAGGGGCCATAACTCTACACAAAATCATATGACTGGAACCAAATTTGAACTTGATCTGTAAATCATTTAGATACAACCAAATATCAACTCACTATGTTGAAGCATTACAAAGAAAAACTGTGAAAACTGTTATTTTTCAAATATTTACGTATTTCCAAGGACCATAACTCAGCATAACTCAGAATTTAAATCAAAATTGAAAGGGAGCTTGCATTGATAGTAAGAAACAAACTACCAAAAATTCATTGAAATCTGTTGAGGCGTTTTTGAGTTATCGAGCGAAGTGCTGAGGACGTATGGAAGCACGGACAACAGTATACCATAATATGTCCCGTCAAAATTGACGTTGATGGAAGGACGTTGAAGGGTAACACTTAATGCCCCCTTCAACTATCAGCCCGGGGCATAAAAAATTGTCAGCAGCAATACATATGATACAGGAAGAAACTCGGTGCTATATGAGATGTTGTTTTTATTGAACAATCAATCATTTATATATTTTTGACAATTCTACTCACAGACATTCAGAATGCATTCTCACAAATGTTAACCATTATACCACTTAAAACAGTCATAATCTTATCGTACAAAATATTAACCAAAGTTTTAGTTCCTCCTAAAGTCACCTTCAACACATATATTACTCAGCTTGCTGTGTTCAAACTATCAAAAGTGTGATTATGAAGAGTTCATGCCTGAAGCATTACATAATTCAAATACAACAACTACAAAAAAAAGTCTTCGCTTGGTGGTACACAAATCTAACAACAGAGACTTGGCAAGTCTTATTGTATTTCATCATGAAACTTAAGTTATACAAAGAAAATATATGTTAACAAAAATCTTCATTTGTTTATGTATTCACTGTACAGGTTAAATTATATGTGGACAGTTGAGTCCTCTGGCTTTGTTGGATTATCTCCCCTCTCAAGATAAGTTTGTTTAGTAGGGTGTTTTTATGTCTCTAAATTAAACTGATTTATTCCAAATTTGTTTTAGTTTGTTAAAGTTAAGTACAGGTGTATAAACTAAGCACAGTATCTAGAGACCAGTGAGTATTACCATACTTCAAAAAAAGTTCACCAGTTTAAGCGACATTGCCAACTAATTGATAGCAATTGTTACATACACGTAGTATTATATGTAAAATATGATACCACTTACAGGTGCAATAATGTTATATCATATTCTTTTACAAATTCTATAAGGAATGTCTAAAAATATCACTCCTTAGGTGAACATAATGTTAAAGAAGAAGAGTTAATCCTATGATTTAGTGCTCACAGTACATTGGAATTTTACATGCTTTGTATTAAATAACATACATTTTATTTGCTGTGAATCATTTCTTTTCATTATTTCATAAAACTTCAGTATCCACAAAACCATCAGCCATTTACAAATTCAAAGTTGTACAGTGCTTGTTTATTAAGGCCGTGATATTGACTGTGAAAACAGTAATATCAATTTCAGAAAATTATACAACTTGTGTGTACCTATTAACTACCAATCTTCCACACAGACACTCTAATATTTCACAAATGTCACCTCACACAATCTCCATAGAGAATATAAGCTAAATTCAATTTGTTTTAAGAGGCAATCACAGGTAACAATAAATTAACAGAGACAATTTACACCAGACAACAAAACTTTAACTAGTCCAACCTCTGCATCAATTAATCAAATAACTTTTATAGTGTTTAACACAAACATGTGTATGTATATAAAATGTACAGAATCACACACCAATCTGTTAATCTTCACCCACTAAGTACGTCTTTCTGTAAGCTGGTGACATAGAAGTGATGTAGAGAAAGAGAGAGCCACAAACATACAAAAATCTATACAACAATAGCATGAAACACATAAATGAATATTGGCAGTAGAAACTTATAGAGAAACAAAACTGATAGAGCAAACATCTGGACACCAATACAACAACAAAGAAATTACACGATGTAGTTTTGTCCCTATCTTTGTTCATTAGTGGATATCTCTGTTATCTACTTTTCAAAATGATGTCCATACATATAATACTGTAGAAGTACTTAATAGACCCTGTCAATGTGGTCCTGTGACTGAGTGGCAAAATGATACAGATACCAGCAATAACATAGATGTTGTTATAGTAACCGATTGTTTCTTGACGTCATTTTCCAGGAATCTGTATCATTTTGCCACTCAAAGTTACAGGACTGCAGTTATCGTGAAAGGGTCTATATGTTTTTGGTGTCATATTTGAGAAGATATGCAATTTCTATTTACTGTTATAATTTTGCAATCTTTGCTGACATCTGACAATTGCTGACAGTGCATGGCTACTACAATACTTTTAAATTCCAGGGTTTATTATATCTTATCAGTTACCATGTCATTTCATACAGCTGTTATATTTAAGATGTAACCTTATGAGTATGGAATGTGTTCACAGTGGCTTTAAATAAAGTCATAAAATGACAGCTTGAGGGTATGAGATATCTGACTGATAAACACCTGTTACATAAAATAAAATCTAATTCAGTAATCTGCTTTCATAATAAGTGGATTCTATTTGGTTATTCTATTGTCCTAATTACAATGACAATTTATATATCTGACTATAACATTTATTACATGCATATGTAATCATACAGTTACAATACAGAGTTCAATATGCTCGTGCAATACGTAATGTCGTATTGCACATAGTTGGATACGGAAATTTCGCCGGAGCTACTTTTCTAAATAGCATTTGTGTCATCCAAAATATTTGATGGCATCGTTAAAAGCGGAATGGATTTTAAATTTGTGTACACATATAGATAAATAAGGGACATGTAATAAATACAAACCCACACAAATGTTTCTATCTGTATCATCAAACTGCACTTAATTGCTGTAGCGATGGATTCAACTTGAGCTATGCTCTTGTTGAATCCATCCGCTACAATGATTGCGTGCAGTCTGATGATACGGATAGAAAAACTTGTGTAGTTTTGTATATGTATATAACAAAACATCCACAGATTTGCTAGCACTTGTATAACATGTATAATAAAGATGTGGAAAGTCGACTTAAGAATCAGCTGGAACTATAATAAGAAAACAGACCATATTAAAAAAACAAAACAAAAACTATAACCCACAGAATGTGTTAATTAGCTAATTGATATCATTAGATAATTAACAAATATTACACAATAAAATCTAAACACCAGTAAGTCTGTCAGAAATAATGGGAAATCTATGGATATCTTCAGAGTAGGTTGGTTGTTTCTATCACATTTATATATAATAGACCCCCTGTCTGGGACATCATCAGGTCAACAAGGCAGTATCTCAACATAGCTCTCACCACAAACACAGACAGAGAAACACACTTACAGATAATACATGTATAGAGATACTCATATATACATAATATAGAGACTCATATATACATAATATAGAGACTCACATATATATAATATAGAAATACACACAGAAAAAACAATGGAACTTGTCTTGAGAGACCACTGGCATAAAAGACCACCTGTCTTGAGAGAACACATTCCCAAAACCACTTGGCTCAATAATCCTTTCAATAAAACCTCTTGGCCCAATAATCCTTTCAATAAAACCTCTTTTGAGAGACCAGCTGTCTGGTAAGACCATATTTCAATGGCTGATTGGGTGGTCTTTCAAAACAGGTTCTGCTGTATAGAGATACACACTCAAATATACATAACATAGAGACACACGAATACACTCATACACACATTACAATATCAAAAATATCATCTGAACTTGCACCAACACAAAGTAGGATTACATTTAACAGTCAAGAAATCGTATTTAACATTGCTCAGGGTGAACAATCAATTTACAAAAAGTATGCTGAAAACAAGTTTATCAACTGTACATTTCAACTTGACCAAATATTTTTACAGTAAACTGACAGTCATATCCATGGCATGCATTCTGTAAGATTAATACAAACATTCTGTAAGATTAATACAAACTTCTGTGACCTCAATCAGTGAAATCTCTCTTACACTTACCTATAAAACCTGGCTGCCACAACATAACTAGAAAATTGTTGAGTGTGGCATAAAATACTATTGAAAAAAACCTACCTATAACACATTTAAATTGTGTATGTTTGTGTGTATGCATGTGTGCGTGTGTACGTGTCTGTGTGTATGCATGTGTGCGTGTGTGTACGTGTCTGTGTGTATCTCATGTAACAACAATAATCCAGCACAGTAGGTGTAGTCTTAAGCTTACGAGATATGTAGGGAGATGTACCCTGATGTACTATATGATTGAGAGAATACACACATCTGGAAAAATAGAAATCCAAACTATAAGTAAAAGTGAAGAACAAAAGACCAAGAAGTAATCCTACCACAGCCATTGTTTCTATCTTGATAGTCTAACTTATGTGGCTCCACGCTGAATGAACTATAACTTAAAAACAAAATATATCTGACCTAACATTTAACCTGAGGCAACACAGTAACAGACAGACACTCTGACTGGAAAACTTTATACTAACAACTTTTGTCTCCGCAGAATACAATAGTAACTTTATGATGCTTGTGATCTCAATTTACAATAATAAATACCAACTGAATATAAATATATTTAATGAGTAATGATTGCATCAATCTCAATCATAGTAAAATTACCGCTCCCTGGAACAATTCAGATACAAGTGTCTGTCTTTTGAACATTGCACAGAGAACCACCTATTACACTCAAATTTGTTAGTTTTTTTTCCTTTCAATCCATAGACAGAAGTCAATTCTTCCAAATTTGACAATTCAATACACATGTGTTTGTATGACATGAAAGAGAATGGATTATGGAATAGATTATGTATGCTAGATTTAACTGTCGTTATAAATCCTGAGCATCATGTGTCACTGAGTCATCACTTTGAGACTTTTCACTTGACTTTGTTGTTTTCGTTTCTGATTTTTCAGAATTTTCACTGTCTTTATTATTTGACTCAACATCAGCTGAAAAGAAAATAAACAAAAATAAAATTTAAAAACTTCCCAGATATGAAATTACTGACTTTATCTTCACACATGATTTAGAAATCAGAGTATTTTAAGAACTGGTAAAGGATTTTCAAGCATTAGAAAATTTGCAAGCGAAGTCATATGAATTCTTAAAATGTATAAACACAATATGCAATAATCTAGAGATACAGTAAAACCTGTGTTTAGCGGACAGTTGCTGGATTAATCAAATTGTCCATTATAGTGAGGTGTCTACTGAATGAAGAATTGTTTGTTTGTTTGTTTATTGTTGTTTAACGTCCCACTCAAGAATATTTCACCCAACTGATTGTTGACAAACACGTTAATTTGATAGTTTTCAAAATGGACAGGAACTTTCACGCGCCATTTGCATAACAAGCACCTCCTACTCAATGCTATCCCCTCTATTCTGCTTTTATTTTCATTTTTCCATGGACTAGAAAACATACATATTCTTGCGAGTTCAATAGAAATTGATTTAGCTTCATGTGGGTATCTGTGATATGTAATTATTTCTATTTACATCGCTGTAAGCTTGAAGCTCACTAGCTGTCAATATCAATATGATGACTGGTGGAGTAATATACTTAGGCTCAACATCACTGGAATCTATTATAGTTGAATTCCATTTATAAATAAATCGATGACGTTTGGTTGAAACTAACTACAAATCATATTTTATAATTTCGAAAGGTAAAAGTAAGTAGAATCATGTGATATTTCATTTAATGATTATACAAACTAGATTTAATTTCATTTACACCAAAATATTTGACTTTTCTGTAAAAGTTGAATTCTTGAGTTGGACTATATTTTGCGAATGCAACCTCCATGACTGCTTCACTGCTAACAGGATAGCCCTCGATGAAAAGTCGAAGTAAACCCATAATAGGTTGTTATTACATAACAACCAATAATAAATACATAGAATCCATTTATTTGCATTATCGTCTGTTTGTCAGAAAAAATTATTCAATTAACCAATCTAAGTGAATATGCAATGGTCCATATTGATAGGTCAACTGATGACAGAGATGAATCACAAAATACATTGTTTATAATAACAGGTGCTAGTACGATTGTACAAAATGAACTCTTAATATTTTGTTCTACATTTACAAAAAGGAATACATTTAAAATACACTAAGAGGTTATACAATGAGTGTTAGTTGATTATGTTTATCTAACTCAAGTTAGTTAGTTTTCAAAATTTGAAAAAACATGAGATTTACTGTTCAATATACTCACGTGTATCTTGTTTATCTGTTGATGAGCCAGGTATATCTATCTGTGGACCATCTTCTGTTTTGGACTCTGTTTTTGTCCCACCATCTTGTTTATCACCTGTATCTGTCTCAGATGTTTTAGTTTCATTACTTGACTTTGTTCCATTATTTTCTGCTGTTGTATTAGAGTCTTTCTTCTCGTCCTTTTTAGGTTTAGGTTTGGGTTTGAAGTTTTTGGCTTTATTGATTAGATATTTGACTTCTCTATCCAGAGCTTGGTATTTCACCGCAACATCTTCCACCAAGAACTTTGGTTTTTCTGTCAGTGAAGACTTGCTTTGTTCTTCCAATGAATCTTTTTTCCATTTCTACAGAACAAAGAACATTAAAATTAAATCCAAATCAAAACATAAATTCAGAAGCAAGAGCAAATATAAAGTCAGCTTGATGATTTATCAACTTATTTTAATTGATTGACCAGTATTTCATGTCGCATCATTACTATTTCACAAGGAATCAACTAATATGAAATATATTTTGATCCATTCTTTTCTTTTAATTATAGAAATTTACAAAAAAAAATATTCAAATTTCTGTACTTTCACTATTTGAATCTGATGTTCAATAAAAAAAATGAGCTATACACAGTGACAAAAAATCGTATATTCCTATATGTTTTGTGAAAATAAGGTCAGGTCCAGTGTGGTATTCATATAGAAATAGTAATAGTTGACTTAATCAATTGCAATTGAAAAAGTGCCAAACCTGGGTTTCTCAAGGAATTTTTGCAAAATATATAGAAATTTAAGAATTATCATGCCTGTTTATATCAAGTTTTTGTTATTGTATATCAATGTAAGCAGTAAAAAAGGAAAAACAAATTTTGGAAAAAAAAACATAGTTAATGCCCCCCTTCATAGTTCAAACCATTAACTAAATTCAGGTCTTTATCGTAAATTTTCAGGAACAGTTGTTTACCTCATTGGCTTATTTTAGACAAAAGTACGAAAACAATGTTTTTTTCTTCAAGGATGACAATAATGTGAATGTGATATTAATGGATATGGAAGGAAGGATATGTTTGTGTATGTATAGTTTATATTGATTTTTATCTTCTGGACAATTATTTATAACATTTTTACAATTATTTATAAAATAGCAGCATTGATGAAATTAGTTACCATCTTATTTTGCGAAAATTTATTTTCATAAGAAATGTAATATTCTTCTATGAATTTTGAGAATGTGTGGACAAAAGTAAACAAAAAAAATATGACCAATTGTTAACCCAAATTTTAAGTCTAACTGGTCAAATCTCGGATCAAATCTCAGAGGATTGACGCCATCAATCAGCTGTCACAAATCTACCGTAAACTTATATCCCCATACTTTAGTTATCAGTCACTAATCTTCTGTAAACTTACATCCCCATACTTTAACTATCAGTCACAAATCTAATGTAAACTTATATCCCCATACTTTAACTATCAGTCACAAATCTAATGTAAACTTATATCCCCATACTTTAGGTATCAGTCACAAATCTACTGTAAACTTATATCCCCATACTTTAGGTATCAGTCACAAATCTACTGTAAACTTATATCCCCATACTTTAGGTATCAGTCACAAATCTACTGTAAACTTATATCCCCATACTTTAACTATCAGTCACAAATCTACTGTAAACTAATATCCCCATACTTTAGGTATCAGTCACAAATCTAATGTAAACTTATATCCCTATACTTTAGGTATCAGTCACAAATCTACTGTAAACTTATATCCCCAAACTTTAGCTATCAGTCACAAATCTAATGTAAACTTATATCCCCATACTTTAGCTATCATGTCACACATCTACTGTAAAAATCTTAAACTATCCCCATACTTTAGCTATCAGTCACAAATCTACTGTAAACTTATATCCCCATACTTTAACTATCAGTCACAAATCTACTGTAAACTAATATCCCCATACTTTAGGTATCAGTCACAAATTTAATGTAAACTTATATCCCCATACTTTAGGTATCAGTCACAAATCTACTGTAAACTTATATCCCCATACTTTAGCTATCAGTCACAAATCTAATGTAAACTTATATCCCCATACTTTAGCTATCATGTCACACATCTACTGTAAACTTATATCCCCATACTTTAGCTATCAGTCACAAATCTAATGTAAACTTATATCCCCATACTTTAGGTATCAGTCACAAATCTACTGTAAACTTATATCCCCATACTTTAGCTATCATGTCACACATCTACTGTAAACTTATATCCCCATACTTTAGCTATCATGTCACACATCTACTGTCAACTTATATCCCCATACTTTAGCTATCATGTCACACCTCTACTGTAAACTTTTATCCCTATACTTCAGCTATCAGTCACTAATCTACTGTAAACTTACCTCTGTTTCATTTATCAGTTTTTCCAGTGTAGTAATTTCCACCTCTGTAAAAACAGGGTCTTCTAAAGTAGACAAATTCTTTAATGTTGCGAGGAAGTATGTGGAATGGTTTAACATATTCGTCAGAGCTTCTACAGCCTGTGGTCGTTCTTTTAATTCTTTAACACGGAATCCCAGATCTTTTGAGGCTTTCTTTAATTCTTTCAGCTTATCCTTGAAGACCTAATATTACAGAAGTAATTGTTTTGTGACAAAAATTATAAATAAATGTATTTCTTACACATTTGTAATATGTCTTCCCATAAATATTTCATATTGGAGAGATGGAGTTAAAAGATGAATCACTGAGAGATAAGAGGTTTACAGGGTTAAACATTTCATACTGGAGGGACGGGGTTAAAAGATAGGATGGGTTAAAAGAGGGATCACTGAGAGATTAAAGGTTTGCAGGATTAAACAATTCATACTAGAGGGAAGGGGTTAAAAGACAGGATGGGTTAAAAGAGGGATCACTTAGAGATGAGAAGTCTGCATAATTGAACATTTCATACTGGAGGGAAGGGGTTAAAAAATATGGTAGTCTAGAAGCAGATGAGCTAGATTTCATATTGGTGAGAGCTGTTAAGATATTTAGTAGTCTAATGTTCTCCGTGGACTGAACAGTCCATACTGGAGGGGTACTCTAGTGTAGTCA
This sequence comes from Atrina japonica, assembly GCA_030159075.1. Lineage (NCBI taxonomy): Eukaryota > Metazoa > Mollusca > Bivalvia > Pterioida > Pinnidae > Atrina > Atrina japonica. The sequence continues at coordinate 656,261 of BROG01000020.1, read as the reverse complement.
AGACAGCTACACATTTCATACTGGGGCAAGTTGTTAACCCTTTCAACCCTACAGACCAAAGTAGACAGGTCTTAATCTATAGAAATGAGCATTCCATTTAGTAATTTAGGGGTGAAAGGGTTAAGAGATTTGTTAATCTGTGGTGGTTATTTGGGTTTGACATTTCATAGAGTCTTGGTAGAGTAGGGAGCCTAGAGTGTTGAGTATGGTTAAACATTACAGACAATACCAAAGTAATGTCTGTTGTAGTATACACATGTCACAGTCTTAAAACACAAACCTCCTTCTTGGCATCAAACTCTTGGTCATACATCCAATCAGAAGCTTCAGCTAATTGTTTACTAATCTCCTCTCTCTCCACCTCTGTTGAACACTTCTCGTACTCTTCTTGCGTTAACTTGTCTCCCATGTCAAAAATGTAGGCCTCTAAATCATTTTTTGCTTTCTCTAACAATTTCTTCTCTTTATCCTTGGCAGCCAGATCAGCTAATCTAAAGAGAAATGGTAAAATATAGATGTAAGATAGACGATAGAATACAGACAAACTCACTCCAAATGGTAGAATACAGAAAAAAAAATAGTAGAATACAGACAAACAGTAATTGGTAGAATACAGACACAATGAATGATAGAATATAGACATACAAAAATGGAAGAATACAGACACACAATAAATGGTAGAATACAGACACAATAAATGGTAGAATACAGACACAATGAATGACAGAATATAGACATACAAAAATGGTAGAATACAGACACACAATAAATGGTAGAATACAGACACACAATAAATGGTAGAATACAGACACACAATAAATGGTAGAATACAGACAAAATGAATGACAGAATATAGACATACAAAAATGATAGAATACAAACACACACACAATGGTTGAATACAGACACACAATAAATGGTAAAATACACACATTCTAAATGGTAAAATACAAACACAAAAATGGTAGAATACAGACACAATAAATGGTAGAATATAGACACAATGATAGAATACAGCATACATGTGATTTTTCCAGTGGGAGGAAAAATCTATCCACTTTGAGGGTCCCTTCTGCCCCTCCCGTCACGTTTCAGAATTTTCCGTTATCGGAAATTTCAAGTAAACAAATGTGACCAACATCACATGTTAACTCCTCATAATTACTAACCAGCAAACCGCCGGTTATTAATCTGTTGACACTTTTACAGGCAAATAGCCTGAGTGCATATTAATTATTGAGAGTGTTAATGATTATACAACACCATCCCGTCCACTGATTGGCAGTTAATTGGTGATAAGACTAAGTGAGTGTTTGTGTTTGTCATGTGACACACACATGAATCAGCGATGATTAGAAGCATAATTCCAGCCATCAAAACCAGTTCCTACAACATCTCATGGTCTCAAAAGATATTTGTAATGTATTTCAACAAAAAATTGACCAAAAAACATTATCATTTTATTTATAATCAAGCATGCAAAGCATTTACCTCAAAGTTTAAATTGTCACTAAACACCTAGATATACATTAAAATCTCTAAAATTATAATTACTCACTTTTTCTTGATTGCCTTCATGCTTTCTGAAGACATATCAGGTATATCAAAAGATTTATTTTGTGTTGCAATGTCTTCCTTGATCACTGTCAGTTTAGGTTTATCATCTTTCTGTAGTTAGAGAAACACAATGTAATGTCAATAAAAACAGAGTCAGACAAAATAATTATACACTGTATTGGATCCAATAAATGTCCATGTCCCTAAACACACCACTTCCCTATAGTTCAGATTTACTTACTTTTTCTAGTTAACTGTTTATCTGTAGCCCCCATCCCCACCCCAGCAACAGAAGAATGTAACTAGGTGTCCATGGTAACTATGACAACTTTACCTTTGTGCCTTGTCAACAGTAAACTGTTTTACGTCAATTTGACAATTAATTGTTCCCAATAAATGCCCACATCTTTTTCCTATTTGTTTGTAGGGCCCTGGGCACTCATCAAGTCAAATATGGTAGGTGTATGTATCAATTTCATAAATGTAAATATTGTATATCTGTATATTTTTGCCCCTGATTTTTTTTTTTTTTTTGCCCTTTCAAGACAGAAAACAAATTCACCCCGTATTCAATTTGCTCTAAATCCCCATAGTCTCATGGGTAGCATGCTTCAATTATTTGGCTTGAAAAATTGTTGCCATTTAAAATTTGTCGAAAATGGTGAAAAATTAAATGAAAGCGAAAATGTCCAGGTATACAGCAATATCAGAAATAGATTAAATTTTATACCTTGAGTCAAATGTCATATCTTGAATCAAGTTTAGAATATTTTCAGACTTGAGGAAATTCTCAAATGCTTTGGTCCCAGGCCCAAATCTCATATCTGTTTAATTACCTTTAAAGCATGCAATTATATTAAAAATGTATTAAGGAACATCTAAGATAACAAATTACATTTGATTAAATTTTCTGACCTTTTTCTCCTCAGCAGTTGTATTTCCACTTTCACTTCCTTCAGTTTTGTTTCCTGTGGTTTCAGACTCATTCATCTTTTTATCTTTCTTTTCTTCATCTTTTTTCTCTTCCTCTTCTGCTGGTACCTGTTGGTAAATATAATATAGTGTGTTATAATGGTGTTTTACATTGGATGATAATTTTTCATGATCAACTGTGCTTTTGCATTTATCAATCAATGTTGGAGTCCAATTACAATGTACCCAGAAAAACTTCAAGACTTCCATGTGTAGATTGACACACAATATCACATAGTCAGCTTATGTTTCCTACTGGAACCCACTGTAAGTGAGAGATCTAGGCTCGGTGCCATAAAACTTCTGAATGTTCTCAACTTGGCCTGCTCAGCCAATCAGATTTCAGGATTAGCCAAAGTTAAGGATGACCCACTGTTGACTTACAGCATAGATACATCAGAGGAGATAACTCTTGAATCACAACAACTTTGATGAAGGCTCCAATCACTTAACACATTATGCAAGCAAAATGTACCTAACATGGCTGTATTAATCAATTCAAGAAAATCTTGGAATATTTGATTCAATTTCTATGAGAAATTTATTTACACTCTAAAACTCAGTTAAAAATTAGAAGACTTCATACATTATCTACAGAGCCCAGGGGTCTTGTAATTCATTATTTTTGTAAGCTTTACCCAAAGGTATACTACATTCCAAATTCAACAATGTTTTTTGGCAGGACCTTGTGGATAAAAAGCAATCATGACTTCTTTAAAAAATGTATCAGATATAAGTCAGACCAGATTTGTAACTCCAGACATTCTACAGGTGCAGTGAATGAGCCACCTTGATCATGTTGATAAATCAATCAATCAATATGTATAGATATGTATAATGACATTCAACACATCACAAAAAGCATTTAATTCATGCATTGTAATATGTCAATTGTGTGCAGAGTGATTAAAGATATGTTAGGGTTGCAAATAGGAAATATATATAGTGGTGGCAGAGGTAATACATACAGTGGAAGCAGAGGAAATGCATAAAGGAGAAGCAAAGGGATACACAGGTGATGTACAGGTGCTTTTACTGACACCAGTAGGAGATAAGTAAACATATACATGAGAGTAAACAGACAACACTGAGGTGTTGTACCAAATGATACCAGAGAAAAAAAGAGGTGGAAAGAAACTTATCTGTCCCTGAAATCCCTTTATCTACAGAACCCCTCACCCAAAGGGCAGAAAAATCAAACTTTTTGTTGTTTAAGTTGAGCAATACCTGATGGTGACAAAGAGCATTTAACAAGTTGATAATAATTAATAAGAAAAGAAAGGTGATAATATAAACAACTGACAAACACTGACAAATACTGACATTGATAAACATTGACAATCATTGACAAACATTGAAAATACTGACAATCACTGACAAACATTGACAAATACTGACAAACATTGACAATCACTGACAGACATTGGCAATCACTGACAAACATTGACAAACATTGACAAACACTGACAAATATTGACAGACAGACAAATACTGACAAACATTGACAAACACAGACAAACACAAACAAACACTGACAAACATTGATAATCATTGACAAACACTGACACATTAGATGCTTTTTCTTACAGCACTCAATATTTTAAAGACTAATTTGTTGTTGATAAACATTATTCATTGGTGAAATAAGCATCAAGTGATCATTGTGGGTTGTATATAAGTACATCAGGTAACATGTCAACCTACTGAAACTCACTTTTCTATATCATTCTACCTATTGTATTGCTGGAGGCCTGGGTTGTATATAAGTAATAAGTACTTCAGGTAAAATGTCAACCAACTGAAACTCACTTTTCTATATCATTCTACCTATTGTATTGCTGGAGGCCTGGGTTGTATATAAGTACTTCAGGTAACAGGTCAACTGATTGAAATTCACTTTTCTACTGAATTCTACCTATTGTAACGTCAGAGGCCTGGGTACTGGAAAAACAACCACAGGTGTGAAATATACACCCTTGTTGCACTCGTCAACAACTTGATGTACATCGTCAACTGAGATAAGTGTTGAATAAAAGCAATACATGTATTTGATATCACTGTGAAGTGATAATAACCCAGGTTGGTTACATGTAGAAAAACATTAAGGTTTAATCCACTGGAGGTAAACTTCAATCGCATTCCATCACATGTTAATCACATGCTATTACATTCTTAAACAAAAGTCAAAATGACCGAAGAGCAAACAGGAAGTGACTATGAGTGATGCAGGTATCACTGTCTAATGTGAGCCCTGGTTAAATTGTGTTTGATATAAGTGAATTCAATATAACAATCACTGAACAAATTCTGTATAAAACAAAAATTTCCTACGAATGCAACATCACTCACAGAAATAAATATTCGATCTGATTGGTCAAATACAGAAAAGGTGGAAACTAAAATTCAGTATTCTGGAACAAACCATACACAACAAATCCTTAGTCATATGATGGCAGCCAGTTTTTAATATTGGAGGAGAAAACTTAGTTACAATGTAACCAAGACTGCCAATCTTATGCAAGTAAAGAGGCACCACCCCCCACCCACCCCACACAAACACATACACACAAATACAATTTCAGCTCAGGTTCTAGCAGGGCTCAAACCAAGGTGCTGACCAAAGGTGAAAGGTCATGATGAGGCTCCATATCTAATTCAGGATTCTAAAACTACAAGTATTATAACATACAGAACACATAGCTATATAGGTGTACAGTAATTTCTTTTCATGCAACTGAAACAACAATATCATTTAACAACACTGTTACACAAACAACAGATTTAAGATAGGCAAATAATGTTAAAATGATCAGGAAAGAACAAAGCAAATATTGCAGATATATTTTTGAACCTCGGACTGTTTTGAGCTCTCCCCAGATTTATCATCCTTTTCAGATTTTTTCTGGTTTGAATCCTCAGACTTGGTCTGGTCAGAACTAGCGTCATCTGGTTTGCTTTCAGTGGTCTGCGAGTCTGGTGTTTGAGACTTATCTCCCTTTAATTCCAAAGAAATTCAAAGAAAATTATACAACTGCATGCATCAAATTTCCACATTAATGTAATTCAGATGAAAGTCTGTTTCATTGAAATAAGATGATAAGATGTACATAAATTAAGAAATTACAAAAATGTCATAAATGAACAACTTTTGAGAAGCGGAACTAACTGCTATTTTGATGAGCTGATGCAGTGCACTATATTGATGACATGACATGGCAGAAATAATGGCAATTCGCATATGCAAATTTCAGTTCAATATTTGTTAAAGGCACTTATTTTCAGAAACAGACTTCCGTTTTAACCACAACAACAAAACATGCAAATTCTGATCCTTTTAAAAATGTTAATACACTGATAAGAATAATCTGAATTTTGATAAAATTGTTCTTATTTTGACAAATATCTTGTTGAATTTGATAACTCTTATCAGAATATTTTAAAATGGAATTATTCTGGTGATATAGTAAAATCAATATAACCTGGCGGGTGGAGTCATGTGAACCCTTTCTTGACCTGGGTGAGTTTAAATTTTAGGTGATATTAATAGTATAACATTAAAATTACACTGACAAGAGTAATCGTGCCTACTTGTCAGCATACATAAGAGAGTATCCAGTGAGAAATAAAAAGTTTTTCCCGTGCAGCTTGTCATAATCGAAAAGTGAGAAGTATCATCCGTATGATAATCAAAAGGTTACTCCACCCTGCCATCTTATGTGAATCTGACAATAGAGCTGATTTCTCATGCTTCTCTTTGAGATTATAATTATATACACGATATAACATCATGATATAAATGTTTGTTTGCTTGTTTACTGTTGTTTAATGTCCCACTTAAGAATATTTCACTCATATGCAGACATCACCAAATGCCGGTGAAGGGCTTCAAATTTTGGCCTATGCTCGGCACTTACGGCCATTGAGCAGTGAGGGTTCTTTAACATGCCGACACCTACTGTGACACAGGACCTCCAGTTTTTACTCTCTCATCCAAAAGACAGGAAACCAACCTGCCGCCAGCGGGACTCAAACTCACGATCAAGAGTCGAGGGCGCTACCGACTGAGCCAGGCCCACTCTCATGATAAAAATCAGAACATTTCCAGGAAATCAATATTAAAATATCAGAGCACATTATATAGTTTTAAGTATTTTTATGGTCTTACACTGTGTGAAAGTTACAATTTATTTTCATTTTACAGATTAAATTACTGTTTCAACAAGTGCAAAACAACTGAAACTGAAAATAATAACAACAATTTAATAAAATAAAAAGAAAAAAAATCTGGATCTACACAGAAGTACTACATGTGGTTTACATAGATGTTCAGAGGTGCAGCAATAATTAGAAGTTTGACAGGTGAAATGTGTAACACCATCCCTTATGTGAACTTATAATTAAAAGACAAAAGCAAGTGCAACAGGGTTTTAATACTTTCAGGACTATTGTGACTAACTTATTTTTGTTTTGTTTAATTGGTGTATAACTTTACACTCAACAACATTTTAGTCATATGGTGGCATCCAGTTTTAATGGTGGAAAAGAGAAATTGGTTACAATAAAATAGAAAAGAGGCCATTAAATTGGATTACTTTCTCACAAAATCAGATTAAATTCCAGCAAGGCTTGGATCTAGGCTGACCAGAGGTGAGAGACTTCATAGATTTAAGCATATGGCCATGGATACCCTAACTATTTAGATAGTCTGTAATACATATATAACTATCAATCGTGACTAACTCTATAGGATTAGTTTCTGTGTATACGTCATGTGGCCAGGATAATGACGACACAAACAATAGTCCAAAAGTAGTTTATCAGTCATCAGAGACCACATCCTACTTATTGATAATCCTCACCCAGGGATCAGGAAATTCACATTCAATGTTACTTTTACCCTAAAGGGGCTACATATTAAATCTAGAGAGAATTGACTGAACCATTTGTGAAAAATGCATACAATGCATATCTGTATGACAAAAAATGTACTTCATAAACTTATATGATCTGATTTCAAGAGAGGCGAATACAGGTTCTCTACATTATATCATTCCAGCTTAATTCACAAATCTGATATAAGACATCAATTTCAAAACGATATTGTCCTAAATATTGTTAATTTTTGTCTTTTTATAGTATTTAATAGTTTACAGAATCCTATACTGAGCAATGTGGCAATATGAGAAGGGAGACAACTCTAAAAATAACTTTCATATCAAAGAAAAAAGGTCATGATTTTTCTTGTACATTCAAACTGCAAAGCAAATGAAAAGACAAAGAATCAGGTAAAACAACCAAGAAATAAAAATAATAAAGCAGTCAAAGATTGAAAAACAAAAATTTGAAAATCCCAAACCATCTTAAAAGAACCTTAAAAAATACCAATAACAATAGATCATTGAAAAGTCCAATAAACCACTTGAAATTGAACCGAGATTTAGAAATAGCATTCCAAATAGAAGGTCAAAATATTACCTCTTCTACAGGTTCAGCACCAGTTTCTTTGTTTTCATTTTTATCTTTCCCACCAAAAAGGCCACTTATGGTATCTCCAAGCTCTGTAAGATCACAATGTAATACAAATAAAATGAATGATAACTTTCTATTTTCAGTTTATAGAAATATTTTAATACCATGAATCTTCTTGTAAGTGTATTTCTAGATGTCTGCCTTGGCATTATTTTCACTTAAAACTAAATGCCTTTTTTACTTGTCTGTGTAATATAAGAATGTCCTGTGCTGTAGGTGAGTGGCTTCCCAAACAAAAAAAATGTGAACTACATCGTAAGATTTATCTGTCGTACAGTCAGCAAAATGATGATAATAGTGTGGAACTTTGTATGTTATGTGTCAAATGTAACAAGTAAAACCCCAAACTATCAGGTAAATATAACAGGTAAAGCCCCACACTATCAGGTAAATATAACAGGTAAAGCCCACACTATCAGGAAAATATAACAAGTAAAGCCCCACACTATCAGGTAAATATAACAACTAAAGCCCCACACTATTAGATAAATATAACAAATAAAGCCCCACACTATCAGGTAAATATAACAACTAAAGCCCCACACTATCAGGTAAATATAACAACTAAAGCCCCACAGTATCAGGTAAATATAACAGGTAAAGCCCCACACTATCAAGTAAATATAATAGGTAAAGCCCCACACTATCAGGTAAATAAAAAACTAAAGCCCCACACCATCAGGTAAATATAACAAGTAAAATCCCACACTATCAGGTAAATATAACAAGTAAAGTCCACACTATTAGGTAAATATAACAAGTAAAGCCCCACACTATCAGGTAAATATAACAACTAAAGCCCCACACTATCAGGTAAATATAATAAGTAAAGTCCCCACACTATTAGGTAAATATAACAAGTAAAGCCCCACACTATCAGGTAAATATAAAACTAAAGCCCCACACTATCAGGTAAATATAACAAGTAAAGTCTCACACACTATTAGGTAAATATAACAAGTAAAGCCCCACACTATCAGGTAAATATAAAACTAAAGCCCCACACTATCAGGTAAATATAACAAGTAAAGTCCACACTATTAGGTAAATATAACAAGTAAAGCCCCACACTATCAGGTAAATATAAAACTAAAGCCCCACACTATCAGGTAAATATACAACTAAAGCCTCACACTATCAGGTAAATATAACAAGTAAAGCCCCAAACTATCAGGTAAATATAAAACTAAAGCCCCACACTATCATGTAAATATAACAAGTAAAGTCCACACTATCAGGTAAATATAAAACTAAAGCCCACACTATCAGGTAAATATAAAACTAAAGCCCCACACTATCAGGTAAATATAACAAGTAAAGCCCCACACTATCAGGTAAATATAAAACACTAAGCCAACACACTAAAGGTAAGTATAACCAAAACACACTATCAGGTAAATATAACAAGTAAAGCCCAACACTATCAGGTAAATATAAAACTAAAGCCCCACACTATCAGGTAAATATAAAACTAAAGCCCCACACTATCAGGTAAATATAACAGGTAAAGCCCCACACTATCAGGTAAATATAACAACTAAAGCCCCACACTATCAGGTAAATATAACAAGTAAAGCCCCACACTATCAGGTAAATATAACAAGTAAAGCCCCACACTATCAGGTAAATATAAGGATAATAATAAAGATAAAAATTTATGAATTCTATGACAAAACATTTTTATGTACCAAAGACCACAAAGTCAAGTAATAAAACAGACTGTTGTAGCCATGTTAGCTTGGTGAAATCACAAAGAAACAAGGTTAGTACTGCATCATATACACAAACTGACCGGTGTCAATTTCTCACATCGCCATGAAGTCAACATCATATACAAGGCTCAAAACTTTAAGTTAAACATATCCATTTCTGAGGATAAAGATAAAGTTGAAATACACTTACTTGACCAAGCAGATTCTTCCTTTTGTTCACCCTCTTTTTCAAATACAAATTCAACCTAAATAAAGATAAGAAGAACATAAAAACAGCTATGACAGCAGATCTTTAGGAATATAATAATTTTGTGTAAATGTTGTTTTACGCCACACTCAACAATTCTTCAGTCAAAGGGTGGTGACCAGTTTTTAATGTGGAGGAGAGAACCTGGTTACAAACTACACGGGATGAGACCTCAGGCCTTCGGCAAGTAAACCAGCAAACTTTTTCACAAAATCAGCTTGGGTTCCAGCCAGACTGAAACCCAGGGTTATCAGAGGTGAGAGTCTTCATGGTTTGAAGTATGATACTGTAATCACTTCATCAAGGAGGGGCTCCTAAATATAAAAAGAAAGTTTCTGAAAAAGACATATCCTAATGGCTACAATGAACACAATAACTGGTAAATGATAATTATCATATCTATCAGACGGGACACAAGATGTGTTTGATATACAGTATGCCCAGAGAGCATGCGAGATCTCAATCATAATATGCGACATACTAACACTGATTGGTCAAAATTCAAGGGAAAAAAAAAACAAAAGTAATTTGGCAAAAAACAAAAGAATGCAATATCAAACAATAATACCGTTAATTGGGATATTTGGGCATTGCTAAAATTTGGCCACTTTGGTCATAAAATCAAGGATTATTTTTGGGTCGGATAAATTTTGGCCATTTATGTTTATATCATGTTTAGATTTCACCTACTATCAGATCTTGGTCTTGTCATGTCGAACACTCCAGGTGTTTTAAATATCAAAAATCAAAAAAGTGCTGGTAGAATAATTAGAATTGATGCATCACATGGTACTTCATGCAGATTAATGTCCACACAGTGTTATTTTAAGAAAAAAACCTCTGTTTGTTAATCTATAAAACATGAATAATTTTGTTAAAAAAGTACCAGTAGAAACATTGTGTACATATTTTGGCTGGTTTAATGTTGGCCATTTGAATAGGGTGGCCAAATTGACCAAAAATTAACAATAGCCAATATATCCCAATTTACGGTAATTAAAAAAATATAAAGATAAACAAAAAGTCCAAAAAGAATATGCCCCCACTATTCCCCACTCTTTGATCTCTGGTGTATAATACCTTGTCTAGATGTAGTATGCCGTTCTCATCCATCCTAAAATGAGCTTTTACGCCTTTGCTATCTGCAGATTCTTTATGTTTACCGTATGCCGTATCAACACCAGTTAACGAGTGACTGTACAGGACGGGATTCTCAAAAGACCTGAAATATCAGCACTGAATCTTGTACAAAACAACAAAAAGACTTAGTCGGCTACTATATTACAATTATCAAATGAAGAATTATAATTAATAGGCACCACTTCAGGGTTAGACAAAATTTTAACAATTTTATCAATACTTCATGACAGTTAACAGGACTCCATATCTCGTTTGGGGAATGGGACCAAAGTTGGTCTTTGGAAAGTAATGATGTTTTTCCTGAAATTTATTAAGATATCATAACAGTTTACACCCAAATTATTCTCCAGACTGTCAATTTTGGTTAAAATATGATAATAAGCATTCTCCTGAAGATTGAAATCTTTACCAATCATTTATGAAACCATTAGCATTGGATTTTGATTTCAAGTTCATGTATACTTCTATCAGAATAATCCTTCATAACTGAGTTAATCACATATAAAATGAGAACAAGTTTGTACACTAATGCATGTGATGAAAGTAAACTATTCCTAGATGACTCAAATCTGCTTAAACAGAGACCAAAGTCAACCAACACAGATGTAAAGATATTATCCTACATTCACTCCACACTGAACATGCTAAATCTTGCTATGGCAATAAAATAGAGACAAAAAGAGAGACTTTGTCACATGACATGCATGACTCACTTTGTCACATGATTTACTTTGTCACATGACTTACTTTGCATCCTCTGGGTCTAAAAATGCCAGATCTCCATAGGTAACATTAAAATCAAAATCATTGAAGTGTTTGTTGAATGTCATCACTTTCTTCTGTGGAAATGGATTCATTCTCCCAAATAATGTTCTGCGTATTGGTTTAGATTGTTTTGAACTCTCATCTTCAGTCTTTTGTTTCTCAAACTCAACCTACAAACATGATCATGGATAAATTGATGGTCAGGATAGACAGACAGACAGCCAAACAGTAAATCAAATACAGCAAACACTACAAGATAGGTCTGCTGTGAACTCCTAACCCCTTCCAACATATTTTCTGTTAAGGGAAATGACAAAGTTTTCAGAAAATGTAAAATATGTAAGAGGGAATAACTTTTTGAGACTCCATAAAATAACATGACAAATGGGAAACTAACTGAATTTTAAAATTTTTTGTTCTAGGAAATGCTTTATATAGTAAAAACAATCCATTTTTCAGTCGATACAGGTCACTAATGAACTAGTGTGAGGTGTATATTATTTGGTATACTCACTCTTATGGGGTATACAGTTCAGTTAATCAACTGATACTCACTACAATCGGGTAAATACAGTTTAGTTCATCAAACCATACTTACTATAATGGGGTATATAGTCTAGTTATTCAGATGATACTCACTACAATGGGGTATATAGTCTAGTTAATTAGATGATACTCACTACAATGGGGTATATAGTCTAGTTAATCAGATGATACTCACTACAATGGAGTATATAGTCTAGTTAATCAGATGATACTCACTACAATGGGGTATATAGTCTAGTTATTCAGATGATACTCACTACAATGGGGTATATAGTCTAGTTAATCAGATGATACTCACTACAATGGGGTATATAGTCTAGTTATTCAGATGATACTCACTACAATGGGGTATATAGTCTAGTTAATCAGATGATACTCACTACAATGGGGTATATAGTCTAGTTATTCAGATGATACTCACTACAATGGGGTATATAGTCTAGTTAATCAGATGATACTCACTACAATGGGGTATACAGTCTAGTTATTCAGATGATACTCACTACAATGGGGTATATAGTCTAGTTAATCAAATGATACTACAATGGGGTATATAGTCTCGTTAATCAGATGATACTCACTACAATGGGGTATATAGTCTAGTTAATCAGATGATACTCACTACAATGGGGTATATACAGGCTTCCTTGACACCAAACTTTTTGACCTTGAAACCTTTACCAAGGTGAGCTGCATGATACACAGCCCCTAGAGCTGCTGCTTCATCAGTATTGATACTTTTACCAAGTTCCGTCCTGGAAAAAAATTAGAACATTTCATTTATATACACAAAATTAGAACATTTCATTTATACAGACAAAAGGATAAAATATTTTTATTTATGGACAATGGCAGGAGTGTAAAATTTTGACAAAATCTCATTCCTGAAGTCATTACATTCCAATTAACAAGAAGATAGTCTGGACAAGAGGTTAAAAGCACTCTTCAGGTCATTCAAACCCACACTGTTACTACAAATCCCTGATCAGGGTTATAAAAAATTAACCATTATGGTTCTTCTTACTTTAAAGACATTTAAAGATAGTTGGTCCAGTGGGTTTTTTAAAAGAAGTTAAATTTCATACAACATACACCCACATCAATGAAAAACAATCACTATATACTACCTGAACAGTTCAGGTGTCCTACAACATGTACTAAATTCAAAGTGTGATGAATATACTTATAATGTTTCAAGTTTTACACACCTTCCTAAATACTTCATTATTATCGACTGAACTTTTGGCACCCTGGTTCCTCCACCCATCAAAATTACATCTGTAATCTCAGGCTGAAAAATTGAACAAATGAATTATTTAGTTAAAAATATTCTTAACCCACTGTAAAACAAAGTCGCCAATTTATAAGAAACTTGAGTATGTGATCCACGACTTACAAAAGTATGTGATCCACGACTTACAAAAGTATGTGATCCATGACTAACAAAAGTATGTGATCCATGACTTACAAAAGTATTTGATCCACGACTTACAAAAGTATGTGATCCACGACTTACAAAAGTATGTGATCCACGACTTACAAAAGCTCTTCAAAATGTTACTCACCAATGTGATCTGTGAGGCTTTCAGAGCATCTTCAATTGGTTTTGTAACTCTTTCAAACAAGTCCTCATTCATTTTTTCAAATTCCTCTCTTGATACTACTGCTTTGAAATCAATATCTTCTAGCAAACCCTCAACCTAGGTAAACAAAACCTCTTAAGTATTAATTCTACATAAGATATATCAACTTTTGACAGCCTCTACTGGTAGATGTTTAAAATATTTAACAGATTAACTTTGTAAGTAAACGGTATACACACTGTAATCAAATAATATCTTACTCTTTTAATTATAAGCCTAGGTGAGGAAATGTAACAGACATGGCCCAGACAAATGAAACCAACAACAGGGAATAACTCTGAAAACAAAGGTGTCAGAAGAGCAAATTTTGTATGCGATACTGTCATCTTAAGATGTATACCTGCACCAAATATTGGAAGCCTAATTAGAGAAATAACATAGATATGGCCTGGGCAAATAAAATCAACAAAGGGGTGTAACTCTAAAACTAAGGGTGGTAGAAGCAAAGTTTTGTAAGCAACGCTCCATCTAAAGATGTATTCTTGTACCAAATACGGGGAGCCTAGTTGCAAAAATGGGGAAGATATATTCTGGGCAATGAAAAAGGATGAGCGGACAGACACAATGCAAGTTATAATCTCCCTTGGGAACCAGTGGGGGGGGGGACTAAAAATTTATTATTGTGGCAAAGGTTAGCAGAAGATTTATGAGTGATAAAAACTTTCCCAGAATGAATAATATAACACACATGTGACAACCATGTGATATTTAAATTTTAAACAAGAAATGAATGGCATGGGATATTTGATACAACATAATGAATTACATAGATATAAGTAATAATACCTGTGCTGTATGTTCAGAATTTGCACTTAGTACTTTCTTCAGTCTGTTTGCTTCCTTAAATAATTTACCCATGGATCTTTCATTGGTGAACACATCAGTTTTGGTTTTTTTCTGGCCGTTGAACAATTTAGCAAGATGTTCTCTTAACCTTAAGGTCATTTCCAGTCCACCCAGTGTCCTATCAAACCTTTAAAATACAATATCATGACATATGAATAAAAATTTTTGAAAAGTATTTCCTAACATCAAAAACTTTAAAATGGTTTAAAGAACATTGAAATTGTACATCAATATAATTAAGTTTCATAAATTTTTATTATATCATTTTTCCATTACTGAGAATTTTTTACTTCAGGAGATACAAACAAGTGTTATTCATAATTGAAATATGAGCAGTAAACTAAGAAGTATGCGATACGTACCCAACTCCCTTAATGACGAGTTGTGGATTAGTTTCTACTCTTTCTCCTTCCTTAGTCTTGACCATCTGATATCCTGTAGAAAAATCAAACGTCATACTCAAAATGATCAAATTGCTGTAAAAATGTCTTCAACTACAGTTACTCTTTTATGTAAAATATAACAAGAATACTGTAACCGGTACAAAATACGCTGGTCATCAATAAATTGTAAAAACTGCCACTGTGATTTAGACCTTTGAAATATGGCCTTGAGTCATGGTCATGACACACTGTCTTTACATAAACAACTTTTATTTGAAGTATGAATATATTCTGGTGAGGCATAAAGAAGTTATGGGCCATAAAAGGGGACGGATGTACAGACGGACATCACCATACCATAATATATCCTGTCTAAAGATGGGTGTTTAAAAACTAAACAATATTACAAAAGGTACAAACAAAACTTTGATAATTCATATAATGTACAGGATCACTAAAGGATAAAATTCAAAGATAGCAAAAGTGTCCAGGGGAGACCTCAATGTCTCAAAATTGATTAAAGGCATTTTTAAAAACACATAAATATATTATTCACAATTTATAAAGAAAAATAACATACTCTTGTTATCAAAACTTCTCTTATCTTACTTACAACATATCTAGATATATATACAACAGGTCTAGACTTACTTACAACAGTTCTAGTCTAACCAAAAATAATTTATTACTTACCTACAACAGTTCATGACTTACCTACAACAGTTCTAGACTTATCTACAACAGTTCATGGCTTACCAACAACAGTTCAAGACTTACTTACACAGAGCTCCAGATAAGATTTTCAGGTAAAAGTTTTTCACTCCCAGAAAAAAAATTCAAAGGGTAAACACAAATTCTAAAAGGGTATTGCTAAATATTTAAAGGGTGATTTACATAACTATATATAAATTGTCATTATTTCAATATTAAGTTCAATTTCCAATGAGTAATTCCACCCCATGTTCTAAATTCCAAAGCTGATTTACAAATTTTTAAAGGGTAAATATCCTCTTATTCACCTTATCTGGAGCTCTGCCTACAAAAATTCTAGACTTACCTACAACAGTTTATGACTTACCTACAACAGTTCATGACTTACCTACAACAGTTCACAACTTACCTACACAATTTATGACTTACCTACAAAAGTTCTAAACATACCTAAAACAGTTAATGACTTACCTACAACAGTTCTAAAATTACATACAACAGTTCTAGACTTACCTACAACATGACTTACCTACAACAGTTTATGACTTATCTACAAAGGTTTATGACTAACCTACAACTATTCTAGACTTACCTACAACAATTTATGACTTACCCACAACAGTTTATGACTTACCTACAATAGTACTAAACTTACCTACAACAGTTTATGACTTACCTACAACAGTTCATGACTTGACTACAACAGTTCTAGACTTACCTACAATTGTTGCTGTGGTACTGGTGGCCCCAGCATCATAAAACATGTAGTACTGCATTGTATTGTTAAATAACTTTCTCCTAAATACACCATAGTTCAAGGCAACTGTAAAAAAAGACAAAATCAGATTTTATATGTGTCATACAAATAAATTACATACATATAAACAGAGATCTGTTTCAGAATTTCAGACAAATCATTCAAATTCAACAGTTTTCAAGATCATTCATCATACATACAATTTTTACATTGTGACAAATGTAAATCTATTTTCCTCTATTGCCTTTCACAAATCAAGATCATTTATGTGTATACACTAAACCAGGAGTCATCTAATTCAGTTACTTAAAACAAAATCACACACGAAGTACATTATCCCTGACATTTGAATTAACTAGCTTCTTTTCCCAAAATAAGGTTAATGCCATAATTCTGGCCTTTTTCTGTCAATTTTTGGAAAATACCTTTAGCAACACAATTGGGAATTTTAAAGCGACTTTCTGAAATATTTGGAAAAATTGTGTGCACACATGGATATCTGATTGCATTTTTTTTTTCAAAAAATACATTTCCCCTTACATTATTGTTATTTCTTTTTTTTTATAAGTCATGAGCTCAAAATCAAATTGGGAATTTTTGCATCAAATTGGGAAAAAATACATGCACTTTGCATCGGGAATGGAGCCGGATTTTGGCCCTGTGGATACTATAGAAAAAGCCCTGTAATTAAAGATATTAAAGATTTGTTTAAACATGTGACACCATTTCAATACAAATATCCTTCCTGCCTCATATTATATCTCTGTAGAAATAGCAATACCCTCCTCCCTTATATTACATCTCTGTAGAAATAGCAATACCCTCCTCCCTTATATTACATCTCTGTAGAAATAGTAATACCCTCCTCCCTCATATTACATCTCTGTAGAAATAGTAATACCCTCCTGTCTTATATTACAAAGTAATTGTCTACAAAGTTATACAATGATTTGACTATGTTACAGCAGGCTTACCAGCAGCATTGTCACTCATAAGTTGTAATACTTTGAGGCCAACCATTTCTGCAGCATCCAAGATAGCTTTCCTTTCACTCTGAGTGAAAAATGCAGGCACAGATATTACACAGTCGGAAATTGTTGTGTCTGAAAGTAAAAACAGAGCATGAAAATTAACAACTTGACAATAACAGATACACTGTAACTATCAATCAATTATTTATCTAACAATAGGCAATCATATATACAATTAAACATCAACATTATATATACATGTACCAACAATCAAATATCAATATTAATCATGCTCTGAAAATCAGCTAAAACAAATCATGTACTTTTAATCAACTGATTAAAATCTAAAATTTGAAGACCTAAAGTGAAGAAAATCAAATTTGTGACAGGTGCTTGCTAGAAGTGTCTAATGCTTACCAGCAAAAGCTTCTGCAGCAAATTTTGCTCTCTCAAGTACCATGGCAATAAGTTCTTCTGGACTGTATGTTGTCTCTCTGTGTAGAAAATAAATCATATATAAAGAGAAATAAACTGATTTAGTTATTTCACATCAAACTCAACAATTTTAAATAAAATGATAGGAGATGAACTGATTACTGAAATTCACATTCTATTTCCCCAGAATAAGCCCTAGGCCTTTTCCCCCAAACATTTCAATCAATTTTCCCAATTTTGCAGAAAAGGTATTATCTTTTGAGTAGAATCCCCCCCCCCCAAAAAAAAAAGGAAGGGATACTTCTTAACACAAGCAGCAATAATTACAGTCACTCCCAACGGAGGTGAAGAACGCTTTCATAAAACGTATCTGATGGCTGAGAAGGGGAGGTTACTATAGTATACATACTCATCAACTCGGAATAAAGGTGTTCCTCTTTCCTCATCCTTGATGATGTCATAATAAGGAAATCGTTTTCTGTATAACTCAACATGTGGGTCGTCATATTTCCTCCCAACAATTTGTGTCAGATACCAGAATGCCTTGCGTGGAAATTTCACCGCCTTCAAAAGAAAAATGCATTGTTTGTTATTTCATTTGTAAAAGAAGTCGATTTGTTCATTATTTAATTATTAATAGAAGTTGATTTCTTTCCTCAGTAGAAGGTGACTTGATGTTTTTATTAGAAACAAAATTTTATTTGTTTGCTTTATTTTATTATGCAGTGAAGCTAATATTATACATTTTAGGACATGAATACATACAGTGTTTTCTGCCGCAGATCCAAATAGCCTTTCCCCATCTCTCATTGCCACAATAGTAGATGTTTTCCTGGATGATTCACTGTAAAAGTAGACATTGCCTTAGACATCAATATGACACCAATATCACATCAATATCAAATTATCACTTTCATTCTTTCAATATTCCAAAAGTGTCACATACCCAGTATAACAGAAATGTTTGGAAAATGGCAAATAAACAAACTGAAGATCTGGACACAATTGCACAACAGTTCGTTAAATTTAACGTGAAGTTAACCAATGTTAAACCAATGGGTTAACTGTAGATTAATTTTAACAATGTGTTGTGCAACCGGGTCCAGTTTGTGTGTGTGTGTGTGTTATTGCCTTGAAGCAGGATATCTAGAACTTTTGATTTCTGTTGACTCCTTGATACAATGACAATGTAAGGAAATTTTATGTTTTCAATACAAATCAGAAATAACTTGTAAATCCCTACAAATGTGAAGGATTATCAAATCTTTTTTAAAACTAATACAGCTGCAAGTGGTTAGAATTCAAATTAAGTCTGTTATCTAGGATCTGTGACTACAGCAACAGAATAATAAATCTCTGTATGTATGTTGTGCTTGCACTATAATCACATTTGAAACCTGGGAATTTCACTTCTTATACTAAATGTCCAGTGAAGTAATGGTCACTATCTCAGTCTTAGCATGCCTAGATGTGTAGCAGGAATTAAACCCTGAATGCAAGAAGTTCCTTTGGTAGGGAGAACAATTTGAAATTCCAGTGCTGCATTGGACAAGATATATCATACTTACTCATTTAAAACAATTTCCATGGGAACACCAGGCTACAAATAAAAATCAAGAAAATAATTTTTAATTCATTTATAAAATACTAATGATAACAAAGATTGAATTTCATAAATTCTTCAGACATTTATAATTCTTCAAAACGTTCTTAAAAGTTCTAATATTGATATCTGCATAAAATATCAAAAATATCAGTCACCTAAGAATAAATTAAAATTTTATACTCTATATTAATTATTTACTCACACCTAGAGATAAATATGAACTGGTCTAAGTCATTGTGTTACAGCAGATTCTATTGTTTTTCAGGGGTTGAGGAGATAACATATAGATGTTTATATATATTACCACTGAGGGCATTTCATGATAATTAAAACCAAAGTTTTTTCTTTTTTCGAATATTAGTGATCAGAATTCATAAGTGATGATCACTGCACATATAAAGATTCCTAATGTAACACACATGTCAAATAAAGATGTGTTTGAGAAATACCATGTGTGTATACAGCATTAATTCATTCACGAAGATTTTAATAACTCTGACAATTATTGTACAATGTAAGAACTATCTTGGCCATGAGTATAGAAACATATAAAAGCAACACCATTTTTATTGTGAGAAAGTTTTAACTCATAACTAGAAAGCAAATCACTGATTATGTAATTTTGTAATTGTTAACGTGACTTTTCAGTTTGCAAGAGTAACTGATAAACTTTTAATTAAAAATCTGTCAGGGTCCCAACACAAGTGAAAATTGACCAAATTTAAAGTACAATGTTAATCTTCTCAAAGTGGCATATCAAATTTTGAATTTTCTTTTATACCACAATCAACTATCCTTTAGTTATATCTCAGCAGCCAGTTTTTAGTGGTGGAGGCAAGAACCGAGTTACAATGTACCCGGGAAGAGACCACCAGCCTTCCGCAAGTAAATTGGAAAAAAACCAGCTTAGGTTCCAGTGGTACTTAAACCCATGCTGTCTAGAGTGAGAGACTTCATGGTCTAAAGTATGATGCTCTAACCACTCCACATGGGAGGTTCCCGCCTAACAAAATGGAGTCTTATTAACATGCATACATGGAGCAGTTCTCTTACAAACAGGCAATCAAATGACAACTGTTTTCTGCATTTAAAAAGGTGCCCAGACTTTAATATGGATGTATAGAACCTAGCCTTGCTAACTGCAATCAATCATTCTGAATCATATCAGTGTTGAAGTACAGTAATGTGTGACTTACTTTAACAATAGCTATTTTTACGAATTCGCTGCCTAAATCTATTGACATCACAGCCAAGTTGAAAGCATCTGGAAATAATAAAAGTTACATTTAAAGTAGTCATTGGAGGCATACAATGTCACTGATACAGCAATCAATCATAATTAAGATGTATAATTGTTTTGAAATGTGATGCATAATTGCAAAACTTGGTAACTTTGACATAAATTTTTTAAATCAAATTGAAATGTACGTTTGTTAGTTTTGATGTTATCCTGCATCAAAATAAAAATTATTCTCTTAAAAAAAAACATGAACAGAAGTACAAAGGTATGGTAGTGCAATAAATTCTACTTTGACACAGATCATAATTCTGTTTTGTTTGATAATATTTTGTCGCCATTTTATTGGTAATTAATGACATGCCCTATCATTGTTTTCAGTTATATTGTGGCAGACAGAATTTAATGGTGATAGAAAAACCATGTCACAATGTACCTTGGGAAAATAGTGTTTCCACCTAAGCAGAAATGCACATAAATTGATCTATCATCTTTAATACTGGAAGCTGGAAACCATGAACTACCATCAACCTTCAGTTAGAACACTGTTAGCATACTGGCAAAATATCACACTTAATTATGCAGCATAGGAGTTAAACAATGTGGAACTCAGATGATGTAAGATGAGAGAGACTGAGAGATATATACATGTAAAGTCCAATATCCCAACAATTTGGCCTGATACCCCCACTCCCTCCACCCTACCCCACCTCACCCCAAAAAGCAAAATAACCCCTAAGATATTTATCAAAGTAATTAGTTAAAGAAACCAGAACTACTCACTTGTTTGAGCTATCCAGCTACAAAATATTATAGCTACAGAAAACAGCAGCATCCTCCTTGCTGCAAATCTCTTCATTTCTGAAAAAAGTAAAAGGATTTCTTTGACTGATAAACAATACAAACTATAACTGTGATATTTAAGAACGTATGATTTATAGAAACATTAGAAAATAACGTAGGTCATTGTGTTATACATGTGCTGAATTAGTATACTATATATGTATAACAATTCTGTGAATGTTTAATTATTGTGCCATTTCTATTGTCAAGTTTCAACCCAGAAACCTTCCACCTTCAAAGGCAACACTCTATGAGTCTATTGGTACACCAGTGATTTGTACCAGCAAAAGAGATGCTCAAGATCCCATGTCTTATTCCTACATATCTATATTTATAAAATGCATTATATAATATACATATCACAATTATCAAAGTACACAACAATAATAATAGTGGATGGGTAACTATACTAAAAGTTTCTTATTACTAATTCATTTTTAAGGAACAGCCTACTTGTGGCAAGGAAAATTAACAACAGGGAATCACTCAGCAAATAAGGTATCTAAGGAGCACTGTGTTGGTGCATTATGTATGTATATGTACAATTTAGCATTAACCAAGGTTCATAAATGTTGTGTTTATAGCCTGGATGTGTAAAATCAACAAAGGGACACAACTCTTGAAATAAGGGAAGAAGAGCATGTCCCCTAACAGATGAGAATGGTAAACCTTGTACATGTATCAAAAGCTGAAAATGGTAAACCTTGTATGTATCATCAGATGGCAACAATCTCCATACCTACTTCTATGATTATCTCCTACTTTAGAACTATGATTATATCCTAATATGAGTTATGATAGTATTATTATCTCCTAATATATAGATAATTATCTTTCAGTCTGATCATACAGATGATAATTCATTTTCCCGTTATTTGACATAAATTCATTTGTTACCTGTTGTACTTGCCAGTTGCTACCCACATGAAAATCAATATTCTCATAATCTGTCTACTGACATTTATGTTTCTAAGGTTATTACAATAAGAAACTCATGAATTGTCTTTTCTAAATTCTCAAGTGCCCTTGCTTTCTTAATTGGGAAATTTCCATACTTAAGTTACAATACCACTATACACATTTTAAAAAAATGTGAAAATATGCCTTCATGTGAATTTTAGGCAAAATAATATTTATTTTGCTAAGAGCCACATGCTTTAAATGACTGTAATGTTCACTGTAAAATTCAGTAGCAACTGATCTCAATAAATATTGATATTGTAAAACAAACAAAAATGTGTCTATTAACCTAAGTTTATATCTCTGAAGTCAATACAATAATTTACTTTTCTCATTAGCAAAAAAAAAAAAAATCATCAAAATCTCTGATATCTTCCTTGTTGTCTTACATAACACATGAATAGTACTCCCTGAATTAATTCAAGAAGTAAAAAAATATCCCATGTTATTATATGCACTATGAGATAATCAAGCTAGCCTCCAGTCATACAATCCTAAATCATTGATATTACATCATGTAAGCGATTTCTCTTTTTCTGACACAGGAAGTCTAGAGAATTCTGAAATTGATCATCCAGGTGATTCACACGGGTATAGGCCACTTTCATACTGATAAGCAATGGGCAAGTGATTTACATAAGGTATATTTCAACATCACACAAATTTGTCAGTTTATAGAAGTTTAAATGACATCAGATGAGTATATTAAAATTGAAATGTCTGAAATGTCAATGTAGAGTTACTGTTTATAGCAGCTCTAAATTAGTAAATAGCAGAGTAGACTAAACTGTTCTATGACTATTACATGTATTTTGAGGCACAAAACTGTCTAAAGAAATATCTATTCAGCAGATTAAACAGTTGAAGTATTTGACTTAATTGTGGGAGGGTTTGAGTTCAAATATGGATCAAGCATTAGACTTTTACTGGCTCTAGATCTAGGCTTTAAATCTATTTTTTGTTCCTTAATTTGACTTTGTGTGGCGTAAGAAATGTAAGTCACTGATGGACTAAGAAATGAGGTCCAATTTTGTGACAGGTGTGGTATGTTAAAGAACCCTACCTGCAATAGTCCATAGCACAGGTCCAAAATTAGGTAGGAATTCCATTTTTCAGAAAAACAGTAGCTATGCAATATAAACTTTTATAT
Organism: Atrina japonica; assembly: GCA_030159075.1. Classification (NCBI taxonomy): domain Eukaryota; kingdom Metazoa; phylum Mollusca; class Bivalvia; order Pterioida; family Pinnidae; genus Atrina; species Atrina japonica. The sequence goes on along the minus strand of BROG01000020.1, from coordinate 632,251 downwards.
AGATCATTATCTTCTGGAGAAATTACAAATACCGATGCAAACTTTTTTAAAACTTGTAACATTGTAATACTGCACATGTTGTAGCATTCCACTATTCTAAATCGGGAGGGGGCAAAATAATGAATACAAAATGACGTGGTCGGGGAAATAATTTTTATTTATCCGATACAGATACGTGTATCATACCAAGTGAGAAGTACAGCATTATTTTAATCATCTGTTTTAAATTATGTAATTAATTCTATTTGTGTAGCTTTTCATCACATTTCGTGTATATTACACATTTTTAAAAAGACTGTCTAGCCGTAATATCAGCTGTTTTCATAGTCGGCATTAAAACACGTGTACAAACTACCGGTGAAGCCGAAAATGAAGGGGGTGAAATTTACCTTTAATTTAAGTCTTGTAGATCAACAAAGCTAATTATTCAACCAAAGAAAAAATTGCAAGGTAACAACAAAATTAACTTACCTATTCAAGTATATTATTAACCTATAAACTTGACTCAGCTTTGCTGGCTTCTGCCAACTTCAATTGTAAACATATGATTCTTTTTGTACTACCGGCAAATGTGGCATTAGTTGATTGGAAGGACGTAATTTCCGTGTCTGCGCATTTCGTTGCTACACGTAAACTTCCGGCAAATATTGTTGCCACTAATTTTAAAACCAAATAGGCTGCTACCTTCTCAAGCTTCTATTCTTGATGTCAATTTTTTTCGAGCGATAATACTTGACTTTGCATTTGCATATTAATAAGTAACACGAGCCCTTTCCTCATAAATGTGTGTGTGTGTGTGTGTGTGTGTGTCTTTATTTGAATGTCAAAAATTGAATGTTTTAAAATGACCCCCCCAAAAAAAAAATAAAATAAATAAATAAATAAATAAATAAAAAAGATAAAATAATATAAAAAAATAATAACCGAAACCCGGCAACATACAAAATTATAATAAAACAACAGCAACGAACAAAGACAAACGACAAAACAAACACATTGAGATCCAAGAACTTTATCAGCGTTTACAAATGTTCTATGGTTGTAGCCAGGCTTTGTAAAATACTAAAATAGGCCTATAAATGAAACCCATTATCGAAAAATACAGAATCATTGCTTTTTGTGCTTTTCATTGATGATTATTCCGAGTCAATGTAGATATGTTTAAAATTGGCGGATATAGCGGTTTGAATTTGGTATTTATTTATATTTTTTCGAAATAAAGAAGTGAAAATGAAAGACTATTGAAGTTTATTTTAACATGGAATTAAATCAGTGATGTGATTTAGTGACGATATTTAAATTCAGGTTTTAGTCTATCTGGCATATAGAAAACAGCCTCCTGGAGCTTTTAAATTAAAAAAAAAATCCTGGACCCCTCATGCATTTTTCTTGTAAGACTTGTGTTTCTTGAAACTCGACTTATTGTGCTGAAATTTTGGCCTGTTTATTTAATGTAAAGTTCCCATTTCTAGAACCTAGGCTTTTATAATTGAACATTTTCTGGGTAGCATACACTGACCACGGGGATTTTGTATCTGGGAGCTTGAAAATGCCTCATTTGTCCTCCAATTTTGACGATTCCAAAATGCGTAATCCCGAATCCCTTAGGACTTGACGGATAATGAAAAAAAAAAAAATCCGGAATTTTTTTTTAGATAATCCTGGACCCCTCATGCATTGCTCTTGTAAGACTTCTGTTTCCCGAAACTCGACTTATTGTGCTTGAAAATGCCTCATCTGTCTTCCAAATTTGACGATTCAAAAATGCGTAATCCCGAACCCCCTAGGACTTGTCTGAAAAGGAAAAACATCCTGGGAGCATATCCCACACACTTTTCATAAAGTTTGTCGCTTGCAAAATGGTAAAATGTACCATCGGAACAATATGTCCAAACCCCTAGCATTCAGCTTTTATATCTGCTGAATTTTCCTCCGTTTTCGGAATTAATTAATCTATCAATGAAATCTTTTTGAGGATCATAATTCAGTGTATGGAAGCTACAAAATAGCCTCTCAAGCTTTGACAATTTTACCCCCTAGCATTTATTTCTAATTATGGATTGTGTTTGCTGAATCAACTTCCTTTTAAGATGAATAATCATTGTGTGATCTATTATAAGATGAACCGTGATGTGTACTTTCGTGTGTGCATACAGAAAAATATCTCTTCGTACTTCCAAATATTTTCTGAAAGAGGCTTATCGCCTGATCCCTAGCGAAAAATTGCCATACACCTTTTTCGAGTTGTTCCATTCCGTCACGGTGTGTCATAAGAGTATGCAGTTTCAAATCCAAATAGGGCAGCACCATTTCCGTTTTAGAGGTCAAGTTATCGTATATCATGCAGTGATAGGTACCTAGGACCCGTTTTACGAAAGATCCTAAGTCCTAAGTCTTAGTCCTAATTGTCATGGGACTGACCAATCAACGACGTGTTGCCATGGTAGTTAGGACTAAAAGTTAGGATTTAGGACTTAGGACCTTTCCTAAAACAGGCCCCAGATTTGTAAAGTAGGCTACAGAAAAGTGATGACACGTGTCATCTTTACAAGAGAGAATATTTATCTATATTCTATTCCTCGCAGATGAACTGAAACAAGATACCAATGAATGTAGGCAATGTAAATATCACTAAACCGGAATCAACTTTGCTCGACTTTCTGAAGTCACGTGATCTGAGTAAAAACTATTCCGACAATACTGAACGGAATGGAACAACTCGAAAATGATCTAATGCAAAGAGCAGGAGCGGAGGCATGCACCCATAAATTTTGCCAAAAATGTGTAAAACCTTTCATTTCTTTATATAAAAAATGTGGAAACTTAATAACAAATTACCAAGATATTATAGACATGCGCCTAAATTAACTCAGTGAAATCCTCCACCCGTTTCTGCGATGTATAAACGTAATCCAAAGATCCGAGGTATTTTCAAGCATGCAGGCACTAAATCATAATATGTTGGTCTTACCCCAATGTATCACAATGACAGTCCCTTCCAACAATGTCAGGGAATTTGTAGGAACAGACAGTCATTACAAGATAAACATGCGAAGGTCAGAAAGTCTATTATAAATTTTTTCGTAAATTACAAACCCCGATAAGTGTAACCAGTTAATTCCCTCAAAGTTTCCACCCGGTGATAGGAAATTTAGCGGATTACCTTTTTATTTACAATTACCTTTCATCAAATAATTTGATATTCAGACTACAATCAGGTTTTTACCAAAATTTTCCACAACCCACCAACTTATCGATATATACCACAGAATTCTATTAGCGTTAGAGAGAAGTCATACACGGCCCTTGTATTTTGTGATTGATCGTGTTTGGCACAAGGGACTATTAATTAAATTTAGAGGCCATGTAATTAACGACAAACTCTTTTCGTGGATCGAAAACTATTTGATAAATAGAAAACAGTGTGTAAAATTATCAAACAATATATCAAGAGAACGTTTGATCAAATCGGGAGTCACCCAGGGTTCTATACTTGGTCCGCTTCTGTTTCTAGTATACATATAAAAATTTCAGATACCAAAGTATTAATCAATAGAATGTCCAGGACATAGATACAAATCCGGTAAAAATGGACAAACACGGACCTCTGGAAACCAAGAGGTGGGATCAGGTGCCATGGAGGAGTAAGCATCCCCTGTCGACCGGTCACACCCGCCGTGAGTCCACAGTCAAGTCCAATGAAACAAGTGAGGAGTGTATCCTCGTCACAATTGGTACAGACGTCTCAACAACCGCCAACGAAAAGGCAACTCAACATTTCACTTAGTGAAACAGAGTAGTCGCAAAATGATATTGCGTCATCTTTAAATTTGTGTATGTAACCTTTATGCTGATGGTACATCTGCAATATTTTCATCTCCAAGCATTAGGGACATCGAACTCGTAGTAAATCATGATCTTGGGAATTTATTTCAATGGTCGATCAAATGGTTAATGACTTTCAATCCAGAAAAAAACCCGACATAATGTTAGTCACAAACAGACAAATACCATTTATACCTAACTTTGTTTTCCATAATGTATTGATCCCTTATTGTCGATAGTCACAAACATTTAGGTGAAATATTTAATAACGATGCTAAATGGACTTTACATATAAATTACATATTTAAAAATGTTTCAAATTAATTTCCACAATGAGGAAATTGAAATTTTTGTTATCAAGAAAAAATTTGGAAAAACTCTATTTGATCTACATAAGACCTATACTGGAATATGCATGTGAAGTTTGGGATAGTTGTGGTGAAACCTGACAATCAAAATTAGAAAATATTCAACTAGAAGCTGCCCGAATAATTACTGGTTTGCTAGTTTTTACTAAAATAGAATTTTATATAGGGAATTGGGATGGAGTATGCTTAAAGAAAGAAGGAAGTTCCGAAAACTTAGTTTATTTTTCGATATTCACAGCCATAGGGCGCCATCTTATTTAAATGATCCTTTACCACACAATGTCGCCCCCAATTATAATCTTAGAAACTACAACGATTATCTACTGCCATTATTTCGCCTTCAACTAACAAATCAGTCATTTATACCGCATACAACAAACCTTTGGAACGATTTACCGCACTCAGTAAAACACATCGAAAGGAAGCGAATTTTTAAGAAATCACTGCGGAACAGTATTTTTACTTCTTCAACTATACAAATCAAATATTATTTAAGTCATGGGCCCCGAAAGGCTAACATTTTACAATGTAAACCCCGAAACCGCACAAGTCCCCTAAATTACAATCTGTTCTGTACCAATTTGATTGATGATCCATCTTGTGATTGTGGCTTTGCATCTGAGGATATAAACCATTTTTTCTTTCATTGTCCTAAATATTATGATAAGCGTATTACATTGTTAATTGAATTGTATTGGTACAGTAATTTATCTATTGAAACAATAAAATATTGTGACCTCAACATTGGTGAACTTTTAGATACAAAACTTTGTACTAGCGTCCAGAAATATATTAATTCAACGAAACGATTTTCTTGAGGATGTAAAGGTTTAAATTTTATTGCCTAATTGTATACCTTTTTGAAAAAAAAAGTTATTGTAATTTTTGATTTTTGCATTAGTATTGTATTTCAATTGATGGTCCTATGAGTCAATGAAACTATAAATCGTATTTTTTTTAAATGATTAGTAATATCGGGCCTGTAATGAATGCGTGTTTTTTTCCAGGATTGGATTTCAAGAATGCATAGGACTGTTAACAGACGAAATATTTTCCGGTTTGTGTACTTTTAAGACTTTTTGATCAGACGAACGTTATCGAATGCGGTCTAGTGTGTACAGGTCCGATATGTTAGTCTAATATGTTAGTCTAATATAACTCTAAAAATTAGTTTTTCATTTCCGCATATTCGTTCTTTCTTTTGTAAATTATTTTCTGTTCTTTACTTGTTTAATTTTTGTAATAAATATAAATCTCGTGTTTAAATCATCGTTACGTGACATGTTAAAAAATGTATATTTGTTGTATGTAATGGAAAGGACTCAATTAAGTTGTTATAACTTACGTAAGTTGGTTTTGTTTATCAATTAATTCTTGTTAGAGCTTATATTAATTTTTGTTTTTGTCTGGAATTTTTTTCTAATTTTATTAATGTAAAACTGATCGTTATTTTCACAAAACCTGTCTTATGTATGTCACTAAATTGGAGGAATGATTTGCCTATTTTCTAATATCTTAAAAATTCATTTTCTGATATTAAGAAATCAATTTTGATATTAAAAATTAGGACCTATTTTAGAAAATGAATAAAAAAGTATTTTAAATATTTAAAAAATCAATTTATTAATATTAGAAAACCGATTTTTTATATGAAAAGTTAGCAATCAATTCCCCTACGACTTGCAAGTCAAAATGGAATTTATCCCCCATTTTTAATACTAAAAATACCGATTATCTAATATTAGAAAATAGACATTGCCATACACTCATAAAAAATATTACAGATTTATAAATTATTATTACTATTATTATTATAATTATTATTATTATTATTATTATTATTATTATTATTATTGTTATTATTATTATTATTATTATTATTATTATTATTATTATTATTATTATTATTATTATTATTATTATTATTTCTTTTTTTTAATAATCCTCACCGGAACCGGGGTCGATTTGAAACGAGATTCAAAATTTTAATATCTACCTAAGGGAGCAGTCATTATTTAAAAACTTTAAATATCATAGTTGTTTTATATTTAATAAAAACTTAATAACCTTGTACTATTTTCACTTTAAAATTAATTATACTGACCCCTTAAAATTATTACAACAATATTCCATCGAGTGTATATGTATTCGCAATATCTAAGATATCTCATCTATGCCAGTCCCATCGAACGTCCTTGAACTTGCCATTTGTTGTTATAGGAAACATGGCGATGTGCAGTCGTACCGAACTAAAGCCAAGCTGATTCCTGGAGATCAAAGTTCCTTGAAGCAGAATCGTATGTAGATATGTGTATAATACAAATCATTTTTATCTATGCTTTAATAAATCTTAAACGAATGTATAGATTATGAAATAATTCGATATGGTGCCGATATAACTGAATTTGTTATGAATAAGATGAAATTATCGAATGAAGTTGTCTTTTCCTGAGTATTGTATCATTGTAGTTCTATGTACTACATGTGTGTCAGCGCTAAAGAATCCTATAGAAATCCTTTTCTAGAAGAAAACCTATATTATAGAAATAACGGAAATCTTAAGTTATTTTGTTAATGTACCAATATTTCAATAAACGTAGGTGGCGCTACCAGGCAGCATGACAGAAACTTGATCCAGTTTTCATTTCCAATGGAAATTCCATGTTAATTGTTATCTCTGCTAGACTAACTTGTTCCATTCCCTTCTTCCACTTTATTGAATTTATATCTAGAGAGGCATTAGTGCTTTCGTGTGATATATTGAAGTCTATATTTTTTGGTGTTCCCTATCTGAAGATGTATATTTTTAACTAAGAAAGTATAAGGTGCATGTGGTAGAATGCGGGATCCTTTCACCCTGATTACCGTTTCGCCCCGGGATGTTCCGCCCCTATTACCGATTTGCCTTGGGATGTTTCACACCTATAGTATGATAAATATATATATATGTAGTAACTTATAACATGTTTATATATTTTATGTTATGTTTTTGTTCAAAATTTATTGTTTGTTTATTTTTCTATGGGGGTATTTTACTTTTTTCTTTCATATATTTTATATTTTACTTTCGGACTCTGTCATTTTCTTGCTGTGTAGATCTGAGGACCTAACAGGTCTGAATCAATAAATGACTATTCTGTCAATTTCTTTCTTTCTAAACTTTATTTGTTTTCTTTGTAAAGTTAAATTGTCATTTTCTCATATGATTTTGTGGCAGTTTTTGGTTTATATAATTTCGTGTTCCCACCTTTGATACATGTAATTATCATTTGTATTGATTGATTATATTACAACTCTGACTTAGATTTATTGTAGTTGGACCCATATGTTAGACGACTGGACCCAGGCAAAATTTAACAAAAACATCCTGGACCCAAGCAGCTAAAAGAAAATTTTCAGCCCCTGATTACATATTTGAATTTTGATTTTTGAAATTATTAAAAGTACTGAAAAATTATTTTTTGTGATGAAAACTTCCTTTTTTGGTAAGTATAATAGTGATGTTTAATTTTTAGTTTTGTTTAAAATTGTGAAATTTTTGAAATAACAAATTAGAAAATTACATCAAAATAAGCAATGAAATTTGGAAACATTATATGAAGCAGGACATCTAGTAATAACAACAAATATCATTATGTGAAGCAGAAGGTCTAGGGATGTTTTGCTCCATAAATAGGGACAAACATCCCGGTCTGAAACATCCCAGTGCGAAACGGTAATCAGGCTAAAACATGCATCCCAACACCCATGTAGTATGATGTATCATACATTTATGTAAATGTATAGTAAAGTCTAGTAATATTGCATGGTTGGTAACATTGCACACTCTCAACATGAACACATTATGTTATTTCCCATGTTGCCAAATGGTGAATAGCAGTGAAGCGGATTGGTATAAATAAACACTTTTTGCTACTAAGTTGGATGCTCGATAATGTTTTTTATAGTAATAACATGCTTGAGTCCAGTAAAGCAACAAAGAAAGGTGTGTTTATTTACAAATATCATCTCATGTCGATGTCACTGGCTAAATTTCGTATGTTCACTTTTGAGTAAACAAACTCACTTGAAAGTAATTTACACTTACTGACTTCGCTCAACCTACATCAAGCTTGGATAGTCATCATAAAAATCCTCTTGGTTGTGATGAACAAACAGAATTCCATCTACATAAGAAATATAAAGTGAGATAAAACAAAATACAAGTCAAAGCTCCTTCAAAGATGACATTTTCGATGTGACTGGTGATGTCAACAAGGTAGTTCACGTGAAAGTTTGGTTGAGAATCAAATACAATTTTTATTTTCTATGGTGACTATTTCTGTTTGATTACAAGATATTTCCAGTGTATTTTATTACTTTTATCATCTTTCCTTAGAGGTTTATTGGTGTTACTTAAATAAGTGTGCAATGTTAGGTGACAAATTTGATAATTAGAAAACATGAGGGTTACCTATATGAAAGTGGGACAGACTCATTTTCCCAAAGTGTTCCATAATGCAAAGAACAGGGACAGAAATTAGCAGGGGCCCAGTAGCCCATGGCCAGTAAAAACTGAGCTGGGCTATTAGATTTCACAGTGTTAGCCCTGCTGGCTACTGAAAATTTGGGGTATATCTTGCACTTTCACAAATGTCAACTGATATTATTGTAAATTGAGTATACCTTGCTACATGTAGTTAGTATATGAACTACTTTAAAATATGTTTTTGTTGTAAGATTTTTAAAATAGCATGTTATATAGGAAGACCAAGTTTCTGGGCTTCCAAACATGCAACTGGGCTCCAAAAATCGTGACATACGAGCCCAGATGGCTCCTTGATTACAAAGTTTAATTTCTATCCCCGAAGATCAGACTATGAAGCATTCAAGATGATGTTTCTTTTCTCCTATGGACCAATTCAGATTCAGTGTATTGTTGATGTTTTTCCACAATCACAAAATAATGAGCTTAGGTGTGTGATGTAATTAGACAGCTCTGTATAATACAAGGATTAGACATTAAAAGAGTGTACTTAAGACTAAGATTGGAAAACATAATAAACATTTATATATTTTCATTTTATGGATTTGCAGGATGTTTCGGTGAATAAGGAACAATGACAGTTTCAAAGAATTATTTTTCTGTACTGGGCCTAAAAGCTGGTGCCAGTGAAGATGAAATCAAGAAGGCCTACAGAGGTTTAGCTAAAAAGTATCATCCTGACAAAAATAATGATTCAGGGGCTGAAGAAAAATTTAAAGAGATTTTGGCTGCTTATGAACATCTCAAAAGTAAAGACAGGTAAGTGATAGCCATTAATTGTCACCATCAATTGTTTGTATTTTTGTTTTTACAGAGTTTCAGTTTCTAATATTTGTTTTTGTAAATGTAGTCAACATATTTTTCTACTGACTTTTGTATTTTACAACTTTAAAATTTTGTTTATTACATAAATTACTATTAGACAAATTATTTTCCAGTGAATTTTAATTACTTCTGAAGATGTATTTAACAGTAACAGTAAGAGCGTAACCTGAGTGTGTGACCTAAGAGTAAGACTAAGAGTGTTCACACAATGTTGAATAACATAAAAGAGACTAAAATTTTAGTGATTTTTGGTAATTTTGCCCAATATGTGAATCATTTGTTAGCAGTGATATCTGTTTGTACTATATAACATTGTATCCAACAACCTAAGGGTCCATTTAAAAAGAAGTGGTTGACCTGAAACTTGATTCATATTATAGATAAAAAGGTAGACGCTTAAACATACTCTTTCATTGATTGTTATACATTTATGTTGTAGAGTCAAACATTTATTTTCCCTTCTAATTACATGTACATTGACTTTAAACAATATAAATAACTGAAAAGTCTGTAATTAAATGTTTTTTTGTGCCCAGGTTTTACATGTATACACATGTAGTTTGTATGTAGAACTCATAAAGCATCTTTGATTGTAATGGTCTTTTTATCCCTGTGTATCTTCATTGGGAATGCATTCCATCCATCTGTCCATCCTTCTGTCCTTCTGTCTGTTCACATTTCAAATTTTGAATTCTGTTTTTTTTTTTCTCAAAGCAATGTAATATTAATAAATGATATATTTTCAGTTATAAGAAACAGTTCATGGTAGAAAAAATAATACGTTAGATAAACTTCTGTACGTAATTTGTTTATAGTGCACCTTTAGATTATGTATATCAATATATATTATGCATGTATGTACATCACTATCGTATACATGTATGTAAATCACTGTAGTATACATTTATGTATATCACTATATTATACATGTATGTACATCACTATAATATACAGTCTAACACCAATTATCTGGACGCCGATTATCTTGATTTTTCGCCATGTGCCCAATATTTTTACCAAGGTAAAAATCGTAATGTACCTTCTGTAAATTCAGTGATAAAAGTTTCACGAAATGTCTTGTAAATATTGAAATAGCATCAGAAAACCAGTCACTCTGTTTATTGTTTTAAATAATTGAGTTGTTTTAGACCTTTGTAGGGGATCTGAGATTAAACTGAGACCTTCAGAAACAGCCGACATATTAATAGGCTACTTCAACATTGACGGTCGCAAGTGTCGTAACAAGCGTTCGTAAAGAAGATTCAGTCATTAAAACTACAACTTCAATAACATTTCAAATAAATAAATATTTCTTACCGATATACAATATCAGTTTCACTCTTTATTTTGTTTTCAAGTTTATTAGTCCTATTGGTAAACGCAAGCGAAGCATGTGTTACCGACTGTCCACAAGTTGGCAAACATTGGGGGGTGAGATACGGGAGGACATTTAAAAATTATTTCACAATAATGACACTACCAAGTCATGTAAAATTAAATTTTTTCACCTGTGTAACTTGTTTAAGATTGATATGTCAAGTACAAAATTAAGACATTGACGGCTAGAAAAAATAATAACTTTAACAAGGAATTTGATTATGATTAAAGCAATGCGGTACAGGTGCCCCATATCAGGCCTCATGCTATGGAAATCTAGGTCAAGACTTGAAGGAGTTTGCAACAGACCAAAGTGTCAGATTTCTTCAAATCACAGTGACTTTTAGGACTAAAGATGATGTCAGTGAGCTAGCACTTACGTGATTTTCCCATTCCTACTAATGGGAGAACATCTGTGTAAAATTAATGACATGAAGTAGGCTACATAAGGATCAAGATCTACATGTGATTTCAGTCATGCAATTTAATATTAAGTGAAATCGTGTTTTTTCATACATACACACATGTATGTTAGGTCTATATTTTACCATCAGAGGCTTTATAAATTGCTGCTTTTACTTTTACTCATCAACTAATTAAAATAACAACATGCCCTTGAAAACATCGATGTTTCTTCAGTGACATGATCACAGAGAATAACCAACTTAACGCTATCAAAATTTGGGATGTACGGACTCCAACAATATGATCGATCATTCGGACGACCAAATTTCTGGACTTTTTATGTGTCTCCCATTCAGTTCGGATAATCGGCGTTAGATTGTTCATGTATGTACATCACTATAATATACATGTATGTACATCACTATAATATACAGTTCGGATAATCGGCGTTAGATTGTTCATGTATGTACATCACTATAATATACATGTATGTACATCACTATAATATACATGTATGTACATCACTATAATATACATGTATGTACATCACTATAGTATACATGTATGTACATCACTATAGTATACTTGTATGTATATCACTACAAAATGTATATGTACATGTATGCACAAAATGAAGTACATGCAAGTGTAACTTATGTTCTGAACTTATTTTTTCTGTTAAACAGAAGAGAGATACATGAGCGAGATTTAGCAAAGCAAAAGGAGGGAAAAACTTCCACTTCTAAAACTCCAACTTCTAAAACGCCACAAAATGAAGATTTTTCCAGTTATTTCAATTCCAAGACTAAGACAGGAGGATATTCAGATTCAGCTTATTCTAGTAAATACAAAGGAACGTCATTTTCAGCGAGATTTGATGAGTCTGAGAAAGATTTCACCTGGTAAGATATTCTCAGTGATACAGATTTCACTTGGTAAGATATTCTCAGTGATAAAGATTTCACCTGGTAAGATATTCTCAATAATAAAGATTTTACCTGGTAAGATATTCTCTGTGATACAGATTTCACCTGGTAAGATATTCTCAATTATAAAGTTTCACCTGGTAAGATATTCTCAATGATAAAGATTTCACCTGGTAAGATATTCTCAGTGATAAAGATTTCACCTGGTAAGGTATTCTCAGTGATAAAGATTTCACCTGGTAAAATATTCTCAGTGATAAAGATTTCAACTATTTTGATGATGCTCTTACTACTTCTTTTAAATTGTTTTAACTCAAATGATCTACATTATGTCACTCAGATCACCAATACTAATACATGGTTGTCTGTCTGTATGCACCATGTAAAAACTTTAAACATTTTTAACATCCTGTCAGAATTACTGGTGATCCAATCTTCAAATTTAGTACATAACATAAGTGGTAGAAGTAATAAGAAATATGAACTCATAATGCTTTGGTCAAGTTCTAGTAATAAGATGGCATCTCATTTGACCAATAAGATCCCTTTGGCCTCGTGTAGATATATCCAATCTTTTTACATGTTATTATATTAACTGAATTATATGTACAGCCGTAATTATAATGGTAAACTAACTTTTACATTAAAGTTTACAGTTACAGTTAGTTTTTGGACTTTTGACACTGATACTTTCATGATGTCTTCTTTAACTCCATAGCACAGGTTCAATATGGCACATCTCTTGTATTTAGTGACATCTCCATACAAGTAAAATAGTCTTCTCAGGAAATAACAATAAACCAAATCTATATTTTGTTGTCTTCCTGTTCACCATATTTATTGATGTTTTCGTCTTGGTAAACAGGTCTGGGAAAGATAATAAAAAGCAAAAGAGAACGAAGCAAAAGAAAAAACCCTGGAGCACAGAATGGAATTCTAAAGATGAAGATTTTACCCCAGGTAAGAGGAGATTAGACTGTAATCTTAAGTACATTGAAAGTATGATTACCTCATCTGACACAGAAACAAAATACAAAATTGACGTTGTCGAAATGAAAGGTCTTAATTGTCACTTACGATCTTTTATGTTTTTTCTTAATTTTGGATACAGTTTTCAATTCTGCATCCTACTGTGAAAAAAGTCAAGTCAAAACTTCCAATAGTTTCCGAGAAAATTAGAAAAAGTGACTTATGAAAGGTTGTAAGTGACAGATACAACCTAAAATAAGCAGGTAAAGTCAGTCACAAAAGGTCATAAGTGGCAGATACGACCCAAATTACTGTACAATTAATTTGGGTATCATGGGTTAAAAAATGGTATCTACATCTAATCAAGCTTTTATTTTGAATCTATCATTGCTATTTATTATCTTTTTTGACTTAGGTATTGAATACAAATACATGTGCAAGTAACTATCTATGTTAGTTTAATTGAAATTTTGTTTTTTCCTTCTACTGAAAGGTTTGAAAATTGCAGTTATGACCTTTTAATTCCACAGCGTCCAAATGTTGATATCATCAAACACAGAAATACCAAATGTTGATCTTATTAAACACAGAAATAAAATACAAAATGTAAACAACATCATTGGATACAAGCTTGATATACATTACATACAATGTATTACCTTGTATAGACTCATACAACATACCCGTAAACAACATCATTGGACACAGGCTTGATATACAATACATACAATGTAATACACAAGTTACATTACATACACTGTAATATATTGTATAGACTCATACAACATACCTGTAAACAACATCATTGGACACAAGTTACAATACATACAATGTAATACCTTGTATAGACTCATACAACATACCTGTAAACAACATCATTGGACACAGGCTTGATATACAATACATACAATGTAATACCTTGTATAGACTCATACAACATACCTGTAAACAGCATCATTGGACACAAGTTACATTACATACAATGTAATATATTGTATAGACTCATACAACATACCTATAAACAACATAATTGGACACAAGTTACATTACATACAATGTAATATATTGTATAGACTCATACAACATACCTATAAACTACATCATTGGACACAAATTACAATACATACAATGTAATATATTGTATAGACTCATACAACATACCTATAAACAACATCATTGGACACAAGTTACATTACATACAATGTAATATATTGTATAGACTCATACAACATACCTATAAACAACATCATTGGACACAAGTTACATTACATACAATGTAATATATTGTATAGACTCATACAACATACCTATAAACAACATCATTGGACACAAGTTACATTACATACAATGTAATATATTGTATAGACTCATACAACATACCTATAAACAACATCATTGGACACAGACTTGATTTACAATACATACAATGTATTACCTTGTATAGACTCATACAACATACCTGTAAATAACATCATTGGACACAAGTTACATTACATACAATGTAATATATTGTATAGACTCATACAACATACCTGTAAATAACATCATTGGACACAAGTTACATTACATACAATGTAATATATTGTATAGACTCATACAACATACCTGTAAACAACATCATTGGACACAGGTTTGATATACAATACATACAACTATTGTCTATGGAATCCATACTACCTCAATCTTTGAAACACTTTCCACACTACCTCACATCTAGAATCCTTATTTTTCATGGAATTCAGATTAATTAGAAATAAATAGAAGATTATCAGTCAGTTAGAATACACTGTTTTTCTATCATTAAATGTGTTATTTTATAATTAACATGTATGTGAAATATAAGTTATTTATATTTTCAGACATGAAAACTTTCCTATATTTTCTGTCTTTGAAACATGTTTCTATATTTTCAATCTTTGAAACACTCTCCTATATTTTCAATCTTTGAAACACTCTCCTATATTTTCAGTCTTTGAAACACTTTCCTATATACACTTTTCTATATTTCCTGTATTTGAAACACTTTCCCATATTTTCAGTCTTTGAAACACTTTCCTATATACACTTTCCTATATTTTCTGTCTTTGAAACACTTTCCAATATTGTCAGTCTTTGAAACACTTTCCTATATTTTCAGGTTTTGAAAGACAACCAACATTCTCATTTGCTTTTAAGACATTTGTAGATGATTTGGATTCCAACTTCTCTATGTTCTTTACATCTAGCGGACCATTTGAATTTTCGGCCTTTTATGGTGATGACTCAGATCCCTTTGCTGAATTTTTTTCTAGTAAGTTTAAAAATGATACACAGTAAAACTTTGATATTTCATGTGGAAATTCATTCAGTTTTATTGAAAACAAAACCACGTTGTTAATGTTGAGACTGGCAAATTCCCAGCAATGATGCCGATGGATGATTACACAAGTATTAGTCTGCATTTATTTACACACAGTGTATGTTCAGTTATCTCAACTTCAGGATCAAGACCCAATGGTCATCTGAATCTTATTTTTAATCAATTTCAGCATCCAAACATTGGCTGGTACTTCAATAAATATGCTAAATGGAAACATGCACGGCAATTATAATATTTTGTCCTAATTTAGATTTGTAGACAGGAATCGGGGCAGAAAATCTGATTCATGTGAATTATTTTGTTCTTTTGTTAAAATAAATTGATCCATTAAAATAAGCAGTTGATTTAAAGAAAAAAATGTATACATTTAAAAATGTGTTGATTATTAATCAATAATTTAGTTAAAGTTTGAAAAAGCAACCTTAGTATTTATGAAGTTTTACAAAAACTCATTGAAATGGTGCAGACAATTAGTGATTCCATTATATAAGTAATGTGCTACATAACATACATTACTCATGGGCAGGTGCAGTGTAATATCCAATGTTTGCATGGGGCAAAGGAATAAAACTTAATTGTTAATCAGTAATCTTCTTCCTGCTACATTTCAGTAATTTGATGTTCAACTAAATAACCCTTTGTGGTATGTTTTAAGTGTCTCTTGGGTTTCTTTATACAAAATAAATTTAATGTGCTAAAAAGTAAAAATATCTCCCATTTACTGTACATACATTACAAAGGTAAATATGAAAACCAGAAGAACATATGAAGAACAAAATCGAGAAGGTGCAAATAAATGCAGGATCATAACGGTAATCCGGGCTAACAGTTCCCTGTTCCACTTGGATTTGACGCATGATGTTCCTTTGTGTTTAAGCAATTCTCTAAAACATTTAAACAGAACTATATATTGCTAACTTAAGTGACATTACACTTCAGTCTTCTTAAGATACAATATATATATATATATATATATATGTATAAAAAGGAAAAATTCTGTTGAGGTTTTAATTTTGTTTATTTCCTTGTTTTCATTTATCAACAAAATCAAAACCATGACTATAGGTTCTTTTATTTCATCAAAATTTGATGACAACAAATTCTTTTTATTTTTAAAACAATGAAATTTTTAATTTAGCCCCACAAAATTTTCTGATTCTTCATTATTGCCTAAATTAGCTATCAAGTTACTGGTGCATCATTTTCACTTTTTACACCTTTTTGTAGGTTCTGGTGGTGAAGGGGGATTCAGTAAAAAGGACAAATCTAAGAACAAACCAAAGGAGAAAAAGAGACATGTTGCCGATGAGTTTGGTTTTACTGATGGTCTAGATGATGAGTATTTGTTTTCACCACGACAAGGGCAATCCAGAAATGAAGCTTATTACACAGACACTGAAGATGAGGACGGATTTAGATTCAGCTCCTCAGATTCTGACAGTGATACAGGTATTTAGCATAATTTTATCTTTAAACATAATCAGTGTTATCCCTAGGCCTATGTAAAAAGCACCATGGTCCCATGTAGTCCTATGTATTAGCTCAGTCCTATGTGTTAGTTCAGTCCAGGTCTGTGTGCGGGTCCTGTGTGTTAATCCAATTTTATGTGTAAGTCTTGCCCTATTTGTGAATCCTATGTATTATTCCAGTCCTATGTGTTAGTCCATTCCTATGTGTTAGTCCATTTCTATGTGTTAGTCCAGTCCTATGTGTTAGTCTATTTATATATTAGTCCAGTTCTATGCATTAGTCCAGTCCTATGTGTTAGTCGAGACCTACATTTTTGTCCAGTCCCATGTATTAGTATAGTCTTATGTGCTAGCCCAGTCCTATGTATTAGTCCAATCCTATGTGTTAGTCCAATCATATGTATTAGTCCAGTCCTATGTATAAGTCCAGTCCTATGTATTAGTCTAGTCCTATGTGTTAATTTAGTCCTATTTATGAATCCAGTCCTATGTGTTTGTCCAGTCCTATGTATTAGTCCAGTCCTATGTGTTAGTCCAGTCCTGTTTATTAGTCCAGTCCTATGTTTAAGTCCAGTCTTAGGTATTAGTCTAGTCCTATTTGTTAGTCCAGTCCTATGTATAAGTACAGTCCTATGTATTAGTCTAGTCCTATGTGTTAATTTAGTCCTATTTATGAATCCAGTCCTATGTGTTAGTCCAGTCCTATGTATTAGTCCAGTCCTATGTGTTAGTCCAGTCCTGAATATTAGTCCAGTCTTATGTTTAAGTCCAGTCTTAGGTATTAGTCTAGTCCTATTTGTTAGTCCAGTCCTATGTATAAGTACAGTCCTATGTATTAGTCAAGTCCTGTGTGTTAATTTAGTCCTATTTATGAATCCAGTCCTATGTGTTAATCCAGTCCTGTATATTAGTTCAGTCCTATGTTTAAGTCCTGTCTTAGGTATTCGTCTAGTCGTATTTGTTAGTCCAGTCCTGTATATTAGTTCAGTCCTATGTTTAAGTCCTGTCTTAGGTATTCGTCTAGTCGTATTTGTTAGTCCAGTCCTGTATATTAGTTCAGTCCTATGTTTAAGTCCAGTCTTAGGTATTTGTCTAGTCCTATTTGTTAGTCCAGTCCTATATATTAGCTCAGTCCTATGTATTAGTCCAATGTAATAGTTCAGTGTTTAAGTCCCCTATTTTAGTTTTGATCTGTTATTTAACTACTATGTATTTTCCACTTAATTGATCTATTATTATTTGTCTAACAATATCATATTTTTTCATTTAAGGATATGAAAATCTACGATTTAAATGTGCTTTTTGTGGTAAAATGCTGCCATTGGAAACATTGGTATGTTTAAAGTTACTTTTTTGAAGACTGTGATATTGATAGTGTAAGCACAGAACTTCCTTTTTCGCATTGCTTTAAACAAAAAATCTTTCAATTTCAAAAGTTATGGAAACTGATTCTGCAATATTTTACTGCACTTCCAGAAAGAAGTTCAATTCCAGAAAGAATGCATATATCAGTAATACCCAGAATTAACCACATTTTTACTGGTTATTTAATGAAACACATACAATCTTATGTAAAAATTTGACTTTAATGAATAATATGCAGAACAGTAGTTTTCTTATTACATTACAAATCATAAAAAGGAATTTAGAATGGTACACTTACATTCTGGTTATACATGTTATATATTTACACATATATTCTTTGCTGAGGTCATGATAAAGAACTGCAATTGCAAAAATACAACTTTCACAGGGTCCTCTGTGGCAGAGTGGTTAGAGTATCATGCTTTAGACCATCAAGTCTCTCACCTCTGATCAGCCCAAATTCAAGCCCTGCTGTAACTAATAAGCTGATTTTGTGAGAAAAGTTTTCCAGTTTACTTGTGGAAGGCTAATGGTCTCTTCCTGCATACATTGTAAATGGGTTCTCTCCTCCAAAATTAAAAACAAATAACTTAAGTAGGGGCCTCTGTGGCCGAGTGGTTAGAGCATTGCACTTTAAACCATCTCACCTCTGGTCAGCAGATTTGAGCCCTGCTGGAACTTTAACTGATTTTGTGACAAAGATTGCCAGTTCATTTGTGGAAGGCTGGAGGTATCTTCTCGGGTACATGGTAACCAGTTTTCTCCTCCGTAATAAAAATCTGGCTATGTAGCGTAAAACACTTCAAAATATTAAAAATGTCATTGTAAGTTTTGCTTTTGTCCCAGCTAATAACTAAGAGCATGTGCTTATTGCTTAAAAATTAAAATGATTTAATTACACTAATTGAATGATCACTGTCTTTCTTCAGAAAACCCATGAACCTGCGTGTGGACGTCGGAAAAAGAAAAAGGTCAACATTGATAGTGATGAGGAGGAATATTTCGACTACAACGGGTACTCCTCCAAATACAAGCCTAAAAATGTTCCAGGTGATTGGAGAGGTACTCATGAAGAATTGCTAAAACACATAAAAAGCCAACGTAAAGCATTTAAAAGCAAGATAAGGGAAGAGAAAAAGAGTGATTTAGGTAAATACTGCATATTACATATATTTACACATGTTACAATATTTACTTAATGTCAGCCTTAATTTTACTGCTACCTCTAGGAATTTTTTGAAGAAATTAAGAAATTTTTGGTACATCTTATGTTTAATGTTTTACATAATAATAAAAACAATGTGTTGATATACTGTACTATACCTGGAAAATTTCGCTCCTGTTTAATTTTCGCCATTTTTGCCCTTAGATGAGGGGCAAATTTAAAATAAAAGTGAAATTTTAAAGCTAAATAATTCCAGTACAAACAAATAATTGAACCATGGACATATATGATATCCTTGAGAATATAGTGATTGATGGCGAATTTAAGATCGGGTGAATTTAAGATGGTGAATTTAAAACTGGGTGAATATGTTTCCTGTCATGAAAGGGCAAAAATAACCAGGGGCGAAAATTTCTAGGTACAGTAAAACTTGCTTTAGCGACCACCTGTGTATAAAGACCCCCTGTTTTTTCGCTGTCCCCAATAGTAACATTTGTGTACAAATCAACCTCAATATAAAGACCACCTCCCTATTAAGACCGGTTTTGTAGTGTCCCTAAGGAGGTCTTTATATACAAGTTTCACTGTATACCGTAATTCATATATCTGTATATATATGTGTATGTACTTAGCAATGAATTTGTATGTTTTGATGAAGACAGAAAATTATCTACATTGCTGTAGATAACCAGGGCTTAATTTTCTTTAATGAATTAACTAGGTGCCACAACAAATATTGTAATTGGTGGCCAAAAATATAAAAAGTCCACTGACTTGTCAGACCAGCAGTCATGAGGTCATAGTCGCAGTTGAAATTGAAATATTAATGTCGGTCTTAAGGAACGTTTTTACCAAGAAAGTAGAAAATCATATTGAAATTGTTTTAAAAAAACAGCAAGTTTTGCTGTCATTTTCTTGCCTTTTAACAGTGTCATATCTTACACAATGCAATAAGTATTTACAGTTAAACCGGGATATTTTGAAACTGAAGGGGAATGAATTTTTCTTTGAAATAAACAGGGTTTTCAAAATAACCTGCTCATGATGGTAATAAAGAAATTTGGGGTTGGGGATTCAAAATCATTTCAAACTAAGCAGGATTTCAGTGTAATAAGGTTCAGTAAAAGTGGATTACACTGTATTATCATTTTTTATTTTGATTCAGTCACTCTGTTAATTATGTGGAAGATTGTTCTAACCTTTCGACAATATTATTGTCTTACACAACTATTTCAGACTTGTAAAACCATATGTATAATTTTGTTGTTGTTTTTATTCAGTCACGGTTACCTGTAGATGGTGTGGAAGATCATTCAGCAGAAAAGCAGCTGAGAGTCACGTTCCTTTCTGTGAGAAATGGACTAGAGATCATGGTAAACCCATGAGTCCTCATTTTATGGCTGATATGAGAAGTCAAACTAAAACAGACAGAGCAAAAGAGGTACAAATTTAGTGATTTAAGTCTCTCAAATGAATGTGAGAAGACTTCTTTCTACGTGAATTTTACTGTAGAAAATAAAGTCAACATGGTGCTCTGAAATATCAAGGGTTGAACATAGTGCTCTGAATATCAAGGGTTGAACACAGTGCTCTGAAATATCAAGGGTTGAACATGGTGCTCTGAAATATCAAGGGTTGAACATTGTCAAGGGTTGAACACAGTGCTCTAAAATATCAAGGGTTGAACATAGTGCTCTGAAATATCAAGGGTTGAACATGGTGCTCTGAAATATCAAGGGTTGAACATGGTGCTCTGAAATATCAAGGGTTGAACACAGTGCTCTGAAATATCAAGGGTTGAACACTGTGTTTTGAAGTATCAAGGGTTGAACAGAGTGCTCTGAAATATCAAGGGTTGAACATAGTGCTTTGAAATATCAAGGGTTGAACACAGTGCTCTGAAATATCAAGGGTTGAACACTGTGTTTTGAAATATCAAGGGTTGAACATAGTGCTCTGAAATATCAAGGGTTGAACACTGTGTTTTGAAGTATCAAGGGTCGAACATAGTGTTCTGAAATATCAAGGGTTGAACACAGTATTCTGAAATAAAGTGCTCTTAAATATTATGGGTTGAACACAGTGTTCTAAAATATCAAGGATTAAACACAATGCTCTGAAATATTAAGGGATTAACAGATGGCTGTGTAATATTAAGGGTTAAGCAGTGTTCCAGTTCTGTTAAAGATTTGTAAATGTACACCTGACATTTATGACTACAGAAATGATTGAACAGGATAAGTGATTCAGTAATGGATCAGTTGCCAAAGTATGTACCGGGTAATATATTTCAAACAAGTGAGATATGGGAAACAAAGATATGAAATAGATAAGTCTTTTTCTTTCATTTCACAAAATTATACTCATTTGACACTTGAATACTGAAATTAGAGATATCTTTGTAATTTTAAACTCTCTCAACTTCCTTTTTGCCTTTCATTCTCCATGCATTGTTTACTATATTCTTAAGATCCAACAACAAATCAGCTAAATTAAGAGCCAATCTATCATAATTGACATATTCCCCTTGAACTGTTTTAGGTTAAATTATAAATAATTTACTGTTTTACTTTAGGGATAATAATGGCATGACCTAGATAGTCTATAGAGAAAGTTTTTCTGTGCTTAAATGATCAATATTTTTATACAGTGGAATCTCGTTATCTCGAAATTGACGGGACCACACCATTAACTTCGATATATCAGAAATTTGAGATAAACCAAAATGAAAAAAAAATAAACAAAAATTCAAATTGGTTTTAAGCAGTTATTAATTACCCTTTCACCTTGACTCATTAATGGAAGTTGATTGTTCCATGGCTTGCAGGTAAACAATTAAATATTTATAATGCATTTTGCATAAAAAATGGAAATCTTTAATCATAGAAGGTAATTTTGAGATAACAAGTGAAAATTATATAATATTTGGATACATTGGACCAAAAAAATACCTCGAGATAAGTGAAATTTCAAGATAAAAACTTTGAGATATCTGGAATAAAAGTTGTATAAATATATAGTAGAATAATCGGAACCGGCCATTCGACTTTGACATAACCGGAATTTTGACTCATCCTATTTTGACATAACGAGATTCCAGTGTATTTCATTTCCATGCAAACTTTTTACATATTCTCTGGTTCCAGTACTCCAAGAAGGTGCCAAAACCCAAAGGATTCAAAGATAACATAAATGATGGTGATGATATGACCACACCCAGAACTGATCGAAGTGAGAAGAAATCTCGTCCAACAAGTTTCCCAGATATTGATACTAGTAGTAAAACTCGAGACACTGCAGGTGAGATACATGACTAAGGATCTGAGTATTTTTTTTAGTATTTTAAACTTTCAGTCCTCTTTAAATTTGGTGTGAAGTGCCGAAAGGTGAATTTTGAATTTCATGACATTTAGATCAGGATTTTGGTTGACAGTCGGAAGACTGAGGACATTTTTTACTTCTTTTGTTACTTTACTAAGCTAAATTGTGATGGTCGTAATAAAATATTTAAGATGTAATTAAAACCTTTTACCACATCTATATTAATTTTGTTTTAGGTAAACCATTTTAGATAAACCATTTGATTTTGTTTTAGATAAACCATTTGATTTTGTTTTAGATAAACCATTTCCAACAACTGGAACAGGATTGAATCCAAGTACAACTCCAAGATCAACCACCAACACGCCAAAGCTAAACAGAAACAATAACAAACCCGGATTAAAAACAACTCATTTGGATGAGTAAGTTCTTTATTATTTCTTTTGTGAAATTTGTTTGATCTTTGTCCTGTAAAATCAAAATTATACACATTTGGCAGTTGAATACTGAAATGTGAGATATCTTTGTAATCTAAAATACTCACATCTTCCTTATCAGTGCAACCTAGGTACATGCATTGGGTTAAGCAGAAATGTGTTTAAGATTAAACCTACTTCTTTTCTCATGCAAGACATTTGTTCTTTCACAGCAATGGTACCCCACACTAACACGAAAATCTGAGATTGTATTATAAAGGTGCCCTTTAAAGAATTTCATGAAGTTCTGTTTATTAATTTCTGATGAATTATTTCTATAGACCTCATGATAACTGTGGTCCTGTAATTTTAGATGGCGAAATGATACAGATTTTCAGAAAAGGATGTCAGGAAACAATGAGCTACTTTGACGATGTCTTAATTTTTGTGCCAGTAAAAAGTATATTCACTGCATTGTTTTCAAGATTGCATCTCCAGTTAAGACACAGTGACATTAAAATGAGCTGTTCTGTCTCGGGCACTTTATGATTTACATAAGCTATATAAATCTGTCCTGGAAATATCCAAATATGTAAATAAACAGCTGCTGATTAAATCTTCAAATCGTTTTTATTGGCTGAGAATTAAACTTTGGTATACCTTGTGTCTTTTCAAAATTTTAAAATGCACTAACTTGAGTTAGATAAACATAATAATCATTTAAAACTTGTTGTAGAACCTCTTTTTAATTCATCAATGAATTGCCATAAACAATTCACAGGAAAATAAACTTGTTTCCTCACCCCTGAAAATATGTGAAAGAGCACATTCAAGATTTTTATGATATTGATGTATTGAACAATATGTATACCAAACTTTTTTATTCCATTGGATTATGTATATTATATTATTTTGTGGTTTTCTTATTTTTCCAGTGTGAAATTTCCATCTCCAAAGGGAGGCAGTTTTGGTGTGTCTGGCTTAGGATACAGTGGTGGTATTAGAGGAACTGGTTTAAAAAGCACTAAAAACAACAAACAACATGTTAGATTTGTGTGAAAATGTATGTGAATTGTTGTTTAATACCACCCACACTGATCTCTGGTTTATGTACTCTTAGTTTTAGCCTACATAGGTTAATATATGTTATGATTGAGAATGTGAAAAACCAGTGTAGTGAAATTGATCACAGTTATTAACCTTTCTGTGTCACTACTGAGGAAGCTCTGTCAACAAGTTGTGTGTGTGTGTGTGTGTGTGTGTGGGTGTGTGTGTGTGTGTGTGTGTGTGTGTGTGTGTGTGTGTGAATTCATGAAAGTTCATGATTTAAGCTTTTTCTTTAAATCATAATTGATAAATTGTTAGACCCACATGTTGTTGTGTCCCTGTATTTGTGAAATAGCTGTTCATTTCATATAATGCACAGTGAAATTATGACAAATCTGTAATTGATTATGAAAATTGTGAACTTAATAAGGACACAAACATATGTTTGTCTTAACATTTGGGTTTAAAATTCATATAAAAATATGTACATGATGTATATACTTACTTTTCTGAGAGTTTATTTCTAGCTGTCTCTCTTCTTGTTGCTATTCTTTCTTGTAAAATATTTATTTATGTTTTTGTTTCTGATTTTGTATTTGTCTGTATGAAAAAAATCAATGCACACTTAAATAAAATAAGATGGGTCTGAATGTTTTCATTGGATTTTGTTACCATGTAAATGTACATTTTGGCTTACATTTCTGTGAGTTTTTTTTATTTACATGCATTTTATTTATTATTTATTATTTTGTTAGTGTTTTACTTATATGTGTCACTGTGTTACACATTTGCCAGTAGATTATTGTACATTTTGTAAAGTAATGTGTATATTTCTTGTTTAGATAATTGTCTTGCTCTCTCTTATGGACTGAATCAGGAAAATTTTAACAGTGATAGTGTGTTTGTGTGTGTGTGTGTGTGTGTGTGTGCTTATGTGTGTCTCTGTGTATAAGTGTGTGAGTTTGTATATGCGTGTGTGTGTGTGAATATTCAAACCTGTACAGTTCCAAGTAAAGAAAAATCAGATTCTATGATGAGTATGAGATGAAAAGGACAATAGATGTAAGCTGTAATTTTTTGAATAAGCGGGAAATGACTATATATGTACTCTGATTTGTTTGATCCTCTCTTCATGTTGTCTTCCTATGTGTTTCAATCACAAACTTTGTATATGATAAACAATGCAAGCTGATTATGGTGATTATTACAATCATAACACCCCTACATGTTGATATGGAATGTTCTTGTCTGTTGTGTAAAATTTGTCTAATAATTTATTGTAGGGTTTAAAAGGTTACTTGATTTATTCAAGGAAATATATCTGTTAAGTTTTAAACACTTTTTGTTATGTGTGTTTGCTATTTTTTATTAAATGTGTTAATTTTGTTAAGTTCAAGTGTTCAGTGTTTACCATTTTGTGTGAAAGGAAATTTGTGGTTTTATGCATACAGAGTTTTAAAAGTAAAAATTTTAAAACATAAAATTTGGGGGAAATATAAATATCCTAATTATTGATAAGTGATTACTGCATTTATTAAAATGCAATGTAAGCATTTGATCTGATAAATGATTTTAAGTTTTATACATACATGTAATTATTTGTATTTATTTACTATCATATGCACCATATACCTGACAAATCTCAGAACTTGGAATGGAAGTTCTTAGAAGGTTTACAAAATATTTTAAGACAACGAATTACTGAGTTTTAGACTACAGAAAATGTATCTTCTCTCGATTTTCTTTGAGATACTGTACAGGGAAAAATAACTTATGGTGTTAATATTTGCTGTATTCATAGTTGATAAATCCGTGAATTCAAGAATCAACGAATAAATTTTTGATAAAATAATAGAAATACGTAATATATTATGGACCTTTTTTGCAGACTTGATGTTATTTTAAGCTATTGCAGATCTGCGAATTAAAAAAAAAAACATCATCATTTCAGGAGATAGAAAAAAAGTGAAAATTACAATCTGTGGAGTAAAACCCCTGTACAGTATGGCTTTGCATGTAAAAGGGCAGTGTTAGGATTTGACTATTTACTCTATTATTGTTACAACAACATAGTTCATTCATTTATATTTATGACATTAGCTGTGGTTTTTTTTTTTCAAAAAAAAATTTCTTCCTTTTTTACTCCATTGATTGATATATACAATAAAAAAAATAGAATTATACAAAGGCATAAAAAATTTAAATTCCTATATATTGTGTGAAAATTACTTGAGAAACCAAGTTTGACATTTGTTTACATGCAGTTGATTAACTCAAGCTTACTATTTGTGTATGCATATCACACTGGACCTGATCTTATTCACAAAATATATAGGAAATATAAGACTTTTTATGCCTATGTATAGCTCTAATTTGTTATTGTACATCATGTGCAAGTAGTAAAAGTAGAAAAAATGGAAATATTTGTTAGTAAACACAGCTAATGACATTATATAAGATCAATCCTTTCTGTCTATAAAAATCTGGAAGTGTTCACTTTATACATTTCAAATGATATGATATATTTCAATGCTATGATATATTTCAAATGCTAATATATATTTTAATGCTATGATATATTTCAATGCTATAATATATTTCAATGTTATGATATATTTCAAATGCTATGATACATATAGTTGTCATCAACTTAATACTTTTGTATAAGAAGCAGAGTAGAATATATACTGTATGTGGTGTGGTTTTGTTGTTTTTATTTTATGATTATTAGTTGATGTACATTCAATAGGTACATGTATGTATATCATATTTTATTTATCTATTATACTTATTTACACACATTATTTCCATATTTTTTTATATTTTGTAACTTAGTGGTTAATGTGGCTACTGTATATGCTTTTGCATACTGTGTATTTATTTGCATTTTATGGTTTTTTTTTATTTTAGTCAGTAAAATCCATCCGTCCAGAAACATTGTTGTTTTTCGGCACAAGAATCTCTGATACAGGAACATATATACATTTTTGTGGATTGTTTGTCGGTGTCAGTTACTTCAATTGTTGACATAACTTTCAATCAGAAGTGATGATAACCTTGATATTTTGCATGTTCTTTGTAACAAGACCTTAATATTGATACTATAATTTTTTGACCTTTCAACTTTGTTTGTGACTTTTGACCTACATTTCAAAATCATCTTTACACCATGTTCACACTTGAGGTGTATGAGTTCTTTTACCAAAGACATCTTAAACGGATAGTAGCTACAATTTTCACCAAATTAAGATTTTGTATAAAAATGCAGATTTGTTACTGAAACACAGAATATTTTAAATAAAAAATCTGATTGCTCGAAAAGATATGCTGTTTGGAAAGACAAAAGTTTGATTGTTAAGCCCGCCCCATTCATATGAATTATGTTAGCCCTACTTCAGCAGTACTCACTGTGCAACTGGCATTTGTTTACAAACAAGAAATTGAGCTGGCCCGGCTCAGTCAGTAGCGCACTCGACTCTTGATCGTGAGGTCGTGAGTTCGAGTCCAGCCGGCAGCAGATTGGTTTCCTGTCTGTCGGATGAGACAGTAAAAACCGAGGTCCCGTGCTCAATGGCCGTAAGTGCCGAGCATAGGTCAAAATTTGAAGCCCTTCACCAGCATTTGGTGACGTCTCCACATGAGTGAAATATTCTTGAGTGGGACGTTAAACAGCATAAACAAACAAACAAGAAATTGGCAGATAGAGGAAAGTCGGCACATGGTATAAACATACTCATAATGATTCTGGGAGAAAGGGAAACATAAAACATGCTCACAAGAATTATAACAAGTCCAGAATAAATATTGGATACAAATTCGATCTTTTGTGTTAATTGAAAGACCTGTTACACCAGCGAAGTGGCACTGATCACATATCTTGGTCATTTCACAAGCTGTGTCAGCAAATCTTGGAGCACATACATGAAGCATAATTTATGAGACTACCAGACACCTGGAATTACAGGGATGATTAACATTTCTACCATTTATATAAGAATTTCATCATTATTGACGTGATTTTACCTATCTATCTTTTATCTTGGCGACTTTTTATATTTTTCACAATTTTGTCAAAATCTTAGCTACTATCACTTTAATTTCTTATGGGTTGTTACAGTGTTTTGTGCCTGCTACACACATAACCTGGTTCTTCATATAAACGTTTATGTCGCTATATCAAATTGTATAAAATATCCAAATAGCATATAATGATATTGTTTTTTCTTTCTAGTACCAGCTGTTGTTTTAACCATATCATTTCAAACTTGGGAGTATATGTTTTTATTCATTCCACCCAAATCCATGTGTATATGAATACATTTTGTGAACTGCTATCTATGATCGCATGAATCATGTAAATCTAGCTCAATACTTAAAACAATCTCTCAATCTCAATCTCTCTCTCTCTCTCTCTCTCTCTCTCTCTCTCTCTCTCTCTATCTCTCTCTCTGTTCACAAGAGACCATTCCAATCAATTATATACACCACTTTTGTAATGCATTTGAACCTTGTTTTAGTATTTGATATTATGCCACAAATTTTATTAAATGGGATGTTATTATTGATATTTGTTTTAAGTCTTTATTTGAGTTTACAACTGTTCGTGTTGCCGTTAAAATATTTGGTTACTAAAACATGTTGAACCTTCCAAATAAAGTAGAACTTTGATTTGCTGAATTTCAGTGAATCAAATTTCTTGATGTTTAGAGCTATTGACAATGTTCCCACTGCCATCTGTCATTTAATGATTCCTTTAAAGGGGCATTAGCTGTGTTTACAGGAAAAAGTAATTTTGATTTTTTCTACTTTTGCTACTTGTACTTGATGCACAATAACAAGTAAGAGTTAAACATAGGCATAAAAAATCTTATATTCCTATATATTTTGTGAAAATAAGGTCAAGCCCAGTGTGGTATTCATATACAAATAATAGAACTAAGTTTATCAGTTGCAAGTGAAAAAGTGCCAGACCTAGGTTTCTCACGCGTAAAGTTTAAAGCTATGGGTTTGTTGCACGTTTAAGCTTATTGGAATGCTTTACGATATCAATGTTCCGACAATTATATTTACAGCAGTGATGATGTCACATTGCAACCAAAGTAAAGGACCACAAACAATGTCGTAGTTTGTTTTACAGTTCCCTACCTTTTCAAGGTAATCACGGAATTTCTAATTGACAATGGCCTTGTAGTATCTTGAGACCAGGTCTTTCAGCAATCATGTGTATATGAATACATTTTGTAAACTGCTACCTATGGTCGCATGAATCATGTAAATCTAGCTCAATACTTAAAACAATCCCTCTCTCTCTCTGTCTGTCTCTCTCTCTCTCAGCCGATCTGTCCTTTAATTAAATGAAGCAGACTTCATTCAAAAGCCTTTGAATCAGATGAAGAAAATAGAAAAACTAGCCATGCCCATTATTTTGATATTTGAAAATATCGTATTTTCAATTGATAATTTTAATACATATGTGAACGTGATATATTCCAGCGTTTCTGATACATTTGCCTCGTGCTTGAAAATTTCGTTTAATAGACATGTTCAAGAAGTACATAAATAAACAGCTTCCACAATGCGGTAGTAATATTCCTTTTATGTGTATGTGCTTGTCTTCCAAATGACCCGATATGTCGAGGCCGATACGATTAAATTTAAGAAACAAGTTTTAATCAACTTTGTCTAATCCTAAATTTGATTGGTTAAGCAGGGAAAGTTGAGAATATTCTACCTTTTCATACACAGAGGGAACCTACTTAGCAATAAGCTTTTTTAACAATGATATGAAGAAGTGCCTGCTCAGCCAATCAGATTTCAGGAGTAACCAAAGTTATGTAAATTATTTAGACTTTAGTAATTCTTGAGAGAGGGGGGGATTATAACTCGTGATAAATATGAATATTATATATATGTAGCAGTGGTTAAATGGTGTTCCTACTAGCTTGGGTAGTGGGGTTACCCCTTTAGCTCAATTGGTAGGGCACCAGATTTATAATCCAGGGGCCCTAGGTTCGATTCCCAGCAGAGACAGTTAAATGTCTCTGTGACATATATGTAAATTATGCTTTATAAAAATGTCGAATGTATCTTATATACTGCCATTACATGAAGTACCATACCATATTCCACTCAAAGTAGTGATTTCCATGAAAATGGTTAATGTTAGTTTGAAAGAGAAGTGTAATGTAAAAATGCCTTAAAATTTTATTTTAAAATGAAACCGACTGTTTACAATATTATTCAGATATATATCTGAATTTGATAACAGTATATTTATAATTCAGGGGTATTTCTGAATTTGAAAACCTGAAAACATTGACCAGGTATGCATTGTATTCTGCGTGGGCATTCCATGTCGTATCCAGATCATATCTCCAGCGTCAAGCACCAGCGGTAGTACTACGGAACTACTTTCATAGCCGATGGTTGGAGAATATAAAAAGGCAACAACGGCTCCGTTCTTTACTATCTGAGCACTAACATTCGTCGAGGAATCTGATACAATAGACGACGCAATCATATAGAGTCCTTTGGAGGGTGCAGTGAAATGTCCGTGTCGTTTATCATATGCATTTCCAACATTTGTTACCACGTTATTAAATTCGATTGCTTGGTTTTCACCAACGTGTAATGGATGTGACAGATATGCATAGAAAGCTGTTCCATCTCCTTGAGGTGTTGCTGTTGAAAGAAATTGTTGATGGGATTAATGCGGAACTAGTCCGTGTATTTTGTATTTAAGTGTTTGTTGTTTCTGAAATTAGTGCAGTCTAACAATTTTGGCTGCTAAGAACACACTTTATTAAACTTTAGTTTGATATTTAAAGGGGCATTAGCTGTGTTTACCAAAGAAAATGACTGATTCTTTCTAATTTTACTTCTTGTACTTGGTATACAATAACAAATAAGAGCTATGCACAGGCATCAATATCGTAAATTCCTTTATATTTTGTGAAAATAAGATCGGGTCCAGTGTGGTATTCATATATAAATAGTAAGGTTGAGTTAATCAATTGCAATTGAAAAAGTGCCAAACCTGAGTTTCTCAAGCAATTTTTACTAAATATACAGGGATTTAAGTATTTTATGCATGTGTATCTCTCTCTCTTGTTATTGTATATCAATCTAAGTTGTAAAAAGCAGGGAATTTATTTTTAGAAAAATACAGCTAATGCCCCTTAAAAGATTCAGAAAACAATGCAAAGTTATGATAAAATTACTTTGATGAATCACATTTCAACTTGTCACAATTGTATGCGTCACATCAATATAAAATACATAGAATCGAGTGAACTATAGCAACATAGAACGTCATAATGTGCAGTCGTCATAGGTACTCTAGACATATGGGGCCTGTTTTACGAAAGTTCGTAAGTCCTAAATCCTAACTTTTAGTCCTAACTACCATGGCAACGCATCGCTGATTGGTGAGTTCCAGTTAGGACTAAGACTTAGGATTTAGGACTTACGACCTTACGTAAAACGGGTCGATGATGACTTTTAGGCCTAAATAGTGAATAAGTGGGTGGTCACTTGTCAACATGACGCGTATTATGTGGAATTTTATTGTAGTTATCTAGCATCATTATATGTCACACAACAACTATCAACGCAAAGATGGCTAAACGTAACAATTCATAAAGAGAAATATATCTAGTAAAATGTAAGTAAGGAATCTGTAGATCACTCACCTTCAAGCTTTGATACTTTCTGCTGAAGTTCTGATATTTGGTTATCTGTAAAGTACATTACATAGTTATATATTGTAATTGTTGGGAAAATACGTAAATACTGTGTATGTTGTGTATTTTAACTGTAAAATGCTACATCAAAGAAATTCTGTCAATTATATTGAATAAGCAAATAATAGAATATTTCAATGTATTTAGATTAAGACAACACCCTACCTACCCAATAATACTACAAATGCATCTATAATTTGTCTGTGATATTTATAATTTTTGTGTTTGTATGTAAGTCATAATCATATATTTAAATGACGTCGCTGACTATATATATACATTAGCTGTGGTATTATATTAGCAATTTTTATAGTTTGACTGTTTACCTATATAAGTAGTATCTATGTTTTATTTTGTGTCTTTACCTACATAATAACATGTGTATTTTGGCTGTTTGTATGCTTGTATAAGCGGTATTTATATTTAGT
The DNA here is from genome assembly GCA_030159075.1 of Atrina japonica. NCBI lineage: Eukaryota > Metazoa > Mollusca > Bivalvia > Pterioida > Pinnidae > Atrina > Atrina japonica. Next base: position 599,719 of record BROG01000020.1, on the reverse strand, counting down.
TACATCTGTACTGATATAAGCAGTATTTATATTTTAGAAGTATGTGTACTTACATTAGCGGTATCTATATCTTAGCACTATGTGTACTTACATTAGCGGTATCTATATCTTAGCACTATGTGTACTTACATTAGCGGTATCTATATCTTAGCACTATGCGGTATCTATATCTTAGCACTATGTGTACTTACATTAGCGGTATCTATATCTTAGCACTATGTGTACTTACATTAGCGTTAAAGTGGTATTGATGTTTTAGTTGTATGTGTACTTAAATTAGTGGTGTTGATGTTTTAAGATGTGTGTGCACTTATATTGTTTTGACGGTTTACTTAGTATATTAGTGGTGTTTATGATTTAGTTGTATATTTACCTATATTAGCATAATCTATTTTAGCTGTATAAATTATTTAGATGTATTTGCAGCGGTATATTATTTGTTTATTTAGAAAAGCGAAATCTATGTTTTAGTTGTATCTTCGCGTATATTAGCATCATATATATTTTAGTTGTACCTATACTTATATAAGCGACATGTATGTGTAGTTTTATTAGTAATAATCATATTTTCCTGTATGTGTACTTATATCAGCGGTATTTATATCTAGCTGCATGTGTACTGATATTTGCGGTATTATATTTTAGTCATATGTGTTCTTATATTAGCGGTATTTATATCTAGCTGCATGTGTATTGATATTGGCGGTATTATATTTTAGCCATATGTGTACTTATATTAGCGGTATTTAAATCTATCTGCATTTGTAGTGATATTCGCGGAATTACATTTTAGCTATATGTGTACTGATATTAGCGGTATTTATATCTAGCTGCATGTGTACTGATATTCGCAGTATTATATTTTAGCCATATATGTACTTATATTCGTGGTATTTATTTATATGATATTCGCCATTTTAGCTATATGTGTACTGATATCATATTAGCGGCATATTTATTATCTTTATATTTGCCACGTACTTATATTAGCGTATTTATATTTGCGGCGTATGATATATTATATTTTAGTTGTATGTGTTTATATCGATGGTATTTATATTCTAGCTGTATGTGTACTTACATTAGCGGTATTTATATCTTAGCTGTATTTGTACTTCCATTCGCGGTACTGTATATAGCTGTATGTGTACTTACATTAACGGTACTATATTTTAGCTGTATGTATACTTACATTAATGGTACTATATTTTAGCTGTAAGTATCGTTACATTAACGGTACTATATTCTAGCTGTATGTGTACTTACATTAACGGTACTATATTCTAGCTGTATGTGTACTTACATTAGCGGTACTGTATTTATCTGTATTTGTACTTACATTAACGGTACTATATTTTAGCTGTATGTATACTTACATTAACGGTACTATATTTTAGCTGTATGTATACTTATACTATATTTTAGCTGTATGTATACTTACATTAGCGGTATTTTTGTTTCAGCTGTATGTGTATTTATATTAGAGGTGTATAATTTAAGCTGTATGTGTACATATATAGGCGGTATTTTTGTTTCAGCTGTATGTGTATTTATATTAGCGGTGTAAAATTTAAGCTGTATGTGTACATATATAGCCGGTATTTAAACCGTCTTGAAAACAACCGTGTTTCAATATAAAACAGATCTTACCTCTCAGTGTGATGGACGCGTTTAGTTGTTGGACTGCTTTTTCTAGTTGAAATACATCAGGATGTAATGTAATATTCAAACCAAGGATAACTTTTCCGGCACAAAATATGAAGAAAACACAAATTTCAGCGTTCAGCTTCATGGTTACTGCTTTTTCACGTCAAAATTTTCAATGGCATTTTTGTTTTGTTAGGTGTCCAGTAATGCTAGGTAGTTTATAAATATATATTTGATGAAAAGTACATAGTTGTTTTCATCTTAAGATAAAATATTTCAACTGGGTCAATGATACAGTGTTGTCCGTGTAAGAACTATTATCATTTCTGTTATGAGGGAATCAACAAATGCCATTTTCGTTAATACATTACAGACTTTATCTATTCGGATGTTCAATATCAAATAATCTACATGTTTATACTGTCAAGTACTGTTCTAAATATTAACATTTGCTCTCTCTCAGAATCACAATTACAGTTATTTATTAGCACAGACACAGTGGCAATACTTGACACTGATTCATAGTTTGGACAGCAAGTGTAAATCGATATAAAATTTTCTTTATATATTTAGCATCAGTAGAAAAATATGGATATTTTTTATTATTATAATCAGTCGGCTCAAATGGAATTGTTTACCAATGTAATATTCCTTGATCATACGAAGTCTAAAATAACTCGCCGGCAAGGTATGGATAATGAAAGCTGTTCGTATGACTCTGAATTATAAAGGGAATACCGTAGTAGTAAGATAAACGTATGCTATTCTCTTTGTTATACCAGTGTATCAATCACGCATGTTGTTCTCTTTGTTATACCAGTGTATCAATCACGCATGTTGTTCTCTGTGGTATACCAGTGTATCAATCACGCATGTTGTTCTCTGTGGTATACCAGTGTATCAATCACGCATGTTGTTCTCTGTGGTATACCAGTGTATCAATCACGCATGTTGTTCTCTGTGGTATACCAGTGTATCAATCACGCATGTTGTTCTCTGTGGTATACCAGTGTATCAATCACGCATGTTGTTCCCTGTGGTATACAAGTGTATGAAGAACGCATGTTGTTATCTGTGGTATACCATTGTATGAAGAACCCACGTTATTCTCTGTGGTATACCAGTGTATCAAACACGCATGTAGTTCCCTGTGGGATACCACTGTATGAATCATGTATGTTGTTCTCTGTGGTATACCAGTGTCTGAATCACGTATGTTGTACTCTATTGTGGTATACCAGCGTCTAAAGAACACATGAGTTCCTCTGTGGTATACCAGTGTATGAATCACGCATGTAGTTCTCTGTGGTATACCAGTGTATGAAGAATGCATGTTGTTCTTTGTGGTATAGCAGTGTATGTATCACGTATGTTGTTCCCTGTGGTATACTAGTGTATGGAGAACGCATGTTGTTGCTGTGGTATACCAGTGTAGGAGTCACGTATGTTGTTCCTTTTTATACCAGTGTATGGAGAATGCATGTTGTTGCTGTGATATACCAGTGTCTTAATCAGCATGTTGTTGCTGTGGTATAGCAGTGTCTTAATCACGCATTTTGTTGCTGAGGTGTACCAGTGCCTTAATCACGCATGTTGTTGCCCTGGTATATCAGTGTCTTAATCACGCATTTTATTGGTGTGTTATGCTAGTGTCTTAATCACGCATGTTCTTGCTGTGATATACCAGTGTATGAATCACGCATGTTCTTGCTGTGGTATAGCAGTGTCTTAATCACGCAATTTGTTGCTATGGTATAGCAGTGTCTTAACCACGCATGTTGTTGCTCTGGTATACCAGTGTCCCAACCACGCATGTTGTTGCTATGGTATACCAGTGTCTTAATAACGCATGTTGTTACTGTGGCAAACCAGTGTATGAATCACGCATGTTATTGTTGTGATATACCAGTGTATGGACACGCATGTTGTCTGTGGTTTATCAGTATATGAATCACGCATGTTGTTGCTGTGATATACCTGTGTATGAATCACGCTGGTTGTTGCTGTGGTATTCTGGTATATATGACACGTATGCTGTTGCTGTGGTATACCAAAGTATGAACCACGCATGTTGTTCTCTGTGGTACACCAGTGTATAAATCACGCATGTTGTTCTCTTGGTATAACAGTGTATGAATCACGCATGTTGTTTTCTGTGGTATACCAGTGTATTAAGCATGCATTTTGTTGCTGTGATATACCAGTGTATTAATCATACATGTTGTTTCTGTGATATTCTAGTGTACATGACACGCATGATGTTGCTGTGGCATGCTAGATACATGCATCGATAGTTTGAATTATAGTTACTAAAGTAGTTGTTGAATCTTTTATAACGGATTTGACAAGGATTTACTTGTTTTGATTTTAATTTTATTGCTGACTCAAGATCGGTGTGACCACTTGTCATTGTAAGCTTACTCTTACAGGACACCTGATCCCAAATCTGAACTTTCCGTCTATTGTCTGCGCGTTTGCAATGTCCATCATATTTTAATATTATTTTGCGGAGTCCCTAATAATTAACTTGGTTTCTTTATCTGCATATAATGATGTAAATAGCATTTGCATAAAAGGATTTTCAGCAGATAAAAATAAGTAGACTGTATCCTCAGCACCGATTCTGTTTTCTGTAAATATGTCTGCATTCATCATGAACTATGACAATTGCGTTTTACCTTAAACAATAAAACCTTAGTGTCAACATATCCCAGGTCAATCCGCGCACTGCATGGCTTAGAGTATAGTCAATAAAACCAATGAAGTATCTGGTTTCATAAACGTGGAATGTACTTGAAGACCTAATTTTAAAATCAGACAATCACATTTTATCCATTACCTTTTGTATAGTAAAATGTTTTGGCAAATAACAGTTGACTTATCGCCATATGTCCGAAACATGGCTTTCTATGTGCACTATTTTACTTGTTAGACTGTGATGTCATAATCACAGAAACGTTTGAGTTCCCATGTAATTGTGACGTCATTATGGATACGTCTGCGAAAGCGGTCCTTTTGAGATAGGTCAATTCGCGTGAGTAATTGCTACAAATTATAAAACAAAGTAAGAGACATTTCAAGAAAATTGCTTTATTAAGAAATAGAAACAATCGCATTGATATATTTTAAGAGAGTATGAAACTGAAAAACGGTGACTTTAGTATGAATTCATGTAGATGGTATCTGTGACAAACGTTATTGATTCCGTTTTATCATCAGTTACTGAATTTCTGCTAAATATCCACAAATATATACCATGGAAATATTCCTGTTTTGTTTGTTTGGTCAGTTCGCATATAATTGTCAATAATTCTTAAAGCATACTCCTCCGTTAAACCTGGAATTGTCAAGGGTCCATATTTGTCCTATATTGGCCACATGTATGTATTGTGTCCTGGACTTCCTAACGATCAAGGCACTGATATCTGTACTTTTTATATCTAAATTTCGGAGGAAAATGGCGTCCAGGTGGTGAGATAATTAACAAAAGTCATGTGACATTTCGGTTTTTGTTTTGTCATTAAATATCACATGCCAATTATTAATATCAACCTTGATGACAAATTATTTTATATCCCAAATAGGTATAATGATATTTAATTAAAATTCTTTTTATAAACTACACGTTTCCTTAATGCCTTTATATACAAAATACCCGTTTATACAGTTTTATACTATTCTACTAAGAGCAAGTCAAAGTTAAGAATCATCACAGCCATTGTAAAGAAATAATTCTCTAAAATTATGATAAAAGTTAAAACGTGCTCAAACAGAAAAGTGTTAAAACACAACAAATACAATATTTTTCCGCCATTATCATTAGCTGGTCATAATCGTATAGTTATAGTTATTAGTATTGGGCTTGTCTGTCCTTTATTGGTCGTATTACCATATACAAAGCATGTGATCGGTAATAAATTTTACAAACACACTATGTAATTCAGGAATATACAGTCATCGCCAATTTATTTGTCTCGATAAAATATCACCAGATGGAGCCACTTGTTGACAACAACATTAATATTGAGTTATTTACTGATTTAATTATAATACAAATAAAACACTGTTGTAAAATGTTATATGGTTACAATAAACTATTTAAAAAGACAATGTACTTAAACTTTAAAGTTATTAACATATACTAACAGCAAGTATCACAGACATTTTATTCCAAAAGTAACAATAATATAATGATATGCACCAATTTTTGTGTGTGTGCGTATGTGTGTGTGTGTGTGATTTGTATGTGTTTGTGTGTATATGTGTCAGTGTGTGTATGTGAGTGAATGAGTATGGGTGTTTATTTGTATGTGTGGGGTATGGGTGTTGCTTATGTGTATGTGTACTGTGTGTAGATGTGACATAAACTTCATTATTTAAATTATGTCAGCAGTTATGAATAATGATGACACATAGGAAAGATATATATCCCATCACACCCGTTTTCAATAAGTCTTAATGTACAATGTGGAAACATCAACAAAAAATTCTTTATAAAATTTTAGGTAACAGGACGGATACTGTAAATTTGGTTAGTATAATGAAATTATATTAAAAATAAAAGTAAAAATCAGCCTGATAAGCTGACCAGTATAAAACGACTGCATAGAGGTGAAATAACAACAAAATAACAACCATTATCCTTCACGAAAATAAATTAATTGAGGACAGATATATAAATTATTATCCTTTGCAAATAAAACAAATCGAGAACAAGCGAATAAAATAATTTGAGGACAAATTCATCAGCCATTATCCTTTGCGGATAAAGCTATATTGACCACTGTCATTCGCGAAAATAATAATTTGAGTATGAAATCAGTAGCTTGACAGAACGCAAAACTCCAATTATCAATATAAGAATTTTTTTTTAAAAAAAATGTTGAACAATTTGGCACGTGATTGCACTACCTCTACCCTTAAAACTGAAAAACTCAAAAGAAATCACTAGCATCCAAATAAATGAAAGATCAACTTCCTTGTTGACAAACTGAGATTTCAACATTATATTCTTTCAAGGACGAAAAAGTGGAGAACCATTTATAGGTTATGTCCTCATTTACAATAACAAAACTTACTCTGATAAACATTGCATACTTGATAAAATATTGTATCTACACACTAAAAAAGAAAAGTCCTGAGGGTGAATACATGTGCATACTTCGTCAAACTCGCTTTCCGTTATCAATACAGATGTTTCTTGTCATAGATAGTGGCGGCAGGTGCGATAGGATTTGTTTTTTCACGGATACTCATGAATGTTTTCTCACGCCACAAAATTTCATCGATATCCTGATTTCCTAAATATCCCTTTTTAGATAAATCTGCTGTACGAGTTTTCGGATGGATCTTGTATTTCCAGAGCAAGATGAGCATGACGATTAGAAGTACGATTATTGCGGCCAAAACGCCGACTACTATTCCCACAATTGGAACTGACGAATCATCATTCGCAGTAGTAACACCATCCTACAATTAAAAAAAAAAAGAAATACTAAACTGAAACTTGCAGAGTACAATTGATACTGGAATAGTAAAACTAATGGACATTTAAAATCATTCAGTTTTCAAATTACCAGTGTAAAATCAGTTTGGGCTCAACTTATGAAGTGTTATTGACAGATCGTCTTGAGCATCGTTCCTTCTTTGAAAAACTAACATTGTTCTGATGTTTATAATATTTTGAATATATACGACTTCAACTAACCCGTTGCGAACAAATGTTGGTGTTTACAAATGACATTCATTATAATGGAAGTATTTCAATTTTAGCGGTGTGTGTTAAGCCAAATGAATGACACTATGTTATATTGATGCGTCATATTTTCATAGTCTCAACGGAAGAGAACAACGACCTTATTTAACATATTGTATTCCAGGAAAGCTCGTCGAGTAGACGTTACCGATATAATATATACAGTCGTCTATGACTCTAAATGGTTAGACTGACCATTGTATAAAAATACTATTATATAGCCCTACTGACGTCAGTCTCACGTCAATACTCTTGAACTGTCATCGCCATTCAAAATGAATTCTAACTGATCAGCAACAAGTGCTTTGGCTGTTACATGAATACACTCACTGACGTTAAGGTGTTCTTGAATTGCAGTGAAATAGTCTAATAAAAACATAACCGGATGCAAAATTGAAAAGAGTACATAAAAGATTTGAATTGCTTTCCGTTAGCATTCAATGAAAGATAAATGCAGATAATGACAATTTTAATGAAGCGCATTATCCAACACAAAGCGTTTACGGCTTAAATAAACTGCAGTCATTTTATGAATGTTTACAAAAGTCTATAAATATTACTTACAGTGGCACATGCTACTCCATAGAATGCATTTCCTCCAACTAACATATAGGAAGATAAAGTCAAGGTATTGCCGTTGTAGGTATATGATTGGCCATTTTGTATAGATGAGCACATTGCGTAAACTGTTGTATTGACTCCTGTCAGGCTGCCGCTAACCACAAAGGTCACCACGATACTTCCTGAAAAAACGAGTTCTCATTCATAAAAATACATACGTATATCATACTTGTTTATTACAGCTTTCTTTACTATAAAATCCATGTGTATATGTATTTCAGAAAATCAAAATCGAATGTTATTTTTGTAAAACAGTTTGCAAACGTTGTAAAAATATTCTAGAATCTGTGTGAAAAACATAGAAATATATAGATTAAGAATAGAGTCAACTCACTAGGTAATTTTAACTTTACCTTTAAAATGTTCACAGCTTTTTTAAAAATGGACTTAATGTTAAATTCATGTTTAACATATGTATGTATTTCAACACGATAATGGAATTAAATTTTAAACATAACATTTTAGTTCATTTAAATAATGCACATACCTTTGTATACATTAACATTATTGACTAACACATCCGTGTACTTATTTGCATATGCACTGCCCATCATGGCGGCAAAGTACTTATTTCCGGTTGTTCCAACAATGGTTTCATAGTCGTCGTTAAATCTCAAGGTTATCTGCTGGGTCTCGTCTATTTGTAGACCAATATGGCTCTGTGCTTTTACCGTGACAAGTTCTTCGTAATAGAAATCATAGTCAGGAGGGTCTGACATTATGCGGAATTTGACAACATATGCACCACGATTTGAAAGCTTCAGCGTATAGAACGCAGCCTGACCATTTGCAGTATCGAATATTTCACTAGTGGTGCCCCCTAGTGTGCCATTATACAGTTCTGGCATTCCAAGCTCTGCGGTAGCATTCCATGTGTGTCCCTTTACAATGGAGAAAAAAAAGATTCACAATTATTTATATCAAATTTTACAATGTGCAGACTTGCATGAATTATTATCTTCATTTTCTAGTTACTAATAGTTTCTGAAATAATTAGCAGTAATGTCTTTTGAAACTTAAATACATCATGCACATCGCGAGTAAGGCAAACTTCGTCTACAAAAACATATCTCGTGATACATACAGTCGGAAGACTACAAAATAAGTCCTGATATATATTTCTATATTGAAAATCCCCTATATTTTTACTGCAAATTATCAGAAAATGCTGAATAGTAATCTTACTATCCTTGACAAAAATAGGGGTTTTGAGGCTTATAATGGATTTTCAAACTGCTTGTTGCTCTTTCAAAGTTTTAGAAAAGAAAATGACATCACCACCATCGAGCAAATATTTTGTTATAAATCAAAATCTGCTGAAATGTTTGAAATATCTTTTATTTCAACGGCATATGACTAAAACATTTGAATTGAATATGACTAATGTAGATTCCACTATAACATTAAAATTTAAACAGCAATACCTTCAGTATGAGTGACAAAGATATAATAAATGATACTCACTCTCCAGGCGATATCAGAAATTACTTCTGCTGTAACTTCGTCTCTAAGTTCAAGTGTCACGGTCATGTATGAATCGGATATGACGTCAGCCGTTTTTGTGACGACAGCGGCTTTTATCGGTCTACCAGGAATTTCAAGAGGGTCACTTGAAATTGTTAAATTCTCGCCCTCGACTGGATTAGTTATATTGAAGTCAATGATATAACCACTTCCAAAATGAGTGATCAATAACCCGGTAAAATTAGCCCAGCCATTAACAAATGTTGTAGTTAGATTTCCTTCCAGTTTTGCGTTTGGATTTGTTCCAGAGGAAGACCGTAATGTTGCTGTAACTTCCCATTGGCTATTTGTACTGCCAAGTTTTGAAATCGGATTCCCCTGTAAATATTCAAGAATAAAAAGAAATATAAAAAGACTGAATACAAATAAGCATGTGCTACAATAGATGTAAGTTGAATACTATTCGCACGTCGACATTGTATAGTGAGTGTCTGTATATAATTGATTTCATTCAACCTTCCGTTTAGTTGCATGGTGATATAACCATTGATTGTTAGCGTAACATTAAACGTGTGGCCAGATATATGAATGGTCCCATTTTATATTGAGCATTATAACTTTGGTATTATGTTTACAATATTTATAACCACTAGGTCGTTGCCACTGCTGGTGGACCGTTTGAGTTCCCGAGGGTATACATAAATCTAGTACCTGGTATTTCGGTACCAGCTGATAATCTTATACTAAAGTAATATTTGGCACTGATAACACCATTTGAGTTCCAAAGTTTTCTAAAGCTAAGATAGTCATCGTTTTACAGTGGTTGCTCTTAGACGGATTCTGGCTATACTTTTAGATTTATTATTTGACCTTGTATGATACCACTTTCACTTTAGAAAATACATATACATTTAAAATTGGAGCTCAACTGACGAAGTCTGACTGACACAAACGATCGTCTTGAGCATTATAACTTTGGTATTATGTTTAAAATATTTATCGTCTTATTATAGAAAACGGAAATTTCTACATGTTCTCTAGAGTATTTGGCAAGATAACATTAGTTATGTTTAAATAACATGGGTATGAAAATGCCAACATTTTAAGTAAAATAATCACCAGTATTCTGAACTACTGGTGGTGGATGTGCTATATGTTTCATCGTTTTGTTGGTATGTTAGTTTTACTTATCGACAATGTAATTCATGTTTCATGTTTGACTGTTCCACATTTTCGTAACAAGCATTTGGATACAATGTTAAAAAATGATATTTCACTTAAAAATATTGGAGCTAATATTAATCGATCCAATGATATGGAAAACCAATAACTAAGTACCAAAGAGAACAGATAGTGAGTCCATCAGACAATATACAAATATAGTGAATATATGACAAACACAGACCTTTGAGATGGGATTAGGTGCCTTAGAGGAGTATGCATACTCTATGACGCGGTCTAACCCGAAATAAGTCCAGAGCCAAGTCCAAATGAACACAAGTGAGGAATAATTGTTTGTAACAATAATACTACACAACACAACAACTACTTTGAATATGCTAGTTAAAAACCGAAATCAAGTTAAAATTCATAGCTCGTGACACACGGTATAAACTATTCAAAAACTACTGCCACACAAATCACTTAAAATTCCAGTATTCTTTCACCAGAAATTAGTTATTACAAATTCTTTCGGTTATCATTTTTCTATCCTAATTGTAACAAGGGCAATAAATACAATTAGCAAAGGTGTGAAAGGTCAAAACATACCTGTACGTTCAATACTCGAATCTTTGGCTGTGTTGGAAAAGCCACACCTTCATGCATGGGAACAATACTGGTTCTGAATACCAATTTGTCGGCCTGTTCAATGACTACATAAGGGCTATCTGTATTACTAGAGATTTCTGTCCAACTTGGTTCACTAGTGTCAGGAAGAACTTCTGCTACACTGAATGTGGTTTCAAGAGAGCAATTAATTTTTTCTGAAAGGTTTCCAAGTTGTATTTCATTTATAACATCTTTTTGAATTTCATCAAACTCAACAGATGTAAGGTCACCACTGTTAGTTCCATTAGAGTCTGGAATGAAATAGAAAATACAAAATCTTTAAGCTCGCAATCCATCAGAATTTCTGGGTATAAATGTTCCCTTTGACCTACAATCTGATTGTTCCCCTTACAACATTCATAGTTGATTCTGAATTTGAACTCACTACCATGCAATCAAAGGAATAATAATAATAATAATAATAATAATAATAATAATAATAAACATACATGTAATGATGGGTAAATGAACAAAAAACAAAAGAAAAATAAAAGCGATATAATAGTAACTTACATTGAGTAGGACCATCTGCTACTTCAATTGTGATTCCAGTAATGGTGTTTGTAGTAGATCTCTTCTTTCTTCTTTTCCCGGCATTTGGTTGTGCATAGACAATCGAAGCAACCCTAACCTTTCCTGGTGCAATGTTAAAAAAGGCAGCAAAGTTGTGTACAATTTCCTCGCCATAAAATTCATCTGCAGTCATTGGTGGAAATTGTAATGATATGATGAAAGTTTTTTTCGTTTTTATTTCTAGCATTTTTGATCCTTGGACTGTTATATAGAGAATGTTAGTGTCTCTGTCAAAGTAATTATTTCCTGGAGAAGGATCACTGGCGTTTGGTTTATAGTAGTCAGGTTGACCAGGAGGCGGAGGGTCAAGGACGTATCTTTTATCTGTTCCTGCCTCCCTGCCATTCGAAGGCCAGACGAATTCTCCGTCGTAGTAAACGTCTTTTCGACTAGGTTGTGAATGCCATATTGCTACTACCACAGCGTCACTGCTTGCAGCATTTAGCAGGTAGATCCTGGAATCCTGTGGGGCAACACTTGTGTAGTGCATCAAATATTCCTTTCCTTAGAAAAAAGATGTAAAGAAATGTTGAACACGTGCTGTAAAATGCAAATCAACCCTAGATGGATACAGTACAATCTTGTTATGTTGAATACGGAAGAGTCGAAATTTACGTATGTCAAAGTTCAACGGTTGGTCCCAATTATTATAGATAAAAATAAGTGTTAATCAAAATTTCGGTTATCTCGAATTTCGGATACCTCAGTGTAAAAGGGGTAAACCTGTAAATGTTGCGGTAACAAGATTCCAGTGTATATTTAAAATTACCACGAATGTGTAACGAATTCTAGCAGGTCTCTATCATACGTATATACAAAAACTGTAGAAATAAACAGGTATGAATTCAGTTATAAGCCAGCAAGTCCCTGTTTTTTTTTCAAAATGTGTCAACAAAATGGATTATTTTTGTCATTAATTCACTTTTCAAATATTTAGGTATAACAAATTATAATTTTCTGTAAAATATATTAGTTTTACTCCGTTTACAACTTTTAACCTGGTATTCCCATATAAGATGATATGGATAGATAAACTTGCAGAGAAAATCCTAGTTTAAATGAGATTTGGTTGACTTCGGAAGTTAAGGCGGACCGCTTGTGTTGGTCTAGTAGGCAAGCAGACGGTCACAGGTACGATTCCAGGTACTTAATGTACCTAGTAATACCTATGTATTTTTAAAAGTTTGTTCGTTTGTCAATCGCCCGGCATAATAAGTGAAGTCACGGTTCACATGAGACGTGAAATAACGTCCATATCAAGACAGGTGTGACACGTAATATAACTCTTACTGTATTGGCGTCGTTTCATAGTCAATATGATAAAATAAATAATAATAACCATTAATCATTGACCTAATTTAATTAAGTAACACCTTTGTCTGCTGAAAAGGACGAATTTGTATGCAATTGTGTGGAACAAAAAGTAAGACATTAATTGTAATTTCATTACTTTACAGCTAATTTTCATTTACAAAGCTTACCTATCAAGACAAGGAAGGGGAATGTTGATAAACGTTTTCTGCAAGTATATCCACTGCACCAACCGTGGTCCTGTGGACCATTGACTAAGTCGATGTAGTTGTCTCCCTTAAGAGCAATGGGAGATAATCGGCGTGTCTCGGTATCATGGTCCATACTTTCAACTGTCATCATTCTGTAGTTTGAAGATGGGCATTTATATGCTTGCCATGCACTTACATAGACACACTGACTGTCTCGTATTATTCCTGAAAGTATAAGGGGCAGTGTCGAAATACTACAAATCATCATGTTCAGATTAATTAAGCACGGGACATTATAAGAAACATTATCTATGGATATAGAAAATAAAGTAAAAATATTATTCCTGGCTGGAATTATTAATCATTGGTAACTCCAAATGATATGACAAGATATGTCCCTTCCCCAACCAACTGAATTAAAACTAAGGTTAATAGCTTTGAGAAAAAAATTTAAATCAAGCAATTTTATGTGTGCTAATGTGTGATACTTAAAACTAGGTGTATCTGGAGAAAAACTAAACTAGGTCTAACTGATAAAAACATTAACATCATTAATGTGATTTTGGCCTGACATACATATCCTCATTTCATGGGTTTCTTGAGTGAGCTCTACCAACCTTTGTTTGGAGCAAATGTTGCAATATCAATTTTGTTTCCGTCAATAGTCGTTAGCATCTCTTTGGGTATTCTGTAATCCCCTAATCCTCTCCGTGGGTTTGTATCCCATTCAAATTCAGACTGAGATATCACGGCACCAACACTTCCAAGAAGTGTGCCATCTTCGTCTCTAATCAAAGTCTTTTTCAATGCGTCGCAATCCATATCTACACAGTCGGCACTGTTTATCTTCCTATAAACGATCGAATAAAAAGCAATAAAGTTAGACAGACAGATACTACCAAGAGAACTATCCACAACTAGTATAAACATTATTCAAATAAAAAACACCAAAAGTATAAATATTCAGGATGTCAATGATACAATATACAAATATGGTGAACATTGGACAAACACGGACATCTGGAAATCCAGAGGTGAGATCAGGTGCCATGGAGGAGTAAGCATCCCCCCTGGTGATCGGACAAACCCGCAGGAAGTCCATAGTAAAATTCTAATGAAATAAGTGAGGATGGAATCACCGCCACAATTGGTGCAGATGATTAATGGCATTCATAACACTAATCATGAACTAAAAATATTCAGTTTTGTAGATGGATATCGTACATTATATGCATTGATATCGTGTATGTCTGCAAAAATGATTAAATATCTCGTAGCATGGGGAAAGTTCACGATATTGACTCATACTCCAGACTTTCATCTGAGACCATATGAGGACTAATTTATCATTTTGATTTAAGAAAGAAAGAAATAAAATACTATCAGGTCGTAACACATGAAATCCGATGATTATGGGAAATAATAATCAAGGTTGCGTGATATTTTTAAAAATTTTTGAATGTTGTTTTACGCAACACTCAACAATTTTTCAATTATATGGTGGCAGACAATTTTAATGGTGGAGGAGGGAACCCAGTTACAATGTACCCGGAAAGAGACAACCAGCCTTCCGCAAGTAAACTGGGAAACTTTCTCACAAAAATCACTTTAGGTTCCAGCGGCACTCGAAACTGAGCTGACAGGAAGTGACAGACTTCATGATTAAAAGCGCGATCACTAACCACTCGACCACGAAGGCCCCTACGTGACATTTTTCTGTTTAGAAACAGCACCGTTGTATAGTAAATTTGTATAATACACGTTACTCGTTTTGGATATGACATTTGATTTTATAGATATTATAACCTTTGGTGCAATACTGACATTTTACCTCTTTTACAAACAATTATGTTTTCTAGAATTAAAGGTCTGAAAGACAACTGGCAAATTGCCAACATAGCGAATTGAGAGGAATCTGAATCATCTGTGATTTGAGGTGGGTGAGGTGATGATTCTTTAGACCACTTTATATCAGAATTTGTTTATACCAGATTTTTTACGCAAAGCAGTTAAACAATGCGCTGATTAATTTTGCTATTATTGCGTTTTCAATATATTTTATAAGTAATCTGAAATATAGATAATCTTGTGAATATTTGATTTAAGTTATCTATTATAGAATTAAGATCATCTTCTGAAGTTATTTTACTTACATGAAATATTTTGAAGAAATATATTAGTTAAGACATAGAATAAGTTTTGATACAAAACATTTATTCACTTGTAGAAATACTTTTTTTTGTATAGAACAAAATCTGTGACATCATATTTTAACACGATTGGACGACGTACATCAGAATCTGTGATAAAGAAGATCAAATCACTTACCCGACATTTGGCCTATGTATCAGAATTTTGTTTGCGTCGTCTGTATTAACGAATGTCAGCCTTCGCGTCTGTGTAGGATGACATACATCGTCATTTTTCTTATTTGGAGAAATTGCATAGTTTGATTTTCCGTTGCAATTTCTGTTGAAATCAGCAAACGTCACATCTTTGAAAAAAGAGATAAGATTTGGCTATTTTAAGAGATTGTGGTCTGCTGTATCACCCTATGTAATATTTTGTATCATAACATGATTATGTAAACATAGAATTGATAAGATCATTTGTAGTGAACTTTATTCAAAATTATGACATCTAAGTGACTGACAAAATCAATATGACGCTATATTCCTTCTTTTAATTGAATAAATATCAATGAAATAATGTTAAGATGTGATGTTTAAAATGATTAACTACCGCATTTATTTCAGGTGTGACATGTAAAGTGATAAACTACCACATATATTTGAGGTGTGACATTTAAAGTGATAAACTACCACATATATTTGGAATTTAAGCTTATAGTCCAATTGTAACATTTTCCCAAATTAAGATCGTCAATCTACGTAACTTCAAACAGATAAACTGTTTTATATTTTACAATTTCACGTCAACGAAACACAACAATATAACTACGGTGTTTATTGTAGTGTTCCAGACACTAATATAAACGTGGATGCCCCGATGCATCCTGATTAACCTTAGCACAACAGACAACAGACATCTTGGTCTCAGTTCAGCCACTTTAATAACTACTTCCCTTCAAGGGGAGACAACCCTTGCATACATCAATACGTAATGAGGCGTACCTCGAACCCAATTATAATTAGCAATATATATATTTATATATATATATATATATATATATATATATATATATATATATATAATATATATATATATATATATATATATATATATTTAGGTATACCAAAACATTTACTATTTTAATTTTTTAACAATTGAAACCTCAATTTATATTACATACCTTCAATTTGAGTGACTCCCATTAGAGACTGGTATGACATTGTGCCGGACCATGGTTTTTTAGGAGACTCATTTGACCCAGAGGTGAATGTAGTAATTGCAACACCAGTAAAATGACTATTTCGGCCCATGTGAGGAGTCGCCTGTTCACTTAATGCAATGTTTGCATCAGAGAGATCCAGTTTATCCTTGGTACAATCAAATGACGACGACATTGCAATAAACAAGGATTTACGAACAATTACTGATTTATACGAAAATGCATGAGAAAGTGCTGCTGGTCCCATTATAATTGGAAAGACACCAACACCGCTATCTGCTATCTTCACATCCTCGACAATTAAGCTAGGGTTCAAATTGGCATATATACCATAATCCCCTGCTTTATAAATTGTGAAGTTGGAAAATCTCACACAATCTCCTGAAAGAAATTCAAAATTGGGAAGTTGTTTAAACACAACATGCACTGTTTATATTTATTAACATCTCTTGGTACATCTCCAAAACTTGTGATCAGAAAACTAAAAACTAAAATTTCAACAAATAAATTATATTCAAAATGAAATCAAATAACGCTTTATGTACCCTAAGACTTACATACCATTGGTACTATTGATATTAAGATGCATAATCAATATTACTGTTCATTGACATATCATTAAATTGCCAGTAAAATCATATACAAAATTGTGATTTGTTTATTTACGCAGTAAAAGGAAATGAGATAACAACAGCTCTTTCGTTTATTCACATATCAAAATTGCTAAAAATCAAGTTATACCACTAATATTGCCAAGATGAGTACCTGATACGGTATCTGTTCCTGGGAAGACTCCTATACCAGTTAAGGTCGTGTGACAGACATTATCAAAATATGTAGACACTGAGGTACATGGTTCTGGATGTACATGGTAACATAATCTCTCCGCACCAGCTACATGATTTCCTTCTAAAATCAGATTCGATGCATCAAAGGTTTCAAAAGCGCCCTTAAAATTCACATTAGTGGTTTCATGTCTGTCTTGATACGTTCCCTCAAATATTGTCAGAACAACCAAATTGCGCCGCAGTTGTGTGTTATCAGAGTTGGTCATAATTGCTGGAAGAAACAAAGTTTAGATAGAATTATTGCCAGTGATCATTGGGTATTTCTGATTGATTCTGATGTTTAAAATAGTAATATCAAATTCTAGTCTGAGAGACCAAGATTAATATACACAAATATCACAGATAAACATTAATCTTCAGGATGTTTATGCGGCAATAAACAAATCTAGTAAACATTAGACAAAGGTGGACCTCTGAAAACCAAGAGGTTTGATCTCGGCCACGGATACCCTATCAAGCTTGTCAATCTTACGATGACAGTTTAAGTTTTTGAAGAGATTAAGAGTGCATCGTAAGGTTTCGACAGTTTCAGTACATTTCCATCATAACAAAAATGTATTCTACTGCTGCTCCTGAAAACATTTCAGTTCATAATTCTAATTAATGTACCATTGATTGTTTCTATACATGTTATTTTAAACTCTACATTATATTTACATGCCAGTCACTTTGTACATATATTGTAAGGTCCTTTGGTCATTCTATCAACACACTAGTGCGTTTGTTCATATATCATATGGAAGCATTACAATCACTTTACAAGCATTACATATATCGTAAGGTGTCATTGTCGCTCTATCAACACAAAAATATCGCGTTTGTTACTATGGAAGCATTAAAATCACTTTAAAAGCATTACATATATCGTAAGGTGTCATGGTCGCACTATCAACACAAAAACTATGGAAGCATTATAATCACTTTAAAAGCATTACATATATCGTAAGGTGTCATGGTCGCTCTATCAACACAAAAAAGCGCGTTTGTTACTATGGAAGCATTATAATCACTTTATAACCATTACATATATAGTAACGTGTCATGGTCGCTCTACCAACACAAAAATAGGGCGTTTGTTACTATGGAAACATTATCATCACTTCACCAGTATTCCAGTTAATCTGTATCATGCATCATGAAATTCTAAATTTCCATGTTGTTTGATACGGGGAGATGATAAAACAGATTTTGAAAAATTAGATATTATTTTAAAAACTCACATGAATATACAGTATGGTGAATGACATTATCTTCCACAGATAAACCATTTAACCCAAAAACACCAACGGCTGGAGAGAAACCATGATGGAATGCACATTTCTTAACAAATGATGGTCTGTTTGTAGACACGGTGCCGGCATCTATAAACGCAACAGAGAATGCGGCATCATACGGCTCAATGTATCCTTCCTGACCAGTGTGGTAAAACTCTACATTTGAAAGCCTTGCATAACCTAGCGAAAGAAAATGACATACCATTTGTTAATTCAACATGTGAATAAGGAACAATTTTAGCAGAAACTACAAATTAATACCTCCTGTGGCAGAAGGAGCCACTGGATAAAAATTACAGTTCCTAATATTTTCACATTTAAACCCCTCTATCAACATATCAGTCAAATTGTACATATATCACATGATTTTTTGTTTTGGTCGGTATTTTTGCAAAAGTATAACTTTGGAATTATATTTATTATATTTCATCAATAGCCACACACACACACACACACACACACACACACACACACGCACGCACGCACGCACGCACGCAAACGCACACAAATTTGGGGCCATAATCCAAAATCTGCATGATTCATACACACACACACACACACACACACAGACACACCTAAAGTCTTTCAGAATAAAGAGGGGTTCAAAGCTTTTTAAGTTAAATTAATATAAATATCGCTTTAACTGATTAGATATCTAAAATCCATTGAAATTAATAGGTAAAATGTATCATGAATTTCAAAGGAGCTGTCTTAGATATGTATTTGCTTATTAAATGCTATTTTAGACAAACTAGATTAATAATAAATGGAGTACCTATCACCTTTAACAGTAACGAAGTCTTTTGTCTGATGTACTAGGGATTGTAAATTTGGTATTTCCTATTTTTAGAGTAAATTTTCTTACATAGAGATATCATCATTAAAACTGAGAACCTACCTGTATACCATGTATCCGCGTCTTTTGCTCTTCCAATAACAACCCTGGCTCCATATGATTGGGAGTATAAGTTGGCATAATCTTGACCTTCGATACGGACATTTCTGGTCAGAAGCCCAACTTCCGCTTTCATTTCAAAAGTCATCCCATTCACTGTTTCCGAATTACCTAAGTTACCAAATAAAAATCTATAACATAAGCAGATAATAACCGTAACAATCACGAATACGGTTGTTATGAAATATAACAGATGGATCTCATGTAAAGAGATTTGATTGCATGTTCTAACGTAATCAGGTTAAATTCTTTCACTATGACTTTAGTTTTGCAACACAATTCAACTTTGACCGCTATATTTATCTTTACACTTTTTTATGTTAATTCCAGTTCGCATTATTTCACATCAGAACGGAAAACATTTTAAATTAAAGGAAAACATAATATTTTAGAAAAAAGAATATACCTAAATGGGTATACAGGAGCGAACTATTTAGTGTTAATGTCATGTTGTCGGCTGATTTTGCTGTTATTTTAAAGACTTCTGTTTGCCAGGCACTCATTCCAGTGGGAGCAATTACAATTAAATCATTTACACTCCAATCCACGGGATCTGCTACTGTTATAGTGGAATCACCGATATTTCCTGTCTGACTTAGCTTTGTCCAAGGAACCTGAACATCTTTGCCGTGTAGATCCAGTCCACCGAAAACACCTGAAATGATACAAAACAATGTTACACAGTGAACGTCTTATGAGCTCATGGCCAATCAATCAATGAGTCTAGATTGATCAATATAATGACAATATAAGTTTTTGACAGTACTGTCAATAAAATTCATGTGTTATGTCCGAACACTGTTATGAATGACCACGTGTCAATAAAAACTGTAAAGGAATTAGGAAGATAAGCGTTATGAAAGACCATTCATTTCCAGAGGTCATCGACATTTTGTCGCAAATTTAATATTACTGAAGGACATAGTTGAATAATGTGTGATTTGGGTAAAAATTCCTTCCAAAAA
Source organism: Atrina japonica (assembly GCA_030159075.1). Classification (NCBI taxonomy): domain Eukaryota; kingdom Metazoa; phylum Mollusca; class Bivalvia; order Pterioida; family Pinnidae; genus Atrina; species Atrina japonica. The sequence goes on along the minus strand of BROG01000020.1, from coordinate 578,933 downwards.
CATAAAATAAATACTTTAGCATCCAATATTTTAATAACTGAATATATTTCATTGATGTCATTCAAGAAATATTCAAACAATTTTATACATTTTAATGTCCTCTGCATTTTAAAATGTTTTGGGTATTATTTTAGTAGGGAGTGCAAAAGAAAGTCTTTCCGTAATTTGAGTACCGTCTAATGGTTCTGTAGTGTTATTAAGTTCTACTACAGTATACAATTCGTTGTATATACATGTATATATAAAATTAAAGCCACAAAGATAATAAAGTCTTGGTGAAATATTTGTCATCAATTGGTAGTTTGTATAAGTTTTCAGTAAATGGTGGCGAAGATAACCCAATAACAAGTAAAATGTGAAGAGGCCAATCAAATTTAAAGATGTCGACTGTAGTCAGCATAGAACTAAATGAGAAACTTCAATTCTAGACAACGTAGGATAAATACATGGAAATCGTAGATACCAAAGTTGGAGAATCAGGAGACATCATGCAAACGCTACGGCATCTCCGATTTCCGACCCGCTGGAACAGATCGCATCCACAAGCGTATGGAAACTGTAACCATTATTTGACAAAGCATATCCAAATGTCTAACAAAATGCAACAGCTAACGTTATCTTCTCTTGATTTAGAAGCTTTTGAATGAAGCCTGCTTCATAGGAACAAAGGAACAAGACCGTCCAGTAAAGGAATAAAACCGGCTAGCATGGAAAACTCAAGAGTCTGTCGGCTGACCCGGTCTCCAAACACTACATATAATGATAAACTTTAATCCTAACTGACTAATGATGAAAATAGAAACTTGAATTATCGCTGACTTACGGTAAGATGAAAATGTTTAATCCTAGCTACCTTACAGTAAATGAAAAAGTTAAATCCTACCCGACTTAGGATAAAATGGGAAACATAATCCTAGCTAACTTTGAATCAAGAGAGAAACCCACATTTAGGACCAAGTGATCAATATAGCTACCATACCATCATGATGATATAATTACAGAGATCCATAGATTTGTAGTTAATGGTAAATTTGGGTCGTTGAAATTTGTACAGACTAGAGGAGTCAGAACCAGCACTGAATAAGGAATCTTTGGTTGATGCACATTTTGATAAAAAAAATCTTGACTTTTAAGAGTCTTCTACACTTTTATATGGTCCTCAATGAGTCAGATGAAAAACATTTACAACAATTCAAACAAGGAAATAAATACAAATTACAGTTTACAAATACATACCAATGGCCTTTTTGCGAACAGCAGGTCCAGATGATATTGGGTAATCTGCAGTTTGATGAGATCCACGTAAAAGAATAAGTGCATTTCCTGGATATGGTCTGTCTGGCCATCCAACAATGAGTCGACCTCCCATGATTATGATATAAGTACAGTTTAACACATGGTCCACCGTTCCCATTTGGTCATCCAATTCCAGAACTCCATACAGAACCAACTTATTCATTGATGGAAGCACTATGTCAGCTACTACCCAGGTATCTATATTTTTATAGAAATGAATAATGATGTCATTAAACTGAGTAGAAAATATGTTGTTTCTTGTTACAACAATTGAACCGTTATATTTGCTGTTGTTGCAGCTGTTTTATACACCTAAACAATAATAGATATAGTACAATTAGCGGTAATAGAGATATGGATAATGGAAAGTATATGCTACCATAATAAAACTTCTTTGTAGCTGTAGAAGTTGTTATAGGAAAAAAGTAGTATGCAGTGCAGTAGTAGTAGTAGTAAGGTTTGTTTGTTTGTTTATTGTTGTTTAACGTCCCACTCAAGAATCTTTCACTCATATGGAGACGTCACCAATGCCGGTGAAGGGCTTCAAATTTTGGCCTATGCTCGACACCTATGGCCATTGAGCAGTGAGGGTTCTTTAACGTGCCGACACCAACTGCGACACGGGACCTCGGTTTTTACTGTCTCAGTCCGAAGGACAGGAGCGTATCCGGGTTGGTAACCATTTCACATACTTCCCTGCCCAATCCGAGGATCGAACCCGGGTCGCATTGGTGAAAAGCGAGTGCGCTAACCACTGCGCTACCCGGACACCCTAGTAGTAAGGTAGTAGTAGTAGTAGTTCGTTAGTTGGTTGGTTGTATTGTTTTTAACGTCCCACTCAAGAATCTTTCACTCATGTAGAGAAGTCACCAAATGCCGGTAAAGGGCTTCAAATTTTGGCCTATGCTCGGCACTTACGGCCATCGAGCAGTAAGGGTTCTTTAACATGCCGACACCTACTGTGCCACGGGACCTCGGTTTTTACTGTCTCATCCGAAGTACAGGATTCCAACCTGGACTCGAACTCACGACCACACGATCAAGAGTCGAGCGCGGTCGAAATAGTAGTAGTAGTAGTAGTAATAGTAGTAAAAGTAACAGTATTAGCAGTGGCAGTAGTAGTAGCAGCAGTAGTAGTAGTGGTTGTAGTAGTGTAGTCGTAGTGGTAGTAGTAGTAGCAGTTGAAGTAAAGTTGTAGCGTAATATGATTTATAAAACTTACCTGCAATAATTTGTACGTCATCTCCATCTTCTGGTAAACCATACGATCCATTGCCAAAATTTCCGCCCCATCCTGCTGGGGCATTCTTCCACGTTATGTTTTGTGACCAATAAGTAAAATTGCTCCTGGCAGTAGCGGGTGGCAAGGTGCTAGGATCTGGTGGAGGTTCACAATTTTCGTATATACATTTATAGGCGCTTAGTTTAATTGCGAAATTCTTTGAATTAGCACCTGTAGATCGTTTTTTGCGTCCAGTGTTTGAAGATCGTTCAACAACTGAAACAAAAAAAGACGTAGTAAAAGATATATGACAAAATGACCGTCAGAAATTATTTATCTTATTAAAGAATTACAAAAGTTGGAGACAATGCAATTATGATAAAATGTTTGCAGTAAGTATTTATTAGTGGACTACTTAATTAAGTTCTTGTATTGTTGTTTAACGTTGCACTCAAGAATCTTTCACTCATATGGAGACATCACCAAATGCCGGTGAAGAGATTCAAATTTTGGCCTATGCTCGGCATTTACTGCCATTGAGGAGTGAGGGTTCTTTAACGAGCCGACACCTACTCGAACTCGCGACCCTCCAGTTGCAAATCGAGCAATCTACCGCGGGGCCACGACGGCTCTCACTATTACATTAAAGAGCACTTCCTTAGATTCCTTTTCCAAATGTGCATATCGTGTATGGATGTAAATATAAAGACAATGTATTTCGATTTTAATTTTCGGAAGTCTCAAGGAGTTATCGAACATGTATTTGTTAATAAAAACGTTTAAGTATCAATTTCATGAAATATTGAAATAAATTTGGAAGCTTTAAAGGGAAACAGAGCTTTCAAAATTGACCCAAAACGTCAACAGTTTAACGAACACCGAAAGGAGGCTGTGTTGAGACCAGTTTGAACAATCGTAACTGTGGAAGGTATGACGTTGGCAGTGACAACTGACGTCATATGCTTTTTTGACATAGGCAAAATAATTATCCTGAGGTCAGAATGTAGAAATATCACATATTTTTTATGCTCGTTATTAGGTACTGAAGGTTTTTAAGAGAAGACCTTATTTGTCATAATGTAATTAAAATTGATATTTACTCATATATCGCACTTCCTTTGTAGAAGAATCATACTCCCAATCACCATTTTCACTAGTTGCGGGATCAATAGTTGAACTGTTGATGTGGGTATTTCCATCTATGGAGAATCTGTCTGGCTGTGCATTCACTTTCTGACGCATAATTATGTAGTCATTCTAGAAGAATATGATAAAACACGTAGATCAAAGGAATGCAGTATATAACATATTTGCATATATCCTAGACATCCTGAAGATTTACATCTTGGTATCTGAGATTTTATATTACAATGTCACATATCAAATTGTTTTAATAACATTTGTTTGTTTGTTTTGTATTTTAGTTATGGACACTTAATAACCCTTGGTTCACGAGAAGTGATTCGGTAAACATAGGATAATATGAAATATACTACTACCAATTTATAAAACTATATTTATTCACAATCCTATTGGTAAAGAAACCAGATCAGAAACATTTCATTTCTGGTCATACTATGTATATAGGATCAAATGTCTATAATTTTTCAGAGTAATTGACCTTTAGCAAAATAGGTACAGGATAATCATCAGTGTCTGTTGTATGTAACAAACTTACCTGATTAAACAAGGAGTAATCTCCATTATAACTGATGTTAACGATGTGTTCTGCATTCTCGAAGGTCAAAGTATATTCTTCATTATTTAAAAGACCCATCATCCATCCTTGAGGATGACTTATGCGTTTATCAGCATATTCCGTTGATGAATTGCCATATTGATTGGTGATGATTACATTTTTTGAAATTCAATGAACTTGGTTTCACGTTGTTGAAAGCAAAACGATGTAATTGTGTTGTGGCTGGGCAAGCAACAGCTGGAATTCCCTGACTGAATTTTGAGAATGGAACACAAGTAGGCGGCAGGGTACCTGTTGCTGGCAGGACGACTTTTCCTACACTGTTAGCGATAGATGTGGCGTCATCCCCAACCAAAGTCCCATCCAAGTCCTTTATAATGCCCTCAAACAACCAATCGTATTGACCTTTATTTGGAGAATTAACCCACTTCAGATTTTGAGTATTGTACTGGTAGCCTCCACATAGAAAATTACATGTTCCATCAATGCGTGTCCAATGAAGCCTTGACAATTCGACTCGTCAAAAATTTACAAATGTGACACCATCAATAACCATACCATGTCCATAGGGTAAAACAATACCGCCCACTGTACAACCTTGTCTTATCTTTGTTAATGGTGCCATATGTCCCACTATCAAAGAGTCTTTCACCATTGGACTTTTATCTGTGTAAAACTCTCCTTCAAGAATCTTTTTCCCCTCAATACCTGCCTTTTCGTTGTTTACCATCACAAAATCGATACACTGTATTGGTCCTGCAAAGACCCATTCCGCTCCCTTTTCACAGTTCCAGGCTGTTAAACTATAAAATTTAGCAGGTTCTGGCGTATTGGAATTACATGGATCTGTTCGTGGTGTGTAGACTTCAAACAACCATAATCCAAACCAACCGAAAGAGTGCGCTGTATTATTTTTGGAAAACGCCTAAAGGAACTTCACGTGGACATACATCTGTTGTAAAAGAAGGTCCATCAGGATGTGTAAGCATTCTGTACCAGAATCCAAAATGAGTACCTCCTGCCGCTGAATTGTGTTGCACAGTATTATTTGGATTTGTAATCCAGAATGATGCCGGTGTTACATCATCATTTAGTAAACTGGAACTCTCTCGAACGAAAAACGCCAAATTATATTGAAGAGTATTGCCAGTCTCAATTCCATCTTCAAGGAAAAACGCACCACCCATAATGTTGTAAATGACATTGTGTTCGACCAGAAGATTGTGGGTTCCATGTATGTTTACGGCTCGGTTAAAAGTTTCATGGATGCTGCATCCTCGAACGTAAGAATCAGGCATGTAGCCATTCAGATGAAAATGTATTGGATATCTCCCAAGTCGGAAAGCTTGTCCAGCATGGTTTACTTCCACAAATTCAATGTGTCCAGCAACAGTTTTGTTTTCGTTAGTTTTATCAGCATGTAGAATTATTTGACTACCGAACTGATCACTCCCCATTTCGGCCCCATGTTTTCCTTGAAAGCATGTCTGTGTTGCAAACTCCCCTAAAATATTAAAAAGTTTTATTTGATTTATTAGGAGGAATACAATGGAAATTAACGTGCATGATTTATAAGTCGCTATTATCACCAATGCCCTTTATAAAAATGTATGTATACTTTTTGGACTGTTTCTTAATTAAAATTTGTCACGGCTTAATCATTTACGTTACAAGTGTGCAACAGTTAACTGCTTCAGCCCAGTTTGAGAAACCGTTGACCAGCTGTGATGTCGCCGATTAAATCGTCGCGTCACACAAGCACAGCAGTGTTATAAACATCTTTGATTTTCGTAGATGCAGGGTTTGTAAAACATCTGTTTATATTTCTATTTTAATTATTGGGTAATACAACAGGTATTTTTTAATTGCTTTTGGGCAACAGTCATAATATTTTCCCGGGGCATCAGGGAACATGCGAAAAAACTGTTATGAGAGGCCGCTATGACCGTATATTGAAATCGTTTATAATTTGTTGGGATATAACAATACACCAAGTATGTATACAACACATTGTTGTTAACTAGATTGCTATATTTGGTAACTCGACAACATAATTACTTCAACATCTAGTTAATAAAACACTTGAATCAAACCTATCCTCTTAGTAGACTAGATATATGGAACAAATATAATCTCTTAAATAAATGTCAAAATCAAACCATCGTTCTTGTAAAAGCTGTCTCAACTTTTATTCTATCTTAAATTTTAAGCAGAAATAAGAAAAATGTTTTGTTACTTCCAGTAGCATACATATTTGTTCTGTTTCTTTAATAGAAAAGCCCCCAAAACCTAGATAAAGGCGATTTCTCTAAATCAGTTTGCATTTTCTAAATACAATCGCACAGAGAAACATATGAAGTAATGAGCTTAAATTACAGCTCATCTGGATGGTGAAAATAAATATTGATGTAAACGAAGTTCATTTACTGTGTAGGAACCTTTTATGACTAATATGCAGAAATAACTAGTTTATCTCTAAGGTTGTCAAATATAATTCCCAAATACCATGACAATATCATGGTAAAGCAAGATGTGTTTGTGAAACACAAATGCCCACCTGTTTAAGGTCGAGTGTTTCACGACCTGATGACTCATTTTACCGAGTATGCTTGAATGTGAGACGCAATGTAAATAGTATAACGAAATGGTTCAGATTACTGCTAGGGTTCAATGTTTATTTACGTTCAAAATAAATATCATTTTATGGATGATAAAGTAATGAATAGAAAACTTTATAGATAAATTGATAAATAAGGTATCTCTAGTAAACATATTAATGTAAAAATAGTGCGGAGTAATATGCAACGATGCACAGTGTATGTTTGGATCACATGTTATCTGTCTGTCGTTTGCTTTGGGGTACAGTCGTTCTACAGAGTTGTCTCATACAGCAGATTGCGAGTCATTTCATATATTGATAATAAATAGCAAATGTGTCTGCCAATGGAGGAAATAAAAGGTTTGGCGCAAAACCATTTTATCTTTTATTTCAAAATTATAATTTTAAAATTGATACCACAGCTTTAAATTGTATCATTATATTTTTTGTGCTATCCATTAAACATTACCTGGATCAAACCCTGCTTCACAAGCCTCGATCTCTCCAACCCACTGTTTAGCACTGTTGCCTCTAACAACAACGTTATGAGTAAGTAATCCCACCTCGGCCCGTGTGTCAATATTTCTCCCATCAGCTGTGATAGTAACACCTAAATGTTCGTATACCAACGGCTCCGTCAATGTTATAGATGTACCCGATATTGCCTGAATTGTTCTTTTCTCGTTCTGACCTTGTGAGAGCATGTTGCCAGTGGTAGCAATAATTATTTCATCGCCAACACTCCAATCTGGTACTGCTTCCATTAATGCAATTGTAGTGCTACCTGCAGCAGCAGTTGACGCTAGTTTTGTCCACGTTCTTTCAATTCGTTTACCTTTGTGAAAAGAAAATGTCAACATTATTAGATTTTCTTAGTACCTAAACGAGGATATCTATATGTTAATTACAAAATGTTACTTATTAACAATTGAATAAATAAGTGATCATTATGATAGAATAAATCAATGATTTTCCAAATTCCGTTTCTGGATCTTCAAATTCTAAGTGTAAAAGATAAAATTGTGTTTAATTGACCTATCGCCAAATGCCAGACACGACATCTCAATACAAATTTATGCATTATGATGTCACAATTAAATGATCTGTCAAACAGTTGCGTGGTTATGACGCCATAATCGAATAACGTCAAAAAGTACACGGACAGCCACGTGTCAGACATTTGGCAATAGGTCAATTGTAATAATATTTCCAGTATACCATGTAACTCTAATCTGCCTTCTCTTATAGCCAAGACTTTGGTCCCGTAAATAGGTAGTTCTTTAGACCGATGGTGTCCGTGCAAAGTTACAATAGCTTTGTGTTGGAATGGTGCATCCTCTGTACCGATCTGTAAGTTATAAAAACATCATTTTACCGAGTAAAACAAAGTTAAACCTAAATACAGTATCACATCAATCTCTAAAATCTAATGATATGAAAATATTTTGAAAGACATAAATGATTAAACCAAATTACAAATTGACCATTCTGTGACTGTCTACAGAGGGGCTCATACAGGACAGAAACTGAAAACTAGAAACATCATACCAAAACCAAAGATTTGCAAAATAACAACGATAACAAATGCTAGAGATGATCGTTTTTGTCAGTAAATATTTTTTGTTGACATCAAATTTCTAACAACTCACTTACTAATCATTCTAGATAGCTAAACAAGATAATGTACACATAATTGTATAAAACATGTTTTTCGATATACGAGAAATGACATTGCAATAGACACTTCAATACTCATTAATTACCTTGTACATATATATTGAATAAAATCTTTCTTTTAAAACTCTAAATTATCAATATGAAAATTAGCATGCGTCACATTCAAATGAATGAAATCTTAAATATGATAATCTTAATGTTACTTCAAAGTTTAGCAGCTGAATTGATTCGTAAATTCTCCACCATTTTAGATCTTGGGGTTGCAGCTAGAAGTATTTTAAGCAAAAACTAAATACTAAGCGCATTTAAGCAAAAACTAAAAAAAACTAAATACAAACCACATAAACCTTCAAATGCCATTTTCTTACATGGATAAAAAATCTAGCCCCCATTAAACGTGTCACAGATGTTTGGATGATTTTATCTAAATTCGATGTTTCATCAATCTACTCTCCGACAAAATTATTTGAGACAAATAGAACAAATTGTTACTAATTGTCGAGTAACAATCTGGTAATGTAATGTATAAAGGTGTAGTTGTGTTGCTCATGTACCCTTGCCCTTACAGGTAACTTTATAATCAGGAATAATCTGTCAACAAAATTTTATCATCTCATACCGATGACGTCAGAGTGACTAAGTTTCTTCGGCATCCGTCAGTCCCTCCGTTTTAGAATTAGACTAAAGTTTTTGATTGTTCACCATTCACTAATAATGTTTTGACATTGCTGAGTTTTGGACACATGTGTTTTGGATAATGGGTGCTATTATTTTGATTATAGCTTTGTAATTGCAGTTAGGGACACATACTGAATCACCAAAACTCTGAATATTTGTTTAATTCCTGTTTCATAAAGTTGGAATACTTCTAACAATGATACAGCCAATGAATTTAATGTGTATAATAGTGAAAAAAAACTCAGTTCTACCTGGAACAACCCATCATCCAATACAAGGATAATTTCAGCATTCAGTTCCACATCCTTTTCATCAAATATCAAGGCGCCACCTGTGACAAAAATATAAAATTATATTTGCATCTTAAACTGTATTTTCGACTTTTCATTTAAGCAGGAAAAACAATATATAATGCCATGACAAAGTAAAGTGATAGCTAGTTTCCAATACAACAAAGGCATTTTTAGAAGATGACACAAGTTTTATAACCAATTAACATGTATGTCAATACATTTAAAGATTTTTTTCTATACACCTGTACAAAGAACAAACTGAAACGATTATCTCCCTTGCGATCAGTACCATCAGCAAGCATGAAAATTGACACTTCTCAATTGGGTTAACTACAATGCACTTCACATTAGAATTGTCCCATACATAAACACATTTAAACTGCCCCAGGACTAGAATTATACAATACTGTGTATAGTTAACATAAGCGAAAATTTAAGGAACCATTATGTGTAAGAATCTCCCAATGATACATTTAGGATGAGATGAGAATTCTCATGAAACTCATAATGTGAGAAGCCTGTTGAATAAAATGTTATATACATGTACTAGAAATTTACAACAGAATTACCATAACATGTCACAGAACTCACCTTGAATTAGCAAAGTTTTAAGTATAGGTGTGTCAGTGTCAAGCAAAATGGTCTGTCCTTTCTTGATTACGACCAGATCTCCCTCAGTTGGTAAAGAACCATTCCAAGTATAAATGGATGACCACAGATCTACGTATTCAAAACCAGCATTGTCCTGAAACCATATGATAAAAAAATATACTTTTTTCTCCCGAATGTCAAATAAGATTTTTTTTATATATATATAAATACAGATCTTATATATTATATATTATCTTGTATTACCATATACGTACCTGAGCAGCTATTCCATTACCAGACTTCTCCAACCGAACTTTACTCTTTACTGTTTGTGAGTTTGGTCCTGTGGCACAAACAATCTGACTCGCAGTAATTGTTGAGATGACACAAGTTGTACCATCTATAGTTACATCAACATCACCTGATACAATCCTGAGTAACAAATATAAACATATGTAGTGATTTATTGCAAATTATTTAAAGTTTAACCGTTTGTAATGTATGAAATAACACAGAGAAATAAAATTAGGAGTAATAACAGTAATAGTGAGTAGACACAGTAGTTAGGAATATATATATATATATATATATATAATGTTTACACAGTAAAACACTGACCCAAATCCACTTCCTGCTATGGTGACAAGAGTACCACCGCCTGTCCCACCTCGTGTTGGTGATACACTTGTTATTGTAGGAGTTTTGGCCGCGTCATAGGTATATCCACTCGTCAATGTCTTAGAAACAGCATTCTCTGTGACAACGATATCACAATTGCTGGTTCCTGAAACCATAAGTGTACATATAAGACGTAATTGGACGTAATGGGAATCTGCGCCTGGCACAATACAACTTAAGAATAATTTAAATCTAAAAACTGTACTCAACTTTTACTTATCATGAAATCTGATTGGCAGGGCAAACCAAGTTGAAAATATTCTCATACTTGAGTAACTTCTCAAGTTTTATGGTGCAAGGCTCTGGGATTAAATGTAATTATTTACATGTCAAGCCCCACCAAAATACTCTGCCTATGTTCACTGTTTCTGTGTGCTAGAACCGTGGTTTCGTATAAACTTGAATGTAATACGTTTAGTCTGTGACAATAATTTTATGGTCTCCATTGGAACAGTGATAAAAGTCTGGTGATAATCGGACTGTGCTATCGGTTGTGGTATGATCCTCTGGGAGACATTAATTCATTTTGCATATATTTGTATTATTTGAGGTTCTTTAAAGATACTTAAAGTAACACACCATCATAAAATATATCAATCTATTTTTCAAGTAGATAGAACAAATATATTAATTTCAAATATTAATTTCTAATATTTTCCACATAATGATAAATGTCAACAATATGGATATCATAAAATGAACACGAGTTGATTATTTCAAACAAACTAACATTATTAAACGTTATCGTTTAGACAAAATATCCATAAACGTGTGATTGTGTTCTATTTTAACAAATTGAAAGTTAAGCGATTTCTATATATCTTAACTAGTCATAAGACCCGTTACTAGGTTATCATTATAAGTGTTACGTTTGCTGATAATTGATGTAAATTCCAAAGGAAACTATTAAGGAAAGTCTTGCTTATCATAGAAATTCTTACCGGTTGAAGCTGGAGTTTTACAGACAAACTCAGAAGCAGTGTTGGAAACTCGAACACAGTTTTCCCCGCATATGGTAGCAGTTGTAGTAGTATCAAAACCGGAACCTACGATGGTCACTGTTTGGTCACCTGCCTCACTACCTGCAAAAGGTAAAACAAGTGTGAATAATATAAAAAATCGCAGAAACCAAAGTATAAATCAATAGAAAATCCAGGACATCGATACAAATCCGGTAAAAATGGACAAACACGGACCTCTGGAAACCAAGACGTGGGATCAGGTGCCATGGAGGAGTAAGCATCCCCTGTCGACCGGTCACACCCGCCGTTAGTCCACAGTCAAGTCCAATGAAATACGTGAGGAGTGAATCCTCGTCACAATTGGTACAGACGTCTCAACAACCGCCAACGAAAAGTAACGTAGATTGAAGCAGCTTAAACAATCAAGGTATAGGTGCATGTCATACTATTTTGATTCAACGATTTTAATAATACACAAAAAGTAACAGTGCACATGTAGGTAAACTGGTTTTGACATGCGCCTGCATCGGGAGAGATCATTTATTACACAATTTGACGAAAGTTTTCGTTACTGAGTAGAGTGTTATGCTAAACTGTCATACACTACCGGGTACATAACACACAGCATTCTTTAACTTTCCCATCATATAGATATTGCTATCATAAAAATTGTACGTATATGTATAACAAAAAGAAAATGGTGAACCAGAAAAATCAACAATCCATTAAACATGTGAAAATCAATAAACCTTTAAACATTTACCTATCCCTAGGTTCTTTCTAAAACTTACCACTTGATGGGTTGACTGACGATACAGCAAGCAGATATTCAAAGTTGACTTCATTTGATGATCCTTTGCCAGGCACATTTACGATCGCTGAGTATGTTCCTACCGACTGGGAATCTGCTTCACAAATAATGTTTGTGGCCGTGGAGGATGACACAGTACACGCAACATTTCCTATGGTCACTGTAGGGTTGGAGTCGAATTTCTGTCCGTTGAGGGTGACAAGAGTTCCAGCTGATCCAGACGTTGGTGAGATAGAAGTAATTTCGGGTGTTGAAGCAGCGTCATATGAAAAATTTTGAGAGGGGTAAGATACACTGTTTGCAGTTATTGCGACAGATACAGTTCCAGCCACATGTGCTGGAGTCAAACATGTGACTTGTGACAGAGATACACTTTGTACAGGACATGATGTGCCATCTACCGTTACTGTTGTACTGGAAACAAATCCATTCCCCTGAATGCTCAATAAGGTTCCACCATTTGTACTACCCTCAGCTGGACTAATGCTAGTCACAACTGCATCACTTGTTACAGAGATTGTACCTGAGGCAAGTCCTAAAGTATTTACATTGACTTCTATCTGATTACTACCTACAGGTAAGTATGATATACTGCATTCAATAGCCGTATCACTGACCGCTGTTACCGAACAATCTTCGCTTCCCACTTTAACTGCAACATTTGCTGTTGTGGTTCCAAATTTCTGTCCCCCAATTGTAAGAGTTGTTGATGTTCCAGATATGGATGCTGGTGTTACTCCGGTTAGAACTGGTGTAAAGGTAGAAGTATACACAAAAGAGTCGTCTACTTTGAATGTTGCATCTATGTAGACTCCTTGGGGTGATTTAACTTGAACTTTGACCTTAGAACTACCAGGAGCTGAATTTGTATTGATGCAAGTTATCCTTGTGTATGTGACATTTGTCACTGTACAGTCATAACTTCCAATCGTCACTCGTACGTCATTAACAGAACCTTTAAATCCTGATCCCTCAATTTCAATGGCAGTACCACCTTTTGTGGAGCCACCTGCAGGATCTATTTTTGTAACTACTGGTATCAATGTGAATGATCTCTTTAATCGGCCACTAATATCTACCCGAGCATTCCCGAGATTGTTAAGCCTCATTTCAACTTCCTGCATTGCTCCTATATCAGGTGTATTTGATGGATCGATAGAACACGATAGAGAACTAGATGTCGCCGATTGAATTTGACAATCCATATTACCAAACTTGACTTCATTTCTACACTTCGTTGATGAAAACATTGTACCTTCCAGACTAATGCTGTCTTCTGTGGTACCATTATTTATATTGATACCTGTCACTGTCGGGGTGCTGCATTCCCAAAATTTAAAGTAAAATTTGGTAGCGTCAGATCCTGTTGGTTCTGTGACTTGGCAAGATGAGTCAGGTTGAACTGTTCCTGTGCATCCGGAGCTGCTGCTAGGGCTACTTAAACCTGAAATACAGAATTTTTCACGGCTTTATCAAACACCCGAGGTCTTAAAATTCCATTCATCATCAAACCCCATACGCATTTGTTTCATCGGGTAAATTAATGGAAAGAAAAACAAAAGACAATGATGATAAATGAATTAATTCAAAATCGTATATCCTTTTTATGATTTTAAAACAATAAAGAATTTACCATTAAATGCAGTATTCTATTCATGTAAGTTTATATTTCAAATGCTATTTCGATGAATAAACAAAAAATCTTACTGTTTAGAATTTCATGTACGGCTTCATATTTTCCGAGAACTTTAACAGATACAAGTTCTGCTGTAGACTGCCTATTCGTCACTGTTACAGATCCCAGGAAGCTAGTGGTTTCATATGGTTCAATGTAACCAGTCCAAAAGTAGTAAGTTCCGGGAATATTGAACCTATGTCTGTAGACGCCTGTTGATAAAATAAAGTCATATAAGCATAGCCTACAATAGTTTGTAAAATAAACAAATCTGTTCAAAACACTTAGTAAACGTGACTTAGTCATTGATGTAGTCAGGGATACAGTTCGCATTTATGCTCTAATAATTTTTAAAAATGATCTGACAACTTATGTTGGTAAATGGCGATCTGCATCTGACATAATCACACCTTTAAACATTTAAATAAATTTCATTCAGGTATTTACCAAATGTTCCATGTCACGAAAGGGGTGCCATGTTAAGGACCTAGTAACATGCTGGCATTATTCGAGCGCATGCGTCTGAACCTCGGCTCTCTTAGAGGTGATAACATTCCCAAATAAGTAAAGTTAACATGAATTTCAAATTAAAACGATTATAAGGTAATGATTTTAACTAATTTTACATGTAAATAATTCATAGATAATTAATTACCATTTGTTGTAGCAGCACCGCTATCAAAACCATTCTCAACAGCTGTCATGTCTAATTCACTTCTGACTTCAAAAACACGTGGTGTCATGCGAGTTAGCCAACTTGGATAGCTCCATTGCCAATTAATCATATCCCCCTGAGCTATCTGGAGGTTGCTAGGATTCCAGGCATAACCTTGTCCAAACACTGTAAAAATAAAGATTTCGAAATATATTCTTCTCGAGAATCAAAATGTGTTCTAAATTGTTTTATTTCAGCAAGCATCTAGTTTTGTGCGCATGTGCAAGGAAGTTCCAGAGTATTTATGCATGTATTTGTACAGTACTGTGTGTATATAGTATATAAATGCAAATTAATGTAATTCCGTATATTAATAGATTGTGCTGTTTTGTATGGATGCAAATTTCTTGTTTATCAGCTGACTTGTTGCAGTTCATTAGTTTTCATATATAAATTATTGAACGAGTATTCTCCTCATTCAGGCAAATCACTAATAACTTAAAAATTGCAATTTTACAACCAGTGTTACAAAGGGTGGGCGTATGTTAAGACATATATGTTGTGTATATTAAGGCACTCAGGTATGTGCACGTTTGCTAAATTGTGCACATACATGTGTATGAATGTTTGATTTTTCTCTTACTGTGTACGTATGTTTTTGTGCATGTGTGTGCATGTGTGTCTGGTTTGTCTGGTTTATTTATTGTGTTTGTCAAAATAATTGCATGAGCGGACTTTTTTTTAACAAGAGGTTGAATGTCTGCATATGAATGATTTATCGACTTCATTTATAATAATCTTTACCATAATGAGTTCCCCAGTTGTCCACATGATTGACATTTCCAGTATCAGCTACAATACATTCAATCCGCGTATTGGTTTGGGTCTGAATGTCGCAGTTGTATTGCCCAAATTTCACCTCTGTAATGGTCTTATCTGTTGGGAAACCTTGTCCAGACAGTGTAACTCTAGTCCCACCAAGTATTGATCCCCTTGTGGGGTAAACATCTTGGAGTTTAAGCTGGTAATCGATCGTAGGCACTTGATTTGAACTATAGAATGAACAAAACATACAAACTTATTTAGTCTGTTTTGAGTATGAAAGCATAAGCATTTTGTAGTCATGGATACATGTTAAGCCTTCTCACAGGTGTATATTTGTATATGTTAACACTTTCTAAGACACTAACTAACGTCAATTCTATGTGGGAACAAACATGGTCGTTGTAAAGAGGGTTCATTGTACTTCATTATTGCATTATTTGTATGTGATCGTAGAAAACAAAGAAAAGATAGATACCATATGACCTAATGATAAGACAAGGAAATGCTACATATTTATGCATATCAGCTCTCCATACTGTCGTAATCAAGACATTATATATAGCTAAAATAAAGTATATAGTTTAGTTTCTTTTTTATTTAATGATGGTGTAAGAGACATTCAGTTTTACATAGAGGAGTAGACCCCGTTAACAGAATAAGACAACTGACATTCCATAAGTAAAGAGGATAAACAGGATAAAAAGGAACAAAGGGTTCAAAACAAGATAAATATATACCATCATCTATACATAAACATTTTGACAATTTACCGGTGTTTAGTAAAAGTATATAAATGAAGGTGGCATATATATCAAAATCTCTCTTACAAATAATGTACCTCTGCAATACGGCTCTTCCAAGATTACCGTTCAGTTGAATGGCATGTGTTCCAGCAGGCAAATCGGGAAGTGTTGCCCGAACTTCTGTACTAGTGAACATTGAAGGTGTCACATCCTTACCACCAATTTTCAGTGACCCACTTGTATCAAAATTATTGCCAATAATTGTCAAAATGTCACCACCTAAAATGAATGAAAGTTACGTCAGTATTGCAAAATATTTTTGAATCATATAAAAATTAAATCACATGTGTATTCAAAAGTTTTGTTTATATTTATTAGTAAACTTTCATACCGGTTGTAATATCGGACCTCAATTGACCTTTGGATATTTCAGAACGTGATTCAAAGTCAAATTCCAAATAAATAGAATATTTGTACAGTAGCCATGTTAATTTTGATTTAGCTGTATAAGACACCACAATATATCTGTAAGGTATCATGTCTAATGAAAAACCACAATGAGAATCCTTTATGAAGAGCTCTATATAAAAGATGTCTTTAGAACATTTTGAACTACTGTCTTCTGGTATTTATTATTATTATTAAGTCATATTGGTCAACAAAAACATGAACAAAGAATTGTTTTGAAGGAAAGGAACTATGGTGTTACCTCCCACAGATGAAGATGACGGCGTGGCAGAAGTTATAACTGCCATTCCTGAGGTTGAATATGTGAACTGATGACCGCTAGAGACACTGTTGGTACCATTTTGTAAAACATTAATGTCCTCCGTTGAAGCAGCAGTCTGTAGGCAAAATGAGAATTTATATAAAAAATGGGTTCAACTTTCAGTGATAGAAATGAGAATTCTCATAATTATTTTTCACCCTTAATATTACATTTGGACTTTTTAATAGCATCGCTGCTATGTTTGGTATTTAAAGTTGCAAAGTAAAACGGAATAATCCTGGAATCAAGATTATATACATATCATTTTTAAACTCATTGTTTACTGAATATAAATTCAATAGTAAAGATTCGTTTTACGTAAGTTTGGTTAAAAGACAAAAGTTGTATAATATTTAGCGTAACTGATGAAAACAGTTTAAAACATACCACTGCAGGTACAGTACATATTATTTCAGTAGATGCAAAAGATGTGATAGGACAGTTGTTGCCACCTATGTTGACCAAATCTGCTGATGAAAATCCGTATCCTGTTAGAGTCAAGGAGATACCACCTAAAAAGAAAAAGTAATGCATGGTTGGAATTGCCTGGTGATATACGGTAGATTATTATTTGGAATCTAAATGTAAGTTTTATATTAGAGTGACAAATCTGTAGGTGACAATTAGATGTCTTCTGGTCACACATGTGAACTTCATTTTTTTTTCAATTTGCAGATAGGAATGAAATTGGTTTTAGAGAAGCTCCCCTGCGCATATAGCTCCTGGTTTGCAGAAAATTTCAAGGAAATTGAATTATGTCATGATTACGAGGTAGTCCGGCTAGATCCACCACTCTCTTATTACAAACCATAGTTGCACATACAAATAACAAAAGTTTAAGCAGAGCGAAGGAGAAGAAGCATACACTTTCAATGCATCGTATTTGATATAAGTACATCGAACAAATACATAAAAATACAAATATTGCGTAGTGTTTCATACAACAAATAAAAAATGATCAATTATATAAAGGCTTTATTTTACCTCCTAAGGAGCCAGTACTTGGTGAAGTGGATGAAACCTGGAACTGATACGTGAAAGTAGCGCCACTAGCAACAGATGCTTTGCCTTTCTCTACTATGTCGACCTCCACTGGGAAAACACCGGCTGGTCCAGATCCCACGTCACATACAATCTGGGTAGTTGTTGCGGACTTAGTTGTGCATTCAACACCACCAATAGTTACATTGTTGTTGGTGTGTGTAGAATCAAATTTGGTTCCAGTTATTGTAATTTCTGTACTCGATGGGATACCTGAAATACAGATGTTATGATTCCTTTCCTAAAGTACAGATGATAATGAGTAAGAGAGTTGTTCATCTATCGACACTCAAGACGGAGACAAGGTGGGAAGTGACAAAGACCAACAGTTTGAAACATATGGTCTGGTCACTCCAACAATTATCTGTTGCTTGTATCCGAGAGAATACGTTCCTTCACAACATTATAGTATTAGTAGCATGTATTTCAGATGTCTTAACGAGACAATTGGATAAATGTTTAAAAATATTAAGGTTATTCATTACATGTTTACCACAAAGTCATATCATAACATTCAATCTAACTGACTTATATTCGAATCAAAACCATTTATATCCATCATAATACTCGAGATTCCTCATTATCTTCTGTATTTTGTTAACAAAGAAGAAAACTTCTGTATACCACAGCTATGGTAATGACTTTCCTTGTACACAACTTGTATAGTTCATGTAACAATAACCTACTTGTACACAGACAATATATACATGTTTTAATAATGTCAGTATGAATGATGTAGCAATGACGTGCACACAGCTAGTAGATGTCTTAATAAAGAATTTACCTTACAGACTCACTATAGCTGTCGTAATTAAGATCTACTTTTACAAATTCACTATAGAGGTGCTGTAGTGATAACGTTACCTGAAGATGGAGATACTGCAGTGACTGTAGGTGTACAATCAGATCGGAAATCAAATTCGCAGGAACCGGAACATTTGGTGCGGATACCATTGACGTAAACTACGGCTTGGGAAACTGAATTCCAGGTCTGTAACATATCTCCCTGGATAGGGTTAAACCACAGACTTCCGTTATTTACAGTTTCAGCTACGATAGCAGCATCAATCCCAGATAGCTGACTTGATACCTGAAATGCGTCAGATAAAAATCCAACTCGTCAACCCTGAATAGCGCAGAATAGTAAATCATACCAATGAAACGGGCATTTCATAATATCTAGCGGTAACATAGAGGTAATAGGAGTAATAAGATCCATTACATGACTTTTGAAGTACAATAAAAGATTTATTAAATATGAATTACAAACTGCAAAAGTACATTTTGAATTGTTCCTTGGCAACTTTCTATTCTGACGTAATAGCAACATTTTCTGATACCATGTAGCATGTTGTTGTGAATACAAAATATTCAATTGGCCAGCAGGATATCTCTCTCTCTCTCTCTCTCTCTCTCTCTCTCTCTCTCTCTCTCTCTCTCTCTCTCTCTCTCTCTCTCTCTCTCTCTCGTTTGTTATTCATCGGATCTTTACGATCGTTATTTAGATAACAGTCCATTCAAATATGCACTTATGATTACATGATCATTGAAGTATATGTTATATGCATTGCAGTGTCTTTACACTCCAGCAGAATATTACCGTAATAGATTCCAAGTCACCAGGTTTTGACAGAAAGGCAATGTTGTAGAAGTAATTTGCACAGTCACCATGGCGATATACATAAATATCACCCATTTCTGGTATCGAATTTTGCAATAACTGTCCAAGTCCTGGACCATCCAAGGTACAAGAAATACCTGTATAAAAGTATTGTTAATGACATGGTAAATAAGAGGAAGTATTGATAAAGATTTAATGGTTCAACAATTTAGAATTATTGTTTTATTGTTTTGTTTTACTTTAAACTTATAATATTCTGGAATACTGTGTTATTAAAAGAGAACAACAATATGCATTTTCATAACACTATCTGGGTTTAAAATATGTAAAAATAGATCAGCTTGAATTTGTGTCTGATGTACTCTACCAATAAACCACTATATGTGGTATTAACTGTCTATATCCTTACCCGATTTTGTGGTTCCTTTATAAGTCACTGTGAATGTTCCACTCATTGGTGGAGATGCTGTCTGCTCACGTACGACAGTTATTGATGATCCAGATTTCAGCTGCAAAAAATAAAAAATGTATGGATTTTACATATAATTCTCAATTTTGTAGTTATCATTTCTGACTTACAGTAAAACAATGACAACCATTTGTTATTTAAAATGTATCCTTATATTATAATTATAATAAACATTATAAACATTGTACCAAGGTCATTGGTTTGTGAGAGGCCCAAATATATACTCAAGTAGATTGTGCATGTGAATCAGACTTCATCAGTCTAGCTTGAATTTTAAACATGGTTCCTTAATGTATTTTAAAATCTATCAAAGATGAACTGATGGTCAGGTTCGGGCCAATACCCAGAAAAAGACAACTAGTATTTCCAGTGACTTAATTTTATAAATATCTCACCTGACCGGATATAGACGAAAATTTGGGAAAGTTGTATCCACAGTCAAGAGGGATGAGTTTTACTTCATAGACTGGATTGCCGTTGACAGTATATTTATTTACAATAGCGTCCTCGATCAAAGCGTTGTTTGGTTTCGATGGCAGCATTCTTCTGTTTTTCACATCTAATTAATATAACGCATATCTTACTGAACATTCAAATGTAAAATATAATTACATTTTATTTCGCATCTTCAAACATTTATAGATAAAACATTTAACATGTTTGAGGAACTATACGACTAAGATAATGTTTGAATGGCGGTGTTTGTTTGGTGTTTTATGCCACCTCAACAATTTTGCAGTCGTGTGGTGGCAGTCAGTTTAAATGGTGGAAGAAAACAAACAGGTCACAAAGTACCCGACAAGAACCCACAGGCCTTTCGCAAGTAAACTGGCAAACTTTCTAACAAAATCAACTTAGGTTCCTGTTTTATTTGAATTAATTGCAGAAATGTAAAAACATGACTGATTGACATAAATTGAAAGTTCAATTTATTCCTTTTTGATTCACCAATGATGAGAAATTTGAATATGATTACAATTAATTTGATATTCCGAAA
Organism: Atrina japonica; assembly: GCA_030159075.1. Taxonomy (NCBI): domain Eukaryota; kingdom Metazoa; phylum Mollusca; class Bivalvia; order Pterioida; family Pinnidae; genus Atrina; species Atrina japonica. The sequence continues at coordinate 557,632 of BROG01000020.1, read as the reverse complement.
CTATTACATATGCCATACACATTTGTTTTTAATCCTGTAAATGTTACTGCCTACTCCACTTTGACCAAATTTCAAATTTGTAATATGGACAAATATTCTGAGAGGTTCTCTAACAATAAAAATATTTCAATATATTCGAAATCATATCAAACTTACATATCTCGCTGTCACTTTTAGTTTTTCCAATCATGACCTCATCCACAAAGACCTCAGAATCTACCCTGAAAATCTGTAGTCTTTTGATGGAAAAAAATGAGCCTGTCGTGTACCGGGTTTTTAGGGCGTCATACAAGTTAACGCAGTTATAACGCCACTCACTGAAATATATATATATATAAAAATAACATAAGATCTTGCTGGTTGAAAAAATAAGATCATTACTATAAATACAGGAGAAAAATCCCAGGGGTGAAATAGATGTGGGTTGGTACTTAGATACATCTTAGATATAAATTTTTCATAAAGAAGTCTTTAAATCTGAACTACATTTGAGCCCCACCTGTAAAACAAGTGAATAACTGACCCATTGCGTGCAGACATTTTGATCCAAAACCTAAATTGTCAATGTATGTTTATAAATGTAGTACACATTTCAGAACCACTTGATATAAAATATATAATAATTGGGTCATAATGTTATAAAAGACAAGTCACATCAAGTCTTTCCAAAACTTGATTACGAATACTTTTTAAGTCAAGATTTCTTTCAGGTTACCATCTTTACTATATCTCATTTATGTTACTGCATACCTGGACATTTCCTCTCCCGTTTCTCCATCGCCCTTAAATAAGGAGGCGAATTTAAAATGAAAGCGAAAATTTGCAGCTAAGAAATTGTAGCAGGGACACACATAACATTCATGAGACAATGGTGATTGAATATACTGTCTGTAGCGAAAGGGCGAAAATAAGCAAAAGGACGAAAAAAGCAGGGGCGAAAATTTCCAAGTATACAGTATTTAAAATGGACTTACTGAAAAGAAAAACCTACCTGCTTGATTGATCAAACGTGTTATCAAAGGTATAAACTGCATCTGTAGAAACCTCGCTAGCGCCTTCCAGGTAAGAGAATGTTACGGAGATTCTATCTTGTATTTGTCCGTAGTGGGCAAAGCAAACCTGAAAAAGCAGCAATAAGTTACTTAATGAATACGACATGGATTCAGTCAGCATTACTAAATACGGAATCTGTAATGAATTCGGCATATGGAGTCATCTAGGAATATTGAATACGGAATCAGTAAGGATTACGACATGTTTTCTTTAAGCAACATTTGATACGAATCAGTACTAAGTACGGCATGTGGATTCATTAAGCAATACTAAATACGAATCAATAAGAAGTGGGAATAAAGATTCACCAAGCAATACTAAACACGAAATCGGAAAGGAATACGACATGTGTATTCATCAAGAAACACTAAATGCGGAATCAGTAAGAAGTACGGCATATAGGTTTATTACGCTAAACTAAATACAAATCTATATGGACATCATATGAATTTATATGGATTCATCAAGAAATAATAAATATGGAATCAGTAAGAATACATTCTATCATCATGCAATGCTAAATACGAATCAGTAAGGGATATGACATGTGGATTAATCAAACCATAGTAAATATGGAATCATGTAAGACATAGATTCACCAAGCAATACTAGATATGAATCAGTGAGGAGTACGGCATATTGATAATCAAGTAATACGAAATAGGTAAGGATGAATGAGCAATACCGTTATACAATTCTGAATCAACAACCTACACCAATTACTGATTCACTATGGAATATAAAATTACATGTTCAATAAGCAACAAAAGCTACATATTTAGTAAGAAGATACCCATTCATATTAAATGCATAGTGAAGTAATATATTGACTTACACCAATCTAGTGATCAACAACTTAGCACTTACTGAAGTAAACTGTTGTGTCAAATCAATAGGATTATCTTCGTTATTGAACAAAAAGTTAGGATTCAAAACTGATGCTTTTCCACAAAATGCCTCCATTTCAGTATGTCTTTGCCCACCAATTCCGCTAGGTAACGAAGTGTCTTCAAAACTGTAATGAAATTTCTTCGAGCTTGGGTTTCCAAACACTTTTGGACATCGTGTGCCAAACATTGACATCAAACTTGACTTGACCTATTTTCATTGAAGTAATTAAATAAATAATCTCTAAGTAACAAAACTTCATTTGATAAAATATTTATAATTAATATTAATATGTACAATATATAAAAAAAATACAGTAAAACAAAATATACATGTAGCTGAAATACATACATACAAACATACATACATACATACATACATACATACATACATACATACACACATAGAACATACATACATACATACATACATACATACATACATACATACATACATAGATACATAGAACATACATACATACATACATACATACATACATAGTACATACATACATACACACACAAACAGATACATATAAATACAATCATAAATACAGACAGACAAATTGACAGACAAACAGACGGAAATCCAGATAGACAGATAGGCAGATGGGCAAACAGACAGACAGTCAGGCAGGGAGTGGTAGAGACGGATGTTCTATATACATGTACATATAAATCTGGTGATTATGATCGGACACATTACCGTGGCTGCATTTGCTTCAGCAGAAATCAAAGGTGAAGGAACGTTAGCCATACTGAGTGTAAAGTATTCTCCACTAGGTGTACCCTTGGCTTTCTCAGTGATTGTGATTGTAAGTGGGCTACCATTTGTTGAATTCAATTTGAACTGGAAATTAGGGAAATCCCCTGAAAGAGTTAAATTTTCATAAAAGTTATGATAAAGATATAAAAACCGAATCTTGAATTATAATGTTTCAATAGTTGTCAATATTTATTTTATCAGTTGTGACACTAGTTATTTGTGTTATCTCGTTAATAATCAAAACAATAACATTTCATATGATGAGTATGTCCATGTAACTTACCACGAGGAGAAATAAATTTCACATTTATGATAACACCCATTCCGGTTGAAGGTTGGCTGAGAGAAACTTCTACAGATTCAGCTGAGGTATCAAGAGCTGGGAGTTCATTCAACGCGTTCAGTACTTCAGTATCGCTTGATGACGTTGTCAAGGGAACTGAAATATTTAAACCGACAATTAACTTCAACCTAGATAACCCAAGCTATTTTGTTTATAGTCGTGTCTATTGCTATTAACACCTTGCTATGGAATTACCCAAATTCGTGTAGGAAGGTAAATTGGGAATGCAACATAAAATGGTATATCAATTGAGTATAGTATTTTTTTCTTAAAAACACAAACATTACTCTACCTGTGTATACATCGTATAGTCCAAGTTGAAAGGCCGCGGAGGTCAATTGTCCACTATTTTCTAGAACACTTATTTCTTGTACTTCGCTTGTACTTGATCCAGCACTGAAACCAGCAACTGTGATGTTTTGAATTTCTCTCAAGATTGTGGAGGAAATTTTTATTTGTTGAATTTCTTGGTTTGCCATTCCTGTGCTTGTATTTGTTATGTCGGTGTCATAGAAACGTGCTCCAACCTTAACATGGGCACCACCAGAATTTTGTGTATGCAGGATTTCCATGTAATATCTGTAATTTTAAAGACAATATTTTATCATGATATAAATTTACAATGTTCATAAAAACCTGTGATGTACATAACATAAGATGTATTGAATACTGCAATATTCTCTCTCTCTCTCTCTCTCTCTCTCTCTCTCTCTCTCTCTCTCTCTCTCTCTCTCTCTCTCTCGTAGTAATACGGGTCTGTGCATAATTAGAATTAATTGAAGTGAATTTAACATTTAGTGTGGCACCGAATGGTGTAAAGCAATCAATAAATACAAAAACAAAATATCAATAAAATTTGAATTTATAAATGACATATTCCAACAAATAGTTCTTGAATTACCTTTCATTTTGTGTAAGATTGATCCGCGAGGAACCCTGACCTGTTCTTCTGTTATAGCTATTGGAGTATCCAGACGAAGTTGCCACTGCCGACTGTAGAAGAGAAATATTAGAGGTTAATGAGACTTCAAGGTCATCTCGTGTTTCGACCAAATGTTGAATTCTCATAACTAACATTTATTAACAAATAAATACTAATATATTAGTATCACTCTTAAAATTGTTTTATTCATCTCCATTATAACTGCTAATTAATTCATATTTTATTTTGTTAGTAAATGGTTGCGCTTGTGAGGTAAAAAGGTAAATAATTATTGTCCCTTGGAACCGATTACAGTATATATACTACCTAAGACTGTGGACTACTCTTACCTTATAGTCAGGATTACTTGAGTTGCTTAGCAACAAAGTTGCCGTATCGTCAGACATAATATGGAAACTATACTCTCCAGTTTTTGGAGCAACAAAATATCCCCGCATTCTTGACACAAAATCAACCCAGTTTTCGTCCTCAAAGAATGTTTGGTGGGTCCACAACTTCGTATATCCGGAGACGGTATCATTGAGCTCTGAAATTTCTGCGATGTTACTGTAACTCTTGGTGGTACTATTCCAAACTTCCATCAACAATCCTCTGTTACCTGTCAGTAAAGAAAATGTCATGTAGATAGAGTTATATAAAACGTAGTAATACAGAAAAAAATTCAAAATCCCATAGCAATATTGTAACAAAATGTATACAAATACAGATAAATCAGATGTATTATTACTTGTTATCTAAAACCCTGTAATACAGGAAAATGTCAAATTCCTAAATAAATTTTAAATAACTAAATCTGTAACTAGGTAAATTATGAATATATCAAACTCAAAATCACGTATTAATTTACTAATTGACAACACTACAACATACAATCTGGACAGTGAAGCAGTAATCACATTTCACGAATTAGATACACCTGAAGACCTGTAAATGCAACTTTTTTTAAAAAAAAAAAAAGAAGAAAAAACCTGGAATTTAATTGTACAAAATCTATCATATGAAAATAGTACCGATATAACGCTGATAAAAAAAATTCAGAATTTTGGCAGATTAATATTATAAACCTATATTTGCAAACAGGAGTCAAAATTAATGTCCAAGCCGATAGTTTTCGTCAGAAAAGACTTCATCAGTTGAGCTGGAGGAGGTATCATACAAGGTCAAGTTCTATGCCTAAATATATAACAAATTTACAAGAAAGTGAGGACATTTATATCTGAATTACGCTACAAACCTGGAAAACTTGAACCAGTTTGTGTTGGAGCTGAAGTTTTACAGGTAATTTCCGTTTCTGTAACTGACACAACTTTACATTCTGCACCTGTAATGATTAAATATCAAAAACATTATGCATGTGCTGCAGATAAGTATATAATTTCAAAGTTTCGTATAAAATTGACAGAGTACAAGTTACTGTTCAATATAAACACATACCTCCAACAACGACCGTATTTTTTGATAAACTGTCACCGCTGTCATCAAAATTATGTCCCGTTATTGTCAAAAGTGTGCCACCTTCAGTACTTCCACAGGCAGGTGAAACAGAGACAACTTCAGCATAGGTCTGGAATAACGCCAAGTCTCCATTACTGTATTGATGCAAGACGTCTTTGGATCTTAGTGATCTGAAATTTAAGTCAAAATTTGAAAAACGTCACGAACAGAAATTCCCCGATAAATCTTTTTAAGTAAAAGTTTTCATAACAATATCATAACAATTACGATAAAAGCAAATTTTGACATACATAAACTGATGTTATTCTTATTAGATTTGTATGGTACCACTTTCTCTTCAATTTATTTCAAACTGGAGTTCAACTGATGAAGTCTAATTGACAGAGACGATCGTCTTGAGCATTATAACTTTGGTATTACGTTTATAATATTTAAATCATCGGGTGATAATGTATTTAAACTTATATTTTATTTTTTCTCTTTGTTTTAGTTATATACTTCGGGTTTGTAGTTTTCTAGTTGCCCATTGAAAATGCTGGTTTAAATTTAAGGATCAAACTTCATAGTAATTCGAATCACTCAATATGTTGAATTCAAGAGTGGTATGATAGTTGGAACCAAAGTCTAGATACGTTGTACACTGAGTGACTTACAAAAGAAAAATATTGAATTACCAGTCACTTTTGTCCTTTCAAATTTCTTCACAAATTGATTTGCAAATTTAACTGTATTTGATGAACAGTATATTATACTTACGTTGTTAATTTATATGTAAATATATCTATGTACAAAGTAATTATATATTATTTGTTTTCGTGTTAACGTATTGATCTAAATTTGCTACTATTGTTTGTCTGACATTTTGATAACCTGTGTAACTGAAGTGGTCACTTACCGCCCATATTTTCCCTCAATTATGAAACTGGCGTTATTGTTTGCTGTTTAAAAGGAAAAAAACATTCAAATGTTAAATTTCACACTTACAAATTTCATAAAAGATATATCGAGACCAGGTCCCGAAATAATCCAATTCACTTGGTACTGGTTTGGGGGTATTTTTACAATGCATGTCTGTGTAAATGTACTAAAAATTAAAAAAAACACTTGACAATGTTTTCCTTCTCATAATCAAATTTAAGATTTTCTCTTAGAAATGAAAAGTACAACTTTGAGTATGTATGCGTAATATTTTTGGATATTACACCTATTTCTATAGGTGGGCAATCTTTTGTTTAATTATACACAATTATTCAGTTGCAGCATACTAGTAGATTCTATGTTTTTATCACGGACAAAATTACAAAACAGGAGATGGGCTTGAGTGTGTACTATATTACTGAAATTGGCTCAAATTATTCACGTGTTTGTCAGTATTATGATATCTAAGCTTAGATGTAAGTTTCATTAAAATAACCTGATAAAGTTTAAACATTTTTCAACAAGAATTGTTTATCATTTATTTAAGGAAATAAATCAAGAAAAATATTTGAAATAATAGCAGATACCTACCAATAAATTTTCCGTTCAGTTTACATTTCATCGTTCCGTAATCACTATTGTCATTGTCCAATGAAAGTCCATAGCTAGTATAAAAATATCACAATACAAATGTCACTGCATATTATTTACTAACAGATATAAGAAAAATGATTAAAATTCTTAAATTTAAGACACTGTACAGGTTTAAGAATATGTGACAAGCATTAATTATCCAATACAAATTGCATTGATATTGAAACCATGGAAATTATTCATGGTTTTTTTATTTAATTATTTTCAATACTGTTTTACCCTACACTCAACAACTTTTTTCAGTTATATGGTGGTGCCAGTTTTTAATGGTGGAGTAGAGAACATTGAAGAGACCACCGGCCTTCCGCAAGTAAATTGGCAAACCTTTCTCACAAAAATTAGCTTAGGTTCCAGCGGGACTCGAACCTGCGCTGAACAGAAGTGAAAGACTTCGTGTTTTAAAGCGCGGCGCTCTAACCACTCAGCCATGGAGACCCAGAGAATATTCATGTTAAAAAAAATCAAATTGATCTATTAGTTCTATTAGAATTCAATTTGGATTTCACTTACAACACATCATTCGCTGCCTTCAGTGAGCACTCTTGATCTGCACCGTAGACTCTGAAAAAGGAAATTGATACAGCACTTAGGATTGTGAGGAAGATATAATAAATTATATTAAGAAATAATAAATCTTAAAAGTGATATTTTATAAGATCTCGTGTAGTTTCGTCAAATTCTTATTTTTGTCTGACCTTAAGTATTTGGTAGCTACTTGATGAGTTAAAAATATAAATACATCAATATAAATATCGTTAACATTATCAAAGTTATAGTTTACAAAAGAAGGCAAAACAAATCCTCAGTATCTAAAAAGTTATTTATATAGATTTGATATTTTTTCTGCATTATTTTTTGTTACAAAAATCTCACATAGCGTCTTACAATTTGTAGCTCTTTTTATCCCATCTTTATTGGGGTGTTATTTTAAGTAATACAATAAATGGTTCATCTTTCCGTGTGCAGTAGTATTTTATGATTAAAACTGAGATATATAGTCCTTTTGTAAATCTGTGAAAGTTTAGACTACAGTCAAAGACAGGGAGAAATTAAACTTAAATTCTGTTATCAACTTACCTCAGTATCTTTTCTGTCTTCCCATTGGTGGCAGCTGCAATATTGCTGCCATATCTGTCAGAGAAAAGTTTGCCCCGAATAGTTAAAATTGTGCCGGGTGGGCCTGACGTGGGCTCTACTGAAGTGATTGTGGGTGTGTTCGCTGAGCGTGGCTGAAATACGTAATGAACAGATTGGTATATTGACATAAATCTAGTTTTTGTGATATAAAATATTACCTAAATGACAAAATGATAACTATGGATTACCAAGATGGCAATAATATGATACTTATGATAGGGGATTATCAAGTTGGCGATAATATGATACTTATGATAGGGGATATCAGCGAATACTTTACCCTGAACAGAAATTGTTATTTTTATCAGAATCCTATTTAAACTGATTTTGATAATCCGCCGCATGCAAGAAAATTCCAGAATTTGTCTTAAAAATTTGAGTAACTTCAAATATTAACTCTCTCTCTCTCTCTCTCTCTCTCTCTCTCTCTCTCTCTCTCTCTCTCTCTCTCTCTGTATGTGTGCGTGTTTGTATGGAACCACTATTTTCGCATATTTACAGTCTAAAACATCAAACCCTCACCTTGAATCTGCATTTCCAGGAAGTTGCAGAGCCACAATGATCAGAGTCTACAATGGTCGTTGAGTCAACTGTAAGTCGGACATAATACGTATCCTCTATCATCCCTGGACTGTGAAATACAAATGTTGGAAGAATGTAAAAATAGAGCAGCTTGGAATAATGCACTTTGAACTCACTGCTAGACGCGTGTTATTTAGATTTCTCGTATGATCTCACAAAATGATTAGCAATTCTCGGCATAAACTTTATGTCTAACTGTTATACATGATTCATATTCACCTAACCATGGCTTCAATGCAGTTAAGATATATGAAGAAATATGTTCAAAGCACCAGCAAAAATATGTCTCAAAGCATCATTAGACTGGACTCTAGATGAATATACATATGTTCATTAAACGTGAATATTTTCACGTGGGTTAATATTTGCGAGTTATATGACGAAATATCTCGTAAATATACCATATCTACTTCTTTATTTCCACATAAATTAACCTAATGCTAAAGATTGTTTTGAATAGTGGCAAATTTAACACCTAAGTAAATGTATCCATAATTACAATATAGTAATGACATTTTTAGGAGAAGCACATCCAAAAGTAACTCATGATAATTTTGACAGTTTGGAATTCTCTTATGTAAAATGTTTGTTTTATTGCTCGATTTAAACTATTTTATATACTCACGGAGTGTAACACATGATCCGATCTTCCAGCGTTCCATCTTTGTGAACTCTGCAGGAATACACAGTTTTGTCGGACACTAGATTCACTTCATTTCCATTGTTGAAGTTATCTTTGGAAAATCCATTTCCATATATTGTAATTCTTGTTTCGCCTTGCAAGCTGCCTTCATTTGGAGTAATGTGCGTAACTTGAGTACCTGTGTGTGATATAAGTTATTTTAAAGTAAATACTTGTTTGAAATGTTACTATCCTGGTGTTTTACACCAGACTCAACAATTTTTCATTTATATGTTGGCTGCCAGTTTTTAGTGTTGGGGATATAACCCGTTTACAATGGACCAGTCATCCACAAGTAATCTGGCAAACTTTCTCACAAAAATTAACGTAAGTTCCAGTGGCACTCGAACCTGCGCTGACAGGAAGTGAGAGGCTTCATGATTTAAAGCGCGATACTTTAACCACACGACCACGGATGACTCATAAATACTTCTATAGGTAATTGTAAGAAACACGATTATCTTATCAGATCTATTTCACAGTAGCTGTGACGTCTTAGGGTCTTATTCCGAAGCACTTGATCTCACTTATGTACTTTCCAGAGATCCGAGATAGTCTAATAACAAGTATATTTATATGTTGTCTCGTGGACTTCTCTAATCGGTTGTCGATCTTGATATAAGTGCAGGGCTGGAATTGTTGGTAGAAGCTTGACTAAGAACAAGAGCGCTCTTTTGTACGATTCAACTAAAAATGGCGGGGCGGAGTAACCTTTTGATTATCATACGGAAGATTCCACTCACTTTTTGGTTATGACAAGCTGCACAGGAAAAACGTTTTATTCCTCACGGGATAGTCTCGTATGTACGGTGACAAATAGGAACGATCACTCTAGTCAGAATAATTTTAATGTTATGCTTTATTACCTAAAATTTAAACTCGTCCAGGTCAAGACTCCACCCCACCAGGTTATTTGGATTTTACCATAAATACGGATCTTTTACTCAGCAGTCAATAATTTCCATTTTATTTATTTTGAAGATTATTATTCAAATTCATTTATGGAGTCGAAAACGTTTTAGCGTTAACTTCTATCTCTTATCAAATCTGGTATTGAAACCTCGCGAACTGGAAGTGACAGAGATGTTGTTAAATAAAATGTTATGGTCTAACAAAAGTAACGAATGCCCCAAATCACTAGCGATTGTATCAGAATAATATTTCTGATTTACCCTTGTAAAGGTTGTTGCTTGGTGCTTCTATTATTTTATTGACTGGAGCATTAAAACAGACGCAAAACTTTTAAATTTAGTGGCAATTGTGAAAACACATAATCGTGATTATTTTGTGATTGTAGAAGTTCAGACGAAGATGAGTTGTGAATTATCAATATTGCTAAAATTTTGACTGCGACTCTGATTCAGGAAATTCTTACAATACATCGGTGCAAATGCACTAAAGGTCTAGATTATAACTAATTAAAATGCAGTTATTAGTTTTGTCAAATTGCAATTTATGTATTACATCACTATGTTGTAATACTGCCTTGACTTTAAAATTATAAATCAAAATCAAAAAAAGGATTTAAATCGTCTACATTAAAATTTTGAAATTATTGCTATTTAATCCTCTTGCTTTCTGACTAGTATTTTTTTTTGCTAGTCAAATATGCATCATATAAGAAAATAATAAATATTCAGCAATTTAAATGTTCTCCAGGACATACACATTCGTACAGTGACTTATGCTCCAAATTTTAAATGACAAGCATTTCCCATTTATAATTCAAACAGATGTCAAGGGATTATTTTTTATATTTTGTTTAAAAACATAGTTAAATTGAAGCAAATAAAAATATTAACTATTTATTTCTTTTGTATGGTTGGATTTTTTAATTTTATTATTTTTATATTTTGTGTTTTTTATTATTAATTTTCTTTATTTGCAAAGGAAAACTATGGCATCTATAAAGTGTATAGTGCAGATGGTCGAGTAGTTTTTAATGTTATGGGAAAAGAATAACTGCATGCACTGACGAAATGCATTACAAACATTTCTGTATCAAAAAGTTAGTAAATTAATATATATATATGTATTGTTCAGTCAATACTACTTTCTGAACATTTTTTGCGAACTGGTTTGTTCATATGAGATGCCATGATGACTTGAATGTCACAGGCGCAACCTTTCATCGAGTGACATGTGTCTCTAACCCTCAATTTTATCCAAATTTGATATAAGTTCGATAATGGCCAACATTTTCAATGTTTAAAAAAATTCTGGGACTTTTATTTTTTAAATGTCATGGTCACGAGTTTTTAGCTATCGAGTGTCACTTAAAATTTGATTTTAATGATAATCGGTGGAAATAGGACGATCATTTCCCGCTATTTGTCCCCCATTAACAATTGTGTGTTAAAGTGGTCACTATACGGTACATTAAAGAGATCTTTCTTTTATAGCCACCATTCAAAGGTTCACAACGGCATAGAACGCTAATTTCGACTATGTTAAGTTTAAATATCGAGTTGTTTATTTTTTTTTATGTCTTTGCATCCCGTCAATATTTTTTCACTTATTGAGATATCACCATCCACAGGAGAAATGCCATAAATTTTGACACGTGCTAATGCAAATAGAGTGCTTGTTTTTAATCATGATCGTGATCATCATCATCATTATCATCATCATCATCATCATCATCATCATTATTATTGTTAATATTAATAAATCTATTATAATTTTGATAAGAATTAATAATTTCATATACAAATTTCATAATTTGATTTTTTAATATCTTGGGTGGTAAATAAATAAAAATATTTTAAAATTAAAAAATTAATCTATGGCGCAAAAGACATTATCAAAAAAAGATATCGGATAGAAATATCTAAAACTTATAATATCCCTCATTCTAAGTATACATGCACTACGTATTTAAGATCGGGGTAAAGCAATCTGATTGTATAGATAACCTGAATCATATTTCGTTCTTTTTGTTTTGTATTAAAACCGTTTAAAAGCGATGATGCCGCGCATTACGATATGTCTGAACATCGACTTTTAATTCCATGGACTAAGTCGCCACCTCAGTGTAAGATTTTGCAGATAAATATCAAACTTTAACAATCATTTTATTTAAAAGTACGGTCACCCCACAGACAGTGTGACCACTAAAAATAAAATCAGCAAAAATTAAGATTCTATTTACTTTATTTCACGTACTTTATTGACTTTGTCCCGGGGCCAATATATCTTATAACTTATAAAGGACTGACTTTAATATTAAATTCTTGTATCAAGGTGAAAACATACCAGATTTAATCGTATGTATGTTGAAATTAACAACAGACTTGATGTTTAAACAAGATATTAAATTAAATACATCCGCACACGGGCGATCATTCATTTAAAAAAAATACAAAAACAGATACGTCAATACCATAATTATTGTCCAGATGACATGCGAACAATGTTTTCATTTTTTCTTTATTGCCAATTTTAGTGAAACATATTTTAATCAAGGTGTTATTGGAATTCAAGAAAAACATCTTTTGTTATTCTATTACAAATACTTGTATAACAAGTTACCCGGCGGTGACTGTTAAATTATAATATTTTATTATTCTATACCTTTAGATACCACATGCTTGTTTTTTTTTACCGTCCCGCCGAGGATTATTTGCTAATATAAGCGACATATGTTTAACATTATACATCGCTCCTAATATGGACATGTCATTATCTAAAGGTGAAGGTCCACAAATTTACACCAAACATTTCAGTTGAGGATTTATGTGCATGCAGTTAATTTATTTTTTAACATTTCATGCCGTCCATAACTGGGGATCTTAGTTTGAATTATCACCCGGAAAGTTCGTAGCTTTTATTTCTTTCCAATGATGTGGGAAGATCCTATCATACTCTTTTATACAATGTTCTAAACATTTTAAAAGTTTGAGGGAGTATCGAGCACCTGCACATGCAATGCCTACATCTACCTACACATGTATACATTATCCAGATTTTTAAGAAGATTCAAACGTTTGAGTTTTATGTCGGGTTATCCAGCTGTTCTGGTTCCTAATGCTTGTAAATCTGTGCGTAGCATGACCCACTGGTGAACCTTTCTCGTTAAATCAGTCCAATTATTGGTGATTGTATAAAGAAAAAAAATCCGATGAACTCAGATGTCCTTTGTATTCATTTTGTGATACATTAAATGTTTGGCGATTCATGTTGAAACATTTCTTTTTTCTGTGTTGGTGAATATCAAATATCATTGTGCAAAAAAAAAAAAAATAAATGATAATAAGATCGACATACATATACGGTTCACTTGGTGTGTATATATATATATATATATATATATATATATATATATATATATATATATATATATATATATATATATATATATATATATATATATATATATATATATAATGGGATTGTGTCGGCATTTGTTTGCCATCGGACAGGTTATTTTGAAGGCTAAAATATCAGTATGTGTTTTATTAATTGCCACAATCCCTTGTTTTTATGGTAAACTGTTATATGTATCACGTCATAAGATGTAAAATAATCCGCGTAAACATGCGTGACTGTGAATTAAACGATCATTTAGAATTACATCAGTTGTCCGATATTGAACTTTAAACAGGTAAATTAGAACACCGGTAACACCAATACCTGTATATGAAATATATATAAAAACAAAAATAAACCAAACCATAATAAGAGTTAACTAAAAATCAAACGGACCACCGCTTCAAAATAAACATATTTAGTTAAAGGAAATAATATATAATTTATAAAATAGTACAAAATGATATAGTCTGGTAACCTAGTGTACATACGAGTATGTCGACGCTAAACACTCACACACACACACACACACACACACACACACACACACACACACACACACACACACACACACACACACACACACACACACACACACACACACAGATATATATATATATATTATATATATATATATATATATATATATATATATATATATATTGTTTACTGGATATGAACTAGTAATATTCTCGTTACCATGACACTCCGGCCTCGCAAGAGCAACGTCTCGGGTTTGAAATCCTGTCCGGTCCGGTGCTACCCGAGTTTTGCTCGGCACGAGAATTGAAAGTAATGAATTAATCGGATGATACTTGAAACCTGGATTCCATATCACGGTGGTTGTGGCACATGTCGGTACTTGAACTCTGTGTAAGAGATTGTGAAAGGTTGTGTCGCCTCTATATAGCCTGAGTGTAAAATTCAGTAGTGGGGTGTAAAATAACGTCACAGCTTAAAATAATGTTGTGTACTTACACAGATATGGTAATTGATATAAATTACTTTGAAACTTAGATTGATTTTCCTGATAGATTTATCTCTAAAATCAATTTTAACCGACCACAAACGTGTTATATAAACCTATAAACAGAAAAATTAGAACTAATGTTAACACTTTTTCTTGTTTACTCAAATAGCGAATGACGATTGCTCGGAATTGCCTAACTCCAGCGTGAATACCAGATTCAGTACTCGTGCACTAAGTAACTATAGCTTACAGTTACTAAAGTAACGATACGTAGAGAAAGTAATGTAATTGTGTATTTTTTTAGCTTTCACCGGAACTGTAACTGCGAGGTGTAACGAATACCAGAATTTCGTGACAACTATTCGTTTCATGTTCGTATTTTCATCTTTTTCACTTGCGTATTTTTCTTCCATTCTTTACTTAAGTCCATAATCAAGCGCCAAAACTCGAAATTTCGAGATACTTTTTACAATAGATGAAAGCATTCTTAAATCACATTGCATATAATCAGATCCCATATTTTTTTCATATACGAACCTTATGACATAGAATTTCAAAATGAAAAACGAAATATAGCCTTTATGTAAAATTTATAGATAAATCGATACAGTACGGAAAGGTCAACAATTACATACACCGAGTAGGCCTAACTCGTTTTGTATTTTAAAAAATATATATATAAAAGAATCACAAACGTTGACCTTTCCTTTGTTCTGAAGTACGATTTTACTTCCTCGATAATTCCCAACAAGTGGAATCAATCCGCATATACGTTTTGTTTCTGTTAAAACGAAAATTCAATATTTCGATTCGGACTTTCGCATGCATTTATTACAGCTGACCCAATACGTTTGTTTAGTAATACCGGGGAACGAACATGTAGCAAAAGTCTGGAAACCCGAGGTTTTTAATACTGCAGATATAAGAATAATTTCTATAGCAAATCTTTATAAACTGTCGCCATACTGGATCGCGATAATATTACTTCTTGATGTATAGGTCAATATATATTTGGGATTTACTATTTTGACAAGACATTCTTAAACAAATAAAGCATAGGTCATCTACATGTAGTAAATTGTATACTTAATGAAACTGCGCGTGTACGTGTGTATATGCATAACATAGGCGTCGGAAGCAAATTGAAAGTGGAGGGGGGGGGGGGGGCTAAACCAACTTAAAACACACACACGCGCCAGAAACGTCTGGGGGCTAAGCCCCAAATTTCAACACCTATGTCTATCGTTGCAAATTGATGTATTTCTGAATTAAAATGCGTATTTGTAGATTGCTGCATATTTGCAACTGTACAATAATCCACTGTACGCTCGCATGAGAGCACGTATGCACGTGTATGTATATACATGTAATCTGGTTTCAAACATAACACATACCTGGTCATACACGAATTTCGTTGAATGGGAACACGCAACAGTTAAACAGGTAAATATGTTTTTACAAGTTTAATATGGCAAATCAATGAAAGGTGTTGTTTCTCTGTTTTAGCTAATGTAATAAATAACCATTCACTCTTCTAGTGGATTAATGATATAAAAAGCAAAGTCATTTCTTATGTATATAAGTACGTGTCTGATCGGATTCCCTGTCTAAGAGTGATTATTTCACTGTTTAACCAGATTAATTTACAAGTGGCACTATTTTAGGACGAATTTTTTTTTTTTGCTGTATTCAAACTAAATATATGTTTAAAATCTGCAGATCAGAGAGTGCAAAGAAGGAAATAGGGAATTACGGTCTCTCAAGAATTAATTTGTAAACATTTTAATTCACCGGGGATACGTTACCATTTCATTTAATCTAAATGAAATCTATGACGCCACGATAGTTATGCCCAACATTTTTTTCTGTGAATACTAAAAAAGAGAAAAGAAAGAAAAACGCCCAAAACAGGAGTGGAAAAACAAACCTACAAAACA
The DNA here is from genome assembly GCA_030159075.1 of Atrina japonica. NCBI lineage: Eukaryota > Metazoa > Mollusca > Bivalvia > Pterioida > Pinnidae > Atrina > Atrina japonica. Next base: position 540,997 of record BROG01000020.1, on the reverse strand, counting down.
TTGTAAAATTTCCGAATATAAAAATATCTTAATTTAATGCTGAATATTCCAATTATAAATGATAAAAAAATTCTTTTCATTATTCTTCATTTATTTATTCATTTAATAAATTAATATTAATTCCTCGAACAATAATTCATTAATTCAGTGAATTTATTTAGATAAATTGAATAAATAATATTCAAAATAATGAGTCAGATAGTGTACAGAAAGTTCTCCAACTCATTGTTTGTTCATTTATTGTTATTGTTCAGGGAGAGGAATTAGAATAAGCTTAAAGCTTTGTTTCCAATCCCTAATTTTGTATATGACAATTATGTAAACTGTTTCTATCTAATAGAATAAATCTATGTTAAACTAGATAATGTCTCGTAACTGATGAATGAAGAATATTTTTTTTATATTTTGGGTATTAAATTAAATTCATTCTTTTATCCAGAATGTATATACATGTAGCATCTGAATTATTACAATAAACAATTATTTTTCTTTTCAATATTATATTACTAATTATTTACGGGGTATAGTTTACATTTTGGATATCTTACGAATTAATTTTATCATTGCAATACAATTACGACGCAGGTTAAAAATGCGTCACGCGCTGTGTAAATGATAATTGATTATGTAACAATTTTTGCCAAAGTAAGCATTTAAAACCTCAGCGTATTACGCGATTAAAATAAAATAATTTGCCACTTCTTAATTGAAAAGAATTGAACCGGACGCAGGTCTTCGTTATTTTGTGATTCTAAATGCCTGCTGACGTCATAGATTATCAACTTAAAATAACATTACGGCGACTCTTTGAAAATCTTTAATCAAAGCACTGACTGGAAAAAAGCTGACCGATAGTTCAAAAACAGAACCGTCCCTTGACAAAAGGAATCCTTTGTTCAAACAAATAACTGATTATTATATAAAGGGTCTTTTTGATAAGATTACCTAAATCTGTTGAAATAAGAATTGAATCTATATATGAACAACCTTAAAATATATACAGCTTTCCGGAGTCCAAAATATAATAAATTATTTTAACCTTAAGCTCAACAAATAAATACGTTTGTACTTTTATTTTGTAAACAGGTGCATTTGTACTCAGTACAAAATGCAGCATAAATCATCCGGTACTCATAGGATGAAGCTATCCGGTACGCATAGGATGAAGTAAAAAATGTTTGACATAGAATTTCATAGTTTTTCTTTATCATTGTTGTAATATAAACTTTTGTAACAATTTTTTGCAAGTTTTACAGATCTTAACTCTTATGAAGCTGCGCGTGGATGAAATAATCAATGCAATAATTTTATGCCTTTTTGGGGTATTTGATCTTATGTATATACCCCAAAGAGGTCACCTGGTGGTTAAAAGAACAAATGCATGAGTAAAATTACAACTAACTAGCCAAAAGTTACCCGTTATATTAGCTCATCACTCTAATTAAGTTTCGGTAAATTTTACGAAGATTACCGAATGCCAAAGAAGCACTTGCGATTTGCAATTAAGATATATATTCCATTCCTATTACTCTTTGCTTTGTTTTCGTACATCGTCGTTTAGTACCTTTCTCACATGATTCAAAACATTCGTTTCTGACATTGTCAGCACATTGAATTTGCCGAAAATGTTTACCTAAAAGATAATTGCATACCGAAACACAATCGGAATCTTATAGGTACGGGAGGATGAAATTTCAAATTGCACATATAACTTCAAAAAATATTTCTTTTCAACGTTTAATGAACGAGTAAGATCACGTATTTGAACATACATTTTATCAGATTCTAGTTTTCATTTAATGGACAAAAATCATCATTTTAATCTTTGATTTTGAGCTTACATCACTTTGTTTTGGATTCTTTGTAGAAAACCATGTAGATATTATGTTGAATTATATTATACATTGTACCGATATTCATGTTGTGTAGTTTTTTCTTTTCATCAATTCATAAACATAACCTTACGCAAAAATAAAAGAAAATAAATAAATGACATTTATTTATCAGATCTGTTAAACGAACACCTTATAGAGATAAAATTCCAATTAAGTCAGATGTCAAAAATTATTTATTTTCTTGAATGACACACGTTCAAGTTCATTTTATTCTGTAAGTCAATGGCTCATAGGTACACGCACGTATACTTATAATGCGCCAATAAAGCACCTTTTGTACTCGACTTGAATCAATCGACTTCGCGTCACAGACCGCTCCAAAGGAATGTTTGTAAACCAACCCATTTGCATTACATAAAAATAAAAACAATTTAAAACCATTATCTAAATCAAATGCTTATATCATTCTGTTGCTACAAGTTCAAACCAGGTGTTAACAGAACTGTAACAAGTTGTGTCCGTTTCAAGGACATTTATGTCACTCTCAACAATTTCCATTAGTACGATGACGGCCATTTTTTCTTCTCACGCGAGAGAAAATATGGTTTTCAAATTACAGTGTATCCGGGAACGGCAAATGGTCTTCCGAGAATTAACTGTCCCAGGTGGTCAGTTTGGGTTCCAACTTGGCGATATTTTGCCCCGATTTTAAGTAAATTTGTGGTAAGTAAGTGTACAAATTAAAAAAAACAAAACAAAACTTTAAATCGGGCAGAATATCGGTCTAGGTTCCAGTTAGCCTCGAACCAGAGGCGCGGTAGTTTAAAGAGCAATGCTCTAATAACTCGGTCATGGAAGTCACATTGTGTAAATAAGATGGAATTTTAGTGATATCATATGGTCGTCATACTCAACTTGTCCCCATGCTCATTTACTGAAAATATAGAACTGATTGGGACGATTGACTAAGAAACATCGAACGGAACCTTGCTACCTGATGTTTTAGCATTACGTTACGTGGCTGGTACATTTATATGTGAAGTATCACAGATTTTGACATGTGATAGGAACTGACGCCAATACATTAATCAATGGTGCCAAGCGTGCCGTGATATGGGACCTCGATGTTATGTCTCGCCCCCGTGACGTTCACATTTTATACAGAGTGTTTTACAAAGAAACAGTCACTCTCTTTTTTAAAATCTTGGGTATAACCCGGTATCGGAAATCGAACCTGGGCCTTCCGTTTGCTAGTCGAACGTTCTACCACTAGACCATTGCGAGTTGTTTTCTGGACTGTTTCAACACAACATCGATTCCAAAAGGGCTCGGAATCAGCTAAATTGAAAATTGTGAAGATTTCGGTTAGGTTTTAAAACTGAATCTCATGTTTTGGTAAGCCGGTACATATATATCCCCAAATAATATCAATCCCCTCAAACCCCCAGGGAGACTGTATTGAATTTATGTAATTTGAGAATTAATATACCGGGAGAGTCTAACCCGGGCCCGTTTTTCCAGGGGAGAATTATGAAACCAGACTTTAGAATGTGTACTGATAACTTGAATGGATATACAGCAGAAAATTTTCAATGATTTTTCAAATTTAACTCTGTATAACGATCGGTTGTTACTTGAGTGCAGTTTCCTCGGTTTTAACGGTTTGCTTCACAATATCATTAATGATTTAATTCATTAATCAACTGCACTTTCACCAAATGAACAAATTGAGAGACAAGGTCAACAAACGCACAATGAGTAATAATACTATCATCGAAATATCGTATGATTATTTCAGACCTTTTGGGAAAATCAAAATGGAATTGACCTATCGCCAAATGTCTGACACGTGGTTCTCAATGTGCATTTTTAACATCATTCTTAATCACAAATATTTGACGGGCACTTCTGTGTGACGTAACAATGGAAACGTTTGTTAGAAAGTGCCGTGCCGGGCCTTTCGCAAAAGGTCAATGGAAAGGTCATTGTAACTTTGGGTGTTATAGATATACATTTGTTAACCACCATGGTAGATAACGACATTTTCGTTTAGATCTATTTCTTAATAATGTTTCCTAGGTTGGCAAATAACAACGACAAACGTTCAAATTATCTTTATATTAGTTTGCCTTGTTTGTAGTCCTAATGGTGTTTTACGCGATATTTACTGACGACAATTTGTCAGTTGTAAAGTGGCGGGAAGTTTTCAAAGATGGAGAGGAAAGTCCTATTACGATATACTTGTGAAAAAGACCATATACTAAGCTCCTTTAAGTAAACTGCCAAATTTACTGACATCAGCTTCAGTGGGACTCGGACCCGGGACTAGAGGTGAGATACTTCAGCACGATGCTCTAGCCGCTTGGTCACGGAGGCTCCTGACATTTTGTATCAGATATAAACAGTATCTATAGGCCTAGAACATGGAAGTATAATGATTTATTGGTGTTCTTTAGACTAGTATAAATATTGACTTATGGTTGACTGCACATTCTTAGACATATTTGTCCCTGAACTAAAAGAAGCATGTTTCATGAATAAATATATAGTATATCTAAATCATCCGCGAATGGTCAAATTAATAAAATAACAACAAAGTATGGCCTGAAGTCATCGCACTGATGGTTTCTTCAACGTGGCGTATCTACCAGGCCTAATACGATAACTCGGTTAGCTCCATTGTGCATCAATTTTACTAAGAATTAGAAAAGAAGTGTTGAACAGTCCGAAGTTTTCGATAAACTAAAATCTGAAGTCTTGAGATTTACAAGTTTTTGATCAAACAGCCTCCCTTGTAACCTTTGCTACGAATGATTTTTACACATTATTCTTTATTTATATAATATACAAGTTCGATTTGAGTCATGATTTTTCACTTTTATATTTGTTTATAAACAGGCCTGACTCAAATAACGATTGTTCACCCTTATATTGGAAACCTAGCTAACACAATATTATGGACGTCATAGGCGAGAGCGTGGTGCACTGTCCAGATTCAGGAAATACAATTTTGTAAACATGAAATGCATGCTTCGCTGATATTGTGTAAAATGTTATGCGTGAAACCCTAGACTCGTAAAATGCTTCGACACACTCGTGGGAAATCGAGTTTTATATATATACGTTATGTAAGTGCAATACAATACCTGCATTGTATTATTCTAATTGATATAAAAACATGTATATATATATATATATATATATATATATATATATATATATATATATATATATATATATATATATATATATATATATATATATATATATATCAAAACAACAACATGTAAACACGATTAAAATGCATGTACTACGTATTGCAGAGTCTGTCACGATAGTATAGAAAGGATGTGTAGAAGTCCGATTATTCATTCAATACCTATACCTAGGTTGGGGTGTATATTGTTACGATCTATAGATATGCGTCATTTTAATAACTTGAAGTTTCAATCATTTGGGGTTTTTCCTTTCGCCTGCGATCAACCGATCCCAATCGAATTTCACAAAACTCAATTTTGTGAAATTGTATCAATAATTGTATGAATATTCATGCACAATTATTTGTTTTAGATTGGGATTTCAGCAATTCTGGTCTTTGAAATATACGCAGTGTGCAGTGATGGAGAGTTGCGTATATACTACCGTACATATTTTACACTAATAACATTTTACTAAGCACCAGTGATCCTGAAATTTCTAATGACATTGTACATATTTGCCGTCATCGAATTATGAACAATCATATGGAATACGTTTTGATTCCTCTTAAAAATAGGCAACATTTATCGAGACTCAAGAAAAATGATAGACTAAAAATTTCCAATAGCGATTTCGAAAAAACTAGAAATATTTCCAAAAGCGATTTCGAAAAAAAACCTAGAAATAGCCAGGTTTGACAACACATTAGAAAGGTGCAAGTCCACCGAAATTCTATTATTCTATTCTATTATTTTTTCTTTCATATATTCCATTTATTAAAAGGTGCCATTCTAAAATTGCATCCCCATTTAAGATGCATATAAAAGCTATACCGGCTAGGACGTTTTGAGAGGTTTTTGGTAACTCCATCGATGTAGAGAATATGAAAGAACAGAAAACATTGCTTCTCCTTTTTGCAATTGCCATAGAAAAGCTGGCCATTTATCGTCATAAATTTAATTTTCCCTTCTTGATGCATATGTAAATTTACGAAGTAATATTTCCGTGTGCACATCTAAATAAATCAAGTAAAAGAGGGTCACAATGTTTAAAAAGCGATTCAAATAACACAGCGATGTTAGATAATAACAACCAGGAAATAGAAATTAAAGTGATGGGATGTATCTTTATGAAATCTTACCGATAGCTGTCGTCAGTAACGTAGACAGGACCGTGACTACAGTAAATGTCTTTTGCCAATGTTTCGTTTCTTTCCATCTTTTTGTCCCAAATCCCATACTGCTTAAATTGATTATAAGAGTAGTAATCAGAACGGCTACTTTAAATACGTTGGACACACATGATTTACTCTGGTCGGGGTAATGCTATAGTGGACAATGGTATAATGGAATGTTCTATTGAGTCATTGTTTTACCGGGCTTTAAAAATATGAATAGTGTTTACAGGGGATTTATTTGGTGTAATTGATATCGGTAATAAATAATTGGTGACTTCTGATTGGTTATTTGTTAAAGTTCTACAGGTAGGTAAACGCCCCATATTATTTAACAAGTTGGACAATTAACTCACTTTTTTCCCCTGCTGTTAGAATTAAAGTGTTCATGGCTGACTACATATTTGACGATCGAATTCAATAATTCAATGGTAAAAATAAAACGCTTTATATATATATATATATATATATATATATATATATATATATATATATATATATATATATATATATATATATATATATATATAATTAAACAAATGATATAAACAAACAACAATGTCCGAAAACGACGTCCATATATATATATATATATATATATATATATATATATATATATATATATATATATATATATATATATATATATATATATATATATATAAACAAAATGATATTCATGCAATATTTCATTTTAGAAATATCATATTTAAAATTTATATATAAATTCTATTTTGGGTATACACACATCATAATTAAACAAATGATATAAACAACAATGTCCGAAAACGACGTCCGCATCAACAACAATAACAATATAATTTTATACAAAAATATTGGTAATACTGATTGCTGGTGTTTATCATAAAAAAATAAAATTCTTTAACCTAGAATTGAATCTTACTAAAATAAAAAAAAAGTTGTACATAGAATGCGGATAACAAAAATATAATGATAAAAAACTTATGTGAAAAATATATAAAAATTAATGTGTTATTTTATAACCTTTCGTAAGACTAGCTGTCGAACAGTAATCAACACTTTAAAACTACTACTACTACTACTACTACTACTACTACTACTACTATTACTACTACTACTACTACTACTACTACTACTACTACTACTAATAATAATAATAATAATAATAATTGTAAATTATAATAATTAGATGAAAACTTAATCAAACTAGAACGTGTTGCATCTTGTGTTTATTGGTGATCTATATTGTTAATTGTTGTACTTACATAATTCGTAGCCATTGACAATTAGTAGTCATTGACATAATTATATTAGTAACAATTGCCATAATTTGTGGCCATTGACATAATTAATTACCATTGACGTAGGTACTAGTCAAGTACATGACATAATTAGTAGCCTCTGATATAATTCGTAGCCATTGACATAATTAGTAGCCATGTCTGTAATAACATTGCTATAATTACTAGCGATGTGCATAATTACTAGCAACTGACATAATTTGCAGCCATTGGTATAATTAGTCGCCGTTGACATAATTAGTAGTCGCCGACATAATAAGTCGCTATGTACATATTTACTAGAAATTTATATAATTACTAGCGTTGTACATAATCACTAGTGACATGAACATATTTGTTATTTACAATTGTCTAGCCTTGAACATAATTAGTAGTCATTGACATAATTAGTCGCTATTGACATAATTAGTAGCCGCTGACATAATAAGTAGCCATGTACATAATTACTCGAAATTGATATAATTACTAGCCTTGTACATAATCACTAGGCATGTACATAATTAGTTACATTTACATTATTACAAGCCATTGACATAATAAGTAGCCATTGATATAATTACTAGCCTTTACATAATTACTATACAGGTATATAATTACTAGCCATCTACATAATTACTTTTTCTGTATGACATGCTTTGAAACAAAGGAAATGTGACACATTCTGTATGGAGAAACAATTAAGTTATAACGATGTTTCAAATTTTATGGCCTGACAATATTAACATATATAAAAGAGTACAAATATTGACACTTCTGAAGTAGTATGGACGTCCAATACATCTGTACATAATTAGGACACACAATACTCCAGTTGTTATCATCTTTCAATTGCTTTTCATGGCGTTCATTGTTATAGCCCACTGTCTTTGCATATTCATACTGCCTTTGCTACTTTAAAACCTTTGGTGTATATGATTTATACTTATATGAAATGGACTATAGTGATCTATGTTTTAATGACACATTATAACTACACAATTGATTTCAGAATATTTCATCAAATCTATAGATTCTTCATAATGCATTTGTATTATTTATATGATTCAGTATCAACATTCAATCTCACCACATAAAAGTAAATCAATATAGGAGGCGATAATAAACTTGTGACCTTCACCCTTCTATCTTATATCTTCTGAAGCAGAAATAGGACTCAAATTACTGTGTCAAATGCAAATTTGAGGATTTATTTATCTATTCCCGTTACACGTGCTGTCATACAGTACACACATTTATAGTTTACTTTATTAAATACTGTATTCTTCAAAGATAAAATCTAAATAAAATCTTTCGTATATAAAATTGAATGTATGCATATCTAATGTCAAATTTTACAACTTCTTGAGAATGATGGAACAGCACATTGAAAAACTTTACTCCAAATCTCTCCTTCAACTGTGGATAATTCCTAAATTTAACGACTAAGCAGCCCAAGTTGAGAATATTCTCAGGATTAAGTAGTTAAACTTTCTGAAGTGCCAAACCCAGCTATAGAATTCACAAATATTTGCAATAAAATGAAATATTTTGTGAATGGAAGATATTGCTAATTGTCAAAATTTACATTCGTGTATTCCATATCAGTACCTGCAACTCAATGCTGTGCAACAGAGAGAGAGAGAGAGAGAGAGAGAGAGAGAGAGAGAGAGAGAGAGAGAGGTAACAAACAAACACACACACACACACACACACACACACACACACACACACACACACACACACCATATCAAATAGGGACATTCCAAACAACTGGGGATCGACAGAAGCTCTCTTCTCTAAATGATTTACATCGGGATAAATTTCACAAGTATTAGTTATGGAGCCAATATTTTTGCCATGTTTATTGCCGGGTAAAGATGATTCCGAGTAGTACTTTTTCGTTTACGACTAAACCCCAGACAATATAGTTTAGAAAACAAGACACTTCATTACACACAGGAAGGATGCAACACCACTGAGACCATCAAATAGATGGAATTCAATCTAAAATCAACAACAAGATATCTAAAATAATATCTGCAACTGTAAAAATCATAGAGTTTACGACTGACCAAAGCGTATCACAGGAAGTCCTATATAGGAAGTATAAAACGCACATTAGATGTGACGTCCTATAGACTTGAGGAACCTGAATACAGTTGCTCTATAGGGTCCACATTGTATAAAGACATAATTTTATAATTACGTTTTGTATCTAAACTTTAATATGTATTTTTTTTTTCGCTGTTTAGTGAATAGTCTTCTTTTTTTCTCTCCTTCTTCTTCTTTTCTTCTTCCATTTCTTCGTCGTCTTCATGTTCTTCATGTTGAGACCATTTGCATATCTAATTTGTCGAGTTCTAATGGAGTTTCGGTTATCCATTGTTTCTTGCTCTTACCCTTGCTGTCGATCACAATCAGTATTTAGACGATGTAATAAAGGCTGTGGATCAATTGGTTCAACATTGCAGATAGTAGTACATGTAAATGATAAACATAGTCAGGTAATATGATAGGTAGGTATGGGTAGACATATACACGTCACCACAATCTATACGACTTATATTGAAGCAATCGATTACAAATGTTTGTTTGAATACTAGTACTCGTACAGACACTTATATAAAACATTAAAATTGATTCTTCAAGTCCTATCCGACCTATCTGTTGTTAAATATTTCTACGACTAATATCAATTACATAGATAACGTACTGGCGTCAAACCAGAAAAATAGAAATTTTGACAATATGATTTTGATCTTTGTTTTACGCCGCACTCAACAAATGTTCAGTTATATGGTGGAGGCCAGTTTTAATGGTGGATGAGAGAACCCGGTTAAGCAGAAGGAGACCACCGACCCCCCGGAAGTAAACTGGGCAAATTTTTTCACAGAAAATTAACTTAGGTTTCAACAGGGCTCGAACCTGCGCCGATAGGAAGTGAGAGACTTCATCGTTCAAAGCGCTATGCTCCAACCACTCGACCACGGACACCCTTTGCTACAATAGATAATCTTGTTAAGTGAAAATTCCTGTATCACCTTCGTTTTGAATACCGTGCGTTCATTTTGAAGTAATATATATATATATATATATATATATATATATATATATATATATATATATATATATATATATATATATATATATATATATATATATATATACATGTATATATAAAATCACACATACCAAAGTATTAATTCCAAATTATTTAAAATATAGTCTTTATTGAATTTATAATGCTGAAAATTATTTTAACTATCAATATTTTTACGTAGAAATGTATAGTTTCACAATTTACAACATTCCAAATAGGACCCCCCATCCCCCCGAAAAAAAATATGTTGATTTCCCATACCATTTCATCTAACTCTGAGGTTAATCTGGCTAATAGGACATGTACGTCATCTAAAGATCTACTCTATTTAAAGTCACAAATCTGTATAACTATTCCGTTTAGGTATAAGTAAAGTACATATAACTTATAATCTGGGGGCACATATCCTGTAAATAGACGCAAATTAGGTTCGGCATACTGGTATTAGGAAAAGTTTTATACTATTTTCTATTCATTGTTTTAACGTTTGAGGTCATGGCACCGGAGACCAGTGGACCAGATGTTTCGCTGCGTAAATGATTTTTGTCTCATCACTTTCATCTAAGATTTTAATAATCTTTTGTATCTGGTGAATGTGACCGAACTCTTAATGCGATAATCTCCTCCTAACATTGTACTTTTAATGTTAAAAATAAATATAATATAATGGCGATCATTGGTATAGTTCAAAACATTTTTAGAGTAAACATTACTTATTTAACACACAAAGATAATATGTCTTTGATATCCACCGTCGTATTCCTTTGGGGGATAATTGTAGATATCATGTGCATTACGTTTCAAAGATAAACATATCCATATTTATGTTCCGTTACCCAATACTGAAATTAAATTATTTGATTGAACGAAAAATAAAAATTCTTGTATTATATATATATACCACAAAATATCCTAAAGGAAATCACCATACGCATGATATTTATACACATGCATTTTATGTAACGTCATGTTTTCCTTGCTGTAAATGTTCAAAGTAAATCGATTGAAGTAGGTGGTTCCGGAAACTCTCCCGTACAACTCGGGAGACATGTGAAATTGGAAATAAAAAGGAAGAGCTTTCCGGATGATATCAAAAATCCAAAGTTCTATGGCCCGACATACGCTACAATACAATACCAATGTCATACAATATCAGGCTGAAATGTATCGAAATCACTGATAAATGGTGTAAAATCATTCGAGTAACCTTTACCATAAACAAATCACCAAAACATAGAATCAAAACAAAATTATCTCCTTGAAAATGTATCACATTGTGTTGCCAATTCGACTAATGTATTGAACATGCTGTTTTGGAGAATTTTATAAATTTCTAATTATAACTTTTAGTATATATATATATATATATATATATATATATATATATATATATATATATATATATATATATATATATATATATATATATATATATATATATATATATATATATATATATATATATATATATTAAGATCACTGGTGTATAATACTCTGTATCAAAAGATATTTAGGAATACGCAAAAATTGTTTTTAAAGTTTCCCTACGTATTTTACGCGCCAATTATAGGAATTTTATTTTACCTGTTTTAAGTTCAAGATTCTTGCTTTACAACATATCAGAAGCGTCATCAGCTTTACACAAGACGTAGGTTTTAAGGGAGCTTTACACAAGACGTAGGTTTTTAGGGAGCTTTACACAAGACGTAGGTTTTAAGGGAGCTTTACACAAGACGTAGGTTTTAAGGGAGCTTTACACAAGACGTAGGTTTTAAGGGAGTTTTACACAAGACGTAGGTTTTAAGGGATAATCACGAATTTCAAGTGTGCTTCAGAGTGTTTTGCGGAAAAGCAGTCCTTTTTTGAAAAGAAGTCTCAGGACCAGCTACTTGCGAAGCGGCCTATATATTGGACCTGTTACTTGCGAACCGTCATACAACCTGCAGCTGGCGTCACCTTTTTTTCTTTAGTTTAACCCAATATAAACTCACAGTTTTATATAGAGAGAAGACGGAAATTCATAAAGAAACATACACACCTAAATGATCTTATCATACTCCAAGTTACATAACAGTGCCAACGAATATATACCATATCTAATAAACCTATACACTTTTAAAATGTGTTATTAATTCCAATTGCAGTATCGTATTTTGTCTGAAGGGTATGTTCTTTATCATACAAAATAGAAATGCAATTTAAGACAACTTGTGTATTAGGTCAAAATATCAAAGAGATTCAGATAATATTCAGTGCTTTTGCACAAACGTTTTAAATTATTTTATTACGTTTTAAATATATGCCATTACTTTGACGGATTTTTAATAAAGCCTAAGTAACTTAAAAACTAAGACTGTTTTGTGTCTTATCTGCATTAAAGATATTCGTTATATAATTGATAAAACTTAAATAATTACTTAATGATTTCGCACTGAATACCAACTTTTATGGACATTTTGATAAACCAATGCAACTGCTATCTCGTTGTTGCTTTTTTAATTAAACGGTGTATGAAATATGAATTATAACAAACTATATATATATATATATATATATATATATATATATATATATATATATATATATATATATATATATATATATATATATATTAAATAAGCATGTGAGTTTAATAAAAATGGATTATCGAAAGAGAGTGTTTTTGTCAGATTTCGCCTCAAACGACTTCGTTCTGTGTACGTCAACACAAGGTGGTCAGTCATGGATGAAAAGTAAACGCTGTCCCCCATATGTGATGCAACTTATCACTTAGTAGTTTACCTCTCTGAAAATAAAAAAAAATCAAACGCTGATGATACACTTGTTTACAAGTGTATTTTGAAATATCAAAACCAAATAAATGGTACAGAAAAAATACAAACATATTTACAAATCAATTACATATGATAACATTGAAAAAGTTCATAATATATTGTTTGATACAAAATATATAAGTTCCTAATCAGACATCAACATTCAAATAGTATTCAAGCATCGAATAACAAGTGAGGTTTCATTTTCAGGGAGGGAATTCTTTTTCGTTGATGTATATGATTACTTACGTATGCAAACGATATAGGCAATAGAAAAAGATTAGTCTCGTCTCGGTAAGAAAAAATATAATAAAAGATAATTATCTTATGGTACCGTACCCCAGATGGTAATATATATCTTATTGTGGGATTTCATCTTTTAAATTTGTACATTGGCTGATCTTCAGGTATTAAGGACAGATATCATTTTCTCGTACAATTATGTTTTAACATAATGGCAATTTCACTGTGGGTTGAACATAGCGTGTAATTACAATAATAAATAGCAGGCTTAATTAACAATTCTTCTGAATGAGCTTATTGATTTAACTCTAAGTGTATCAGATGCCATAGATCTTTGTCATCTCGTCGTGATTGATTGGAAAGACAGTTCTGAAACACTGCAATAAATGGCATTTTCACTTTATTGAAATAATATATAACAAAAATGTTAATAAATCAAAGTCAAATTTATGAAATTGTTCGAATGTAAAAAATTTCAGATACCAAAGTATAAAACAATAAAATGTCCAGGACATAGATACAAATCCGGTAAAAATGGACAAACACGGACCTCTGGAAAAGATTTAAAGGTTTGAAATTCAGTACAAATAAAGTAGCTTGAAATAAAGAATTTTGTATGTGAATAAGGGCATGCATAAACTGGTTCTTAATTTTCAAAACTTATTTAAGGATTGTTTTTCATTTTTTGGACTTCATCGAGTATAAAGGCAATGGATTATGGGAAAAAAAGGTAATGGATTATGGGGAAAAATTCTGTGCAGCACAAAGTGCTGCACATTGAATTATTTCCCATAATCCATTGCCTTTATACTCGATGGAGTCCAAAAAATGAAAAACAATCCTTATATTTATATATATTACCATTTTCTTTTAATCTGTAGTCAGCTGGTTATGAAATTCATTCTATGTAATTGGCTTTGCGGTAGGAGGTTTTTCATATGATGTAACAGTTCAAAAGCTGTGTGAGACGAGAAGTAGTTCCCCTTTTCTGTCCGGAAATACTAAATGGAATTAAGGTTTATTTTCCTATTTTCATATCATTTTGAAAGAAACTAATGATATGGAAAATTTTGAATAAGTGTTACATTTGTTTTTAAGTTATTTTAGAATATTCGTCTGCTTGGTAACCGGAAGGTTAAATGTGTCAGAAGAGAATTGAAATTGCAAATGGCTGCGCCCATGAGTATGCTGAATAATGTATTTACAACGAATTTGCGTTTGAATTCTGATATATTATTAATGGAATATACTATAGAAAGATTTAGTGTGACTTACAAGAAGTGAGACAGCTAATATTAATTCATGACAACTGAAAGTAGCCATTTTATTTGACATTTTTTACCAAGCAGCTGGGAACCACGATGACTGATTGGTACGTAACCTACGTAAGTAGGCCCATTTCACACGACCTAATTTCACACGATGTGGGTGACGAATTGTTTCTGATAGGAATATCCAGTGAAGGCAAACAAATCGACTTGTTTATCAAGAGATGCTTGACAAAGTTGCACTAGGCCTTACTTTCTTTCTTTCTGTTGTAACTATGAAGCCAGACGGTGGTCTGTGGTTCTGGTCATAACATGACCTAGATATATCGCGATATGGGCCTGTAGGCTGTACAATGTGCTATAGATGTAGTCTCGTGTTTTCGATTTCTTTCTGTGATTTTTATTTGTTTTGTGGTAGGCCTAATGTATGGCTTTTAAGATTAAATATATAAGAAATAAACATGTGATATTCTATTCTTTATTGATTCGTTCATGTATTCTTACGCTGAAAAGTATAGTGGTTATTTTTCGGGGCACGCGACTGTATTTACCGGAATATGCAATATATCGCTCTATATACTTGCAATGAAGGGAATTGCAGTCGGTATGTAAATATTAACACATAATTTATGTGCGCAGCAACAAATACAGAAGATATTGCAAACGAAACTTTGAAATCGTTTAAAATTGAACATACACTGGTATTCCGGTACCAGTTGATAATCTTATACTAAAGTTATATTTTGCACTGATAGCACCATCTTTTTACAGTGGTCACTCTTTGGCTAATAGTATACGTTTAGATTTATTATTTGGCCTTGTCTGATACAACTTTCTCTTTATGAAATCTGTTTATTTTTGGAGCTCAACTGATGAAGTCTGATTGAAAGAAACGATAGTCTTGAATATTATAACTTTGGTATTATGTTTATAATATTTCATTAATAATGCGCCCGTGCTGCAAAACGTGGACTGCATTGACGCTTACGTAACACAATTCTATTTTAAGCTATGATTACGAAGTTTATATATTTATCTTATATATTGTAAACATTGTTGATACCATTATTATTATAAATTGTCACCAGATATCAAGCGATTAAAATAGGTTAACTAAAAATAACCTACGTAAGTCTTTTAAACGGATCAACATTTTATAATCAGTGACGTTCCTGTAGGCTGTTATAGAATTTATTGACCAAAGCTTTTTGTTTGACACCATTGTATGTGATAAACTCATGATATAATTGTTGTTATATTCCCATTGTCGTGACGTCACGATTCCTGTCCTGTAAAACATTGTAACGTCACTTGTTTTGGATCGTTCTATTCATCTGTTTATTTTGCAATTACTAGTAGGATCATGGTATATGTTGCTGATCTGTTTAGTCTGCTTTTAAGAAGAAGTAATACCACGTTTTGACCAATCAGAGAAAGAGAGAATCTATAATCTATATGTCATTTAAGAGAAATATAGGTAAACACTTTAATTCATTGCCATATATGGCATATTGACCCTTTTACGATAACTGCAGTCATGTAACTTTGAGGGAATAAATGATACGGCTTCCCGGAAAAAGACGTCAAGAAACAATCAGTTACTATAATGGCGTCTATATTTTTGCGGGTATCTGTATCATTTATTCCCTCAAAGTTACAGGACCGCAGTTATCGTGAAAGGGTCTATTCTTGAGTAATCTGTTTTCTTGTCATCTCGCAGAGAGTATGTACATAAAACGAAAAAAGATGTGATAAGGACAAATGAACTTGGTGTCTACCCCGCTTAAGAGAATGAATATAAAGCAGATTAAAATATATCTAAAATTAGTTCACAAGGTTTACCTGTACTCCAATTTTTCCTAATATAATATTAAGAAAGGCGAATTATAAATACTTGATATTCCTACCGTAATCTTCAGATTCAGAGATTTAATTAATATTAATCATTCCTTTAGATAAGTATTACAGGCTGAAGAAATGGTTAATGACTTTTTAAAACAAATGTTCATATTATTGCTTCCGCTCGCCGTTATTCCGTGAGAGCGAACTGACCTCGCAGTCGCAGGTTCAAGGTTCGAAATAGCGCCTGATAAAATTCAGATTTTTTATCGAATATTCAGTGCACCATTTGTGAGTCTTTCGGACTGCTTAAAATTTAGATCCCTTATAACCTGACATATGTTAATCCTTAGTGTAAGGCATAATTGTAATTTCGCAGAAGAACCGAAATATCACCTTTTGGCAGACCTATCCATTATGACGTCATAATTACATGGCACAGCAAACATTAATGTGATTATGATGTCAAAACCGAATGACGTCAGAATAGAAATTGAGAGCCTTGTGTCAAACTTTACCAGTAGCTGGTAAGGCAATATAGTACAATTCTTAGGTGAATTTAAAACTCGCACTTCTATTTCAATGATACAATGTATCTTAAACACAAATTGGATTATGTATTTACCTTTGTCCAGTTGCTTTTGTATGAAGTATATAACCACAAGTGGTAATTTAAATATTTCAGGTAGAAGCAATATTTATCATGTATACATAATTAGTTTTTATAAGTATCACATATATATTTGTTTTATTTGCACAAACCTAATATGAGTGAAAAAAAATAAATGCATCAACTGACTTTTCTCATAGAAGCGGATTAACAATGGAAAGGTTACTCACGATTAAATTATTTATTATTGATTTTTGTCATTTGGGGAGTAATGAATTTTTGTTTCCATATTTGAATGTCAGCAAAGCATACACCTGTCGTTTGTAAAAGAAATTTTATACCGTATATAATAGAAGAATTCTTATTACTTTACTATTTACACTTTATTTAAACTCTTTTCATATATTTATATAGAGGTAATGTACCTTATCTAAGTTCGAAAGATAACACATTGTTTTTGGTATGTATGTTTTATGTGCCTGTCCATAGCTTTAACCATCTTTGCTACTCTTTCAACCGTCGCATGATCAATTTAGACATAATACAATATTCTTGCGGTGTTGATGAATCAATAAATGTTCCTTTACTGTGTAACTATGAATGGCGAGCAATCACACAACTTTAGTCAAAACACCATCCTCGCATTGGGCGGACACATAGAACACCTATAGTTCCCCTGGTTTGACCGGTAGGAGACTATTAATGTTATTTTCCATTACAATTTAACTTGTATATCTCGATGAATATAAAATGGTCAGTGCAGGTTCTAGCCACACTAGAACCTAAGCTGATTTTTGTGAGAAAGTTTGCAAGTTTTCTTGCGGAAGGCGCGTGGTCTCTTAAGTAAATTTTAACCTAGTTCTCTTCTGGTCTTTTGGTCAAGACAAGTTTATTTTTCTGAATAGGAACTTATATAATTGATACACGCAAAATGCTGTTCGAAATTTGGACACAGTATACTTGGGTAATATATATGACATAACATGGCACAATGACTACAAATGATCTATTATCTCCTCAATAAAGAAACTAATTCATTTCACTGACAAAAAGTCTATACAAATACCAAGCCTGTACACATATTAATTTTCATAGCGAATTTATATTGCGTACAATTTTTGCAGTGCGTATCTGATTATCTTCAGTTCTGAGTTT